>JAWNPR010000142.1:6065000-6522500 GCA_035047405.1 Drosophila stalkeri
GTATGTGTATGTGTGTGTGTGTGTGTGTCGTCGTTGTCGTCATCAACATCATCATACGTCTCGGTTTCGTGCTCCAATCACAAGCATATCATCACACACAGACACGCACACGGACAGGCACAACCACACACACAGTCACACTCACACACACACACACACACACACACACACACAATCAGCTCGAGTTTTGTCATTGTCTGTGCGCTTCTGTGGGCGCACAATTTGAATTTAGCCTTTGCTTTTAGCCACACTCTTCCAATACTACCCTCAACTCCTGCCCGCCCCAACTGTTTCCTCGCATATTTTCTAATCTTGTGCATAGCAAGAAGAAAACCCCAAAAAAAAAATCTATATATATAAAAAAAATTCTATAAATTTTTGTTACGCATTTTTGTGTTTATGGACATTCAATATGAGACGATTCTAACCATATTAAATACCAATCGAGCTTCATTTAAAAGAAGTCGCGTTAAGAGCAAAGAATAAAAATAGAACAAATTATTGCTATTGAGACGTACTTTAGAGAGAAAGAGAGAGAGAGAGAGTAAAAGAGATAAAGTAAGGAATCCAAAGAGAGAGAGAGAGAGAGAGAGAGAGAGAGAGACAGAGGGACACAGAAGGAGACAGAGAGATTGATTGAGAAAGTTACAAAGAGTGAGCGAGAGAGAGTAGAGACAGAGAAAGATTGAAAAAAAGCAGCAGAGCATCCTTCTACTCCATTACCTCCCATGGGTCACACATAACATCACATAACATCAAGAATGAGTTAGAGAGATTTAGAGAGATCTAAGTAAAACACACGAATTTTCATTCAACAAGTGGTTCAATTGTTTTACTTGAGATAGATAGAGAGAGAGAGAGAGAGGGGGAGAGAGAGAGAGAGAGAGACAGAGAGACAGAGAGAGAGGGAGAGAGTGAGAGAGTGAGAGATAGAGGGAGATAGTGAGATAGAAAGAAAAAGACAGAACGAAAGAGAAAATAGAGATCCATCAGACCTCAACCTCAACAATTTTGATAACTTTGCTCATCAAATATCTCTAGATATTCACAATTAAATTTTGTAAGCTTATGAAGCTGAAGATCAATTTTTAGTAAATCTTCTTGGAATGATGCAGTACCTATTATTATTATTATTAATTATTATTATATATATATTTCATTATTTTTTTTATTAATAATTATTTTTAGAGGAATACAACATTGCTTCAAAGAAAATAAATTGTTGTGCTAAAAATCAAATGATTTATAAATTTTCCTATGCTCTCTAATAATTCATTTGAATAGTATTAATATTATAAGAAGTATTGACTATATCCCGGCCTTTGTCTACTCTTCTTCCAGTGAATAAATAATTCTAAAATATTTCTCCCACTATCTAAATAATTGTTCATATTAAAGGCAATTACTATGCATATACTTAAATATTTTAATTAGCTCTTAACATGCAGCTCTCGAGCTCCCACTTTAAATGGAAAATTCTTGGTAATAGCTAAATAAATACTTTAAATTCCAATTTTTAAGCTCTTGCGGTTTAATTTAAATTTACGCATTTTTTTTTTTTTTTTTTTAAATCAAATTCTCATTTACATCTGAAGGGTGAAGTATTTAGTGTTAGCTAAAGAACGCTGCAGGATATTGATGGAAAAATCAAAACAAAAATCCACGCGCAAAATTTAAAATTCTAATTATAAAAACACAGCAGGTGTGTGTGTGTGTGTGTGTGTGAGTGTGTGTGTGTGTGTGTGTGGGTATAAAATTGTAAATTTATTTGACTTTTCGCTTACATCAAGAGCTGCTGCTGCGGCTGCTGCTGCTGCTGATGATTTTGGTATTATTCAACACTAAAAAGAAGCTAAAAATATTTTTCAATAAAAATGCATTTTCTATGGAATTTATTGAAGCTGCAGTAAATATGAGTGTGTGTGTGTGTGAAGTGGTGTAGATTGCCACTGTGAGTAATGATCCAGACAAATGGCAAGGCGGCATTCAGCTTCAGTCTCTCTCAGACTCACACAGTCAGTCAGTCAGTCAGCTGTTGAGTGGTGCTGTGGGTGATGCTGTGGGTGGTGCTGTGGGTGATGCTGTGAGTGGTGTGGCGCCAGTTCGTTGTCATGCAGATCAGGACAGCAACAAAAATATTATTATGTCAGCATTATGTTCACAATGTCGTTTGCCATTAAGTCAACGACAACAACAGCAACAGCAGCAGCAGCAGCAGCAGCAGCAGCAGCAGCAGCAGCTATAACAATGGAAATGAAAGCGGGTTTTGGGCCATGGAAGTGACATATGAAAATGTGCAGACAGTGGTCGCTCCGTTTGCATAATAGAAAACATAAATTTTGCACTTTTGTTGTAGTTATCTACGGCCAGCTCTGCTCCTGCTGCTGCTGCTGCTGCTGGTGCTGCTGTTGCTGCTGCTGCTTCATCTTTTTTACTATGACCCGCAGCTGGACATGAAATGTCCACAGAGTGAATATATTCATCATTCTCAAGCAATTGTAAGTAATCGAGGTTATACTTTTGACACACTTCAAATGGCAACTATTTATTATACATATATATAATATATATATATATATATATATATATATATATATATTTCTTTAAGCCTGGCCAGCACTAAAGTGCTGAGCTCTCAGTTACCAAAAGGGCAAATCCCAAATGCTTCAATTGAATTGCTCGCACCTTCAACACCTTAATTTAATAAATAAATTGAAACATTTTATGCTTTTGGCAGACGAAAATAAAGCTAGTTTTATTTTAAGTTAATTTGACTTAATTTTCCTTTTGTTTTTGTGCTTTTGGCTTTGCACTTAACGCATAATATCCTCTGCTTTGTGTTGCCAGCGAAACGACGGCAAATAGTGTGGCTCTCTCTCTGTGTGTATGTGTGTGTGTGTGTGTGTGTGTGTTTGCTGTGAGCATGAAATTAAATTCCTCGTCAAAAACAATAACCTGCCTGCCAACCAGCAAACAACAACAACAAACAACAACAACAACAACAACAACAAAGCAACAACCACATTGACTTCAAAATCGCTGCTGTTGCTGCAGCCGCTGGCCAAAAGGGCGCGCAAATAAATTGAATCGAATTTAATGTCAAAAGTGCTGCATATAATTGGCTTAATGTTGTTGTAGCCAACATTCTTGTTGTTGTTGTTGTTGTTATTGTTGCAGCGAGTGGCAATAAGGCTGACAGCGAGCAGGGCTAAAAACTGCATAGCGTGCGTGTCTGTGAGTGTGTGTGTGTGTGTGTGTGTGTGTGTGCGTGGGTGTCTGTGTGAGTAATACACACACACACACACACACACACATGCCAGCTAGTAGCCATTAAGGCCAACTTGCACACGCACGCACAGCATCTACCTTTGCCCACCTGGTTATGGCACCTGTTTGTGTGTGTGTGTGTGTTTTTGCCGTTAAAAGCGCAAAATTCAATTTCGTTTTATTGTTCGTTGGTTAAACAGCAGCGTTCAGGGTGTAAATATCATGACCCTATACATATACATATACATATATATAAACTGACTATGTGCGTGTGTGTGTGTATGTGTGTGTGGGCGTGACGATGGTATATGACGCCCACCTGTGACGCGTGGCTACGCTACTTTTTTTCTTCTGTTGTATGCGGTCACGGTGCGTATGAGTAATATTTGTTCAGAGCCACCAAAGCGTTGCCTGTCGCTGCTGCTGTAAGGGCTAAGGGGCCTGCGGGAGGGGGGCGTGGCGCTGGGCCAGCGAATGAAACAATTTCCGCTGACGCTGCTATTATTGCAGATGCTGTTGTAGCTGGCCATTGTTGTTACTCCTGCTGCTGCTGCTACTCCTGCTGCTGCTGCTACTCCTGCTACTCCTGCTGCTGCTGCCGCTGTTGATGTAATGCAACTAATTTTGTTTTTGATCAACGGACCGCAAATTTCGCCGGAGGTTTAACAGTAATGCGAAAATTTTATTATAGCCACATTTACAAAGAGCAACAGCATAGCTGAGCTATCTCTAGCCACGCGTGTATCTGTATGTGTGTGTGTGTGTGTGTGCTAAGAATTTAATATCCTGCCAGATACATTTATAAAACTGACAACAAAATTGTATACAGTAATCGGATATGGATTAAAAAACTTGTTGGAATATTGTGTTTCAAAGGTAAAAAAGTTTTTTCTTATAGAAAAGTAAAACCAGTTCGAGCGCTTTGAGAGAGAGAGAGAGAGAGGAAATACCCTAACCCTATTGCTTATAACTGTTATAGATATAGAATGGCATGGGCTAAATACAATCATAAGCAAATATAATATTAGTATTGAATCTTTAGTCGTATTTATCTGATATAATATGATTTTATGAGATCTGCATGGAGCTAACTTCTGTAATTGTCAATAGCCAGAAATCAAATCTATTTTTCTGCTTTCGATATCGAAGCTTTTCATTAAGTTAGAAAGGATTCAAATGCCTCGCTTCATCCAAAGCTAACTCTATGACATCAATTGAATCAATTTCCTTTTATACCAAAAAACAAATATAATAAAAAAAACTGCAACAACTTTGCTTTAATATGCCAAATAACTCTAATAATTTATCTGCACTTACACAAATTTTCTATATAAATCTCAACAACTGAATCAGAGATACAGAATCAGCCTGAAATGACTGAACTTGTAACATACTATCTATTATGTTTTTCGATTCATTGAGCTGTGAAATGGCCCCTGGCCGCTGATATAATGCACAAGATTTGTAAGTTTCAATTAAGGTAGAGAGCTGAATTCAAAGGCTGCATTCGGTTATTAACCCGTCAAAGGCGACAGCCAAAAGCCTGTAAAGCACAATCATAACCCCCAACTGAGGCGCTGGCCACAGGCGCATGGCCAAAATGTAATATTGCCAAGTGCTGAACAGAGACAGAGTCACGTAGTCAATGCGTAGTCAACCTGACTCGAAACACACACATGCATGCATCTGTTTGCCATGCACCTCAAATTATATGTTGACAAGTCTCAACTGACCGGAGCAACCCAATCGAATTATTGAGCCCATGGCAATTACTTGACCTGGGTCTCTGCCATTCAAATTGGGCAGGACTCGCTGGCAAATTGCTGACCAAATTCATACATGTCAAATCGAACACAATTACTTATGCAAATAGTTATTCTGTATTCGGGAAATTTCACTATTAAGTTAATTATGTCATTTTTATATTTGAAATTAAAGTCGATCTCTGATTATATTGGTGTTAACTCTGAGCAGAGTTCCAAGACATGTTGACTCGGTTGAGTATATCAAAACTGCTTGAATAAATTATTAAAATCGATTTTTGCTTATCGATAGAGATTGATAGATATTGAAAAAAAAAAGAAATAGAAATTATACGAATTTATTTATTTTTTTATTATTTTTTTTTTTTTTGTTATGAAAATGACGTGTTAAAAATCATATAACTTATATATAATATCTCTTCTATATTGATATCTCTTCTCTATTTAAGAGACTTGCATATAGAATCTATCAATAATATAATTACATTAATATATGTAATCATTATTAAATAACGATAACTCACACAATCACTTTAATATCGATAATAATCGAATCATAGAATACTTGATAAAGCAGCTCTGCGCTATTGCAGGATATCTCCTAGTCGCGCATGCTCAACTAATAGTTTCATATTTAATTTCATTAAATTATATCAAAACTGAAATGACTATTGCTACCTGGCACGACCTTTGCAAACACGCCCTTAACTCCTACAGCTAGACACGAAACTCAAATGAATCATCTGACACAATCAACTCGACAAACTGTTTATGGCTCAACAATTTGATAAGCAAGCGAAGCATATGTGTATCATATATATCACATGTAAATAAAAGAAAAATATGCCAAAAAGTAATACATACAATGCGAATGCGAATGCGAATGCGAAATTGGGTATTCATAAATTGTTGACGATATTTGGCGCCCACCTTGGGGCAATTTTCCAGGGTTTTTGTCGCAATTTTCTTATCTCATGAGCATAAAATTAACAACCCAGCAAAATGGCGTCAAAATCAACGACACAATGCTTGCACACATTATTTGCGTAGCCGGGCAGATCGGGCAGAGCACAAGGATACACGGCAAGGACTACGCCGTAGCTTTATTTCAAGAAATCGACGCCCACGGCGTAGCTATAAAAATTTGTGCGCGATAAAATGGAATTATGAAGATGCGAGATGCGAGATGCGAGATGCGGCGACAAGTGCGACGACGACCAACTCTGGAATACGACACGTGTTCTTATTAATTTTAATGCATATTAAAAATCGCAGCCGGCGGGGCTACGCCACGCCCTATCCAACCCCAACAACACCCAACTCGTAAACCTTCTTCAGAAGCTGTAAATTTTAAGCAGCGTATCAATAAAAGACTAAAACGAGGCGCATAGAGCCACAGCTTCATAAGATACTCTAACCACAACAATATACAATACACACACACGCTCAGATACACACACACACACACACATGCTTACATGACAGACACTGACTTATGTTTATTAGATTTTATGGGCGCTGAGGCTGAGGCTGAGCTTCGTCTTGTGGGTTTTGCTTTACACATTTTTCGCTTGTGCATTAAAATATCTTAATAGAAAAGAGATAAGTCATAAAATATTAAATGAGTGACTACCACACACACACACACACACACACACACACACACACATAGCACACACAAAGCATACACAGATAGAGAAAGCTCATAATCAGTCAGGGAGTCAGTGAGGCAGGCCAAGTGGCAGCGCGGTTTCATCTGCTGCTGGCAGGCTGTTGGCTATGTCTGAGCTGAGCCTCCATTATGCCGCAGTATTGTGGTTATGATTTCGCATACCCTGTACGCAGTGAATGCACAGCAGGGTATACTCATGCTAGCAACATTGGAGTCTTGAAAGGTCTATTCAATGTTATATGATCTATGATGCATCATATATGATGATAATAAAAGGAATTCTAATAAACAATGTCTTGTGAGAAGAGCTCAGTCTGAAGTTCTTTTTGTTCTATTTGTATAAGGCTACAAGATTTTTAGCTACCATTTAAAAGACTTTTTCTGTAAAACCTTGCCTTACTCTTCTTTGTATATAGGCAATCTTCCTCTCTCTCACTCTATCTCTCTCTACTTCTATATTTACATCTCTCAATCTCTCTTTCTCTCTCTCAATATGGATCTATCTTTCGCTCTCCTCTCTTTCCATGTGTCTTATTCTATATTTCACTCTCTCTCTCCCTTTCTCTATCTTCATAATTTATCAATTTCTCTATATCTTCCTCTTTCTCTATTTTGATCTCTCTGTTTGTATCTCCATCGTTTGATCTAATCCTGCTATTGATCTATTTCTCTCCTCACTTAACGCCTTTCGCTATCTCTCTAACTCTCTCTCCCTCTCTTCACCTTTCTCTCCCAATCTTTTTTAATCTTGATCTCTTGACTTATTTCCTGATCTCTCTCTCTCTCTCTCTGTGTTACCCTTTCTAATGTAATCTTTCTCCTTATCTGCTCGGACTATCTGTCCTAGACTAGAAAATCACATAAAAATCTCTTGCCAATAAATTTACAGGGTATCTCACAGTCGTCCGCCTTGCAGCCCCATTTGATCGTATTTGTTCTTAGTGCTCATATTTCCACTTTGCAGATAAATAATGCACAAAAGTTGTTCATTTAACTTTGCCTGTTTGTTTCGTTTCGCTTTTTGTTTGTTTTACTCGTTTGGTGGTTTAGATGGCCCAGCAGCTCGGCTGCCTCACCTGCCTCACCTGCCCCACCTGTCTCACCTGGCTCACCTGCACCGCCGTCGCTGGATCGCCTGCCATGTGCCAGATATAAATCTTGAGAGCCTAAAACCGACTGGGGCAACTTTACTTTTTATTTTTATTTTCATTTTATATATACATATATATATATAAATATTTTTTCGGTATTTTGGGGCCAGCTTTGGCTGAGTCGAAAATAAGTTAAGAAACTCATTCACATAATTTTCGAGTTTATTGTTGCTGCTGTTGCCGCTATTGCTATGGCATGATACACACCTGGCCTGGGCGGAAGTCTAATTACCAACAGCCCTCAGCAGCAACTCTGAGCTGCCCATAAAATCTAAATAAAAATCATTCATTTTCTCGGCAGAGCGAAAGTTAACCTAAGGCGCCAACAATTCTGCCAACTGCCATGCTTAACGGCTCCTTAAGAACCACTCGATGATGTTGTGGCTGCCACTGGAAATCCAGTAGCTGCAGCCACCCCCTAACCCCCTAACCCCCTAAACCCTCAACCCCCATCCACGGCTATCCCCAGCCCTGTGGTTGCCTTTTGGGCGTAAAATTTTTATAGCCTACACTTGGGCGCCCGAGCAAGTTATGGCCACTTAATGAATTAACATTATTTTGATGGGCTTTATGATTTTTTTTTTTCGTACACCAACACACACACACACACACAGCTAGGCTTGCAACACCTCAGAAAAAAAGAAGCAGCCGCTTTTAACTTTTTAATAAGCCACAAAAATATTATTTAAAAAAATACAACACGAAGAGAAATGAAATAAAAAATTAAGTAGATTCAAGCATAAGCATAACTCCACTCGAATCATTTCATTAATATTTGGGCGTGGCAGTGGCAGCCCTTCAGCCTCTATATCTTTTTTTTTTCTGTGTTTCGTATGCTGCATGGAAATTGCTTTTTAAGTACTTGGCTTCAATGCAGGCGCAGAAAAGTTTTCCATGCAGCGCGGCGGAAACTGCGAAAAGCTGAAGTGAAAGTTTTTATTAAATGCATAAAACGAGTCAAAGTCGTGACTCTCTATATATGTGTGTGTATGTGTGTGTATGTGTGTGTGTATGTATGTATGTGTGTGTGTGACTGTGTGCGTGTGTATTGGGCGCGTGTATCGGGCGACATAAATCTAAGTGCTTTAACGCCCTTGTGGCCAACTTTTGCAGCGCCTACTTTTGTGGCCAATGGTGCAAAATGTTTTAACAGTCTGAGCCACCCCTTTGCCCACACTCTCCTAAGCATATACTATATATATATATATGTATGTGTGTGTGTGTGTGTATTATGTAAACGTCGGTGTGGAGCTTTTGTAATGAGTTTTCAAGTGGTTTTATGCATAGGCAGGTAATTTTAACATAATGCCTAATGATGTATCTTTTGTGATGGGGGGCTTACTAAATAGCCAACCATTGTATGCCAGGTAGTGTCACACAGACAATGTAGTTTATAAAGGGAAACCTAATGGGCAATAAGCAGGCAGTTAGGCAAGTTCTTTTGTTATTGCTCACTGAAACTAGCTGAGTTTGTCAAATGCAATGAAAGGCAGACTTTTAAAGAGCTTAAAACTATCGGTACTTAAGTCTATTTGAATATATTTTACTATGCATATGTGCATTGTATGAAACAATATAGTTTAAATGTTTCGCTTAAATGTTTTAAAAATAATAAATACATTAAAAGTCTACTCAAATTCCACATATCCCCAAAATACTTAATAATCATTAATAATACTATATAACAATATAACACTCCCTAAACTTTATTAAACGTAACTCGTATCTCTAAATCACTTTATCAATTTCTCTGTTATACAAAATAATTACACACACAGCTTATCACAAATTTAGCTACTTAATAATATAATAATATAACTTATTATGTAAATTAATAATTAAATAACATTTTCAGATGCTAATTGTTTCAATAAAACTCCTTAATTGTCATTTATTGCTTGTGATATCAGCCAGCAGCAAATATCCCATAATTCAAATGCGCGCGTAAAATAAAATTCCCTAACAACCGAATTTCCCGTTTGCACTCGCATTTTTGTTCAGAGCTGGCGAGTCACTCGCACGCACACATACAACCAAAAACAAACGCTCTCGCTCTCGCTCTCTCACAGCAGCAGCAGTAGCAGTAGTAGCAGCTGCCGCATATGCCGCACCACGGCGAATTGAGCACAGCCAACGGCGGCGAATGTATTTGACAGTTGTGCCAGTCGCCCGTGTATGTGTTGTCTGTCTCTGTCATCATAGTCGCCGTCGCTGTGGCCGCCGTCTCGTTGCGCTTCAGTTTTTCTGATTGTGGCCCAAGCAAAAACTAGGCAAACATTTTTAAAAAACTTCAATTAAACCTTCAATGAAATGCGCACAAAGCAAAGTCACATCTTGGCTGCTCGTAAATCTCAAAAGTAACTAAATAAGTGAAAAAAAACACAGAGCAAAAGAAAACAAAACTGTGAAATTTGTATAGTGCGAACGCTTGGAAAAATTCTCTGCGCAGCAGCCGCCTTTTTTTCGGCAACGGCAAACGAATAGGGTACAAAAGAATTAAATATATATTATTAAAACTTAATTGAAATATAAACAGTTTAAACAATTGTGCATTCTGCTATGTGGCAAGTTCAGAGTATCTGATAACAAACACTAAAGACACAATATACAAACAGCTATATAAAAATATATTTGTGTCCAAAAATATGTGCCAAAAATGCAAACGTTTTACAACTCGCAAAAAATTATGACAATAAAAGTGTGTGAATAAGATATAAAAATAAATCATTAAAAAAACCCTGAATATATATTTCTTTGTGTATAAATAAATATAAATATAGTGTTTAATAGTGCGCCCATTAATCTTCTTGTGATTGTTGTTGTTGTTGTTGCCTTTGTTCGCAGCACTGTTGTTGTTGTTGTTATTCGCATTTTGTGTACCTTTCAAGAAATCAATAAAAAAAAACAGTACGCAGCCCAAAGGCCAGGCAAATTCGCTCAAAACG
Organism: Drosophila stalkeri; assembly: GCA_035047405.1. Classification (NCBI taxonomy): domain Eukaryota; kingdom Metazoa; phylum Arthropoda; class Insecta; order Diptera; family Drosophilidae; genus Drosophila; species Drosophila stalkeri. Next base: position 6,075,799 of record JAWNPR010000142.1, read on the forward strand.
AGTCGAGAGAGCGGAATGAAAGAGTAGCATGTAACACAGAACAGCAGCGGAGCGTTTGAGAGCGAGAGAGGGTGAGAGCAAGCGAACGCGAGTGCCCATTGCGTTTTGTTGACATTCTACAGCGCCTCATGCTTGCCAAGAAAGAAGCCCAGCTTGAGTTTTGTGTCTCCCCTTGTCTCTCTCTCTCTCCCTCCTCTCTCTCGCGCGCGCTGTATCTGTTTCTGTCACTGTCGCTCTGTCTTGCTTACAACTCTACCATAATTTAGCATATTTAGCAAAAGAACGCGAATGTCTGACAAAGAATAAACACAAATAGAACAATAAGTGTATTTATATCATGATAAAGCACAGTTAGCTGACACAATTCTTAAAGAAGCAGAGACTGCATTCGCTGTGTGCCCGTTTCTCGTGTCTCGTCGCGCTGCTAATCGCTCTTGGTATATTTTGGCAAAGGGTGCCCTGGGCACCACGTGCACAGCCCGGCTCCGGCTCTATTGATTTTTCGCATATCCTGCATCCTGTTTGCCGTGCATGCGCAGCCACTCATATATATATGAAACTTTATATATAAATATATATATATATTTCTAGACACACATCTCTGTGTGTGTGTGTTTGTAGGGATATCCCTAGTGCACTGACCTTAGCCATGGAAATACCAGTCATAATTCGAGAGTTGCTCGTTAATTTAGCTAACAAATTAACAACATTCAGCTAGTGGCTAAAAACAACAAACAAACATTTTCTGATACACATACACAAATATGTAGTACACAATGTGGGCCATTCATTCAAAAAATAAACATAATACAACTAAATAAACATTCTCGCTGTCGCCGTATGCATAGGAAGTGTTTTGGATGTATTTGATTTGGGTTTTTCGAAAGCGAATGCTTGAGTGCGTTAATATGTGGGTTATCAAACAGTCTCACGCCTATTAAAGCCATCGAAGCGGTGTTCCCTTTTCGGCAATGGGTGCTTAGAAAACCCAAACTATCGAATATGCATTAAGAGCAGCCCAGACCAGTCGTCTGCCTATGTGAACTCGGTCAGTTGTGGAGTTATCTCTATGAAATTTCATGCAGATGCTTCTTTCGTGTGAGGAAATAACATATATGAATACGAACAAAAAACCATTACTCTCTCATAAAGCTGTCATAGAAATGATTAGTTAAATATGTGTGAATCATAATATTATGTGAAAAATACCTTCAGCTTAACATATTTAATCTTCAGTTTGAAAGGGTTCATAGTCTTGGTCTAATAATCCATACACCTTGCCCTGCATCATATCAACTCAATTTGTAGCCATATCATTTCAGTTACTTGAGTGCCCAATTAGATGATATTTATTGGCACTTGAGACACACTTTAACACACTTTCACGGACTGGCAACAAAGACGCCCGCCCACATAACTTTGCCTTCAGTTACTGTGCTGTGCTCTATAAAGCTATATACATACATATATACATATTTCTGTGTTTATTTATATATTTGTTCAGAATACAATAGGAAATCGGCTTAGGCTTATGTGACCTACTAAATGTGTAGCTTCTACTTCCGTTTATAGAGCGAGTTAGAGGCAGGCAGCTATAAAATGTGTTACCTGGTAAAACGATAATGTGCTTGTTCACTTTTTATCAATCACACACGCACACTCGCTCACTCACTCACACTCACACACGCACACTCTCACTTATACACTCGCAAAAAGGTCACTTATTATTGTTTATGTGTATGACAAGCATAATGGAGCTTATCTCGTAAAACGACCATCGACCATAAAAAAAAAGAAAAGAAAACTCGCCACAACATCAATGTGTGTGTGTGTGGAGTGTATATGTATTCTGCATGCTGTCCATTTATTGGGTCACACTCGTATACACTCATACGCACACACACACACACACACACACACGCATGTTCTATCATTCGTTCCTCTGCACTTGACAGCAAACTGTGGGTAATTTTTCAATTACATTTGCAATCACACACACGGCACATGCCGCAGCGACCGCTCACTGCTATCTGCTAATCAAATTCTTCAAATTGACCCTAAAATAAAAAATACAAAAATCGTCGGCCCTCACGCATTTACGTCGGATATTAGCTTTAGTATTTATATATTTATTTATTTATTGTTATGATATAAAATATATGTATATATGAAAGAAGCTTAGATATTTATATACTCTAGAAGCATAGGTTGGTTTGGACTGCAAAGTTAAGAGTTAGTTTTAGGCAAGTATTTTTAACTTGATCATCTATCTCTATCTCAGAACCTATCTTGGAGTTACTATAATTTTATAAATATTATATTGAAGAAGTTAAGCTTCAAAATGACTATTGTTATTCTTCATTTTACAAGACTTCATATTATCTAATGCTCTTTACAGGGTAACTGCTAGTTAAACATATCTGTATTTTACCTTAAAGCCAAGAGTTGCTCAATTTAAGTTATAAGACTCTACAGGGTATCTGTTAGTTAACCATTGCCAAGCATTACTTGTCATTTTATAAGCTATGTTCGCTACCCGTCTTTGGCCCATAAAAGGTCCAACAATTGACGCTTGATTGGCCAATTTTCTGAGACCCAAAGCACGTCAACTCGGTTTCCAATATCTTTTTTATGGCCACAGATATAGTCAGCCTACCAACTATTTATATTTATATTTATACATATCTATCTTTTAGTGCGCTCTCATTCCGGCTGTCGTCTGTCTGTTTGTCTTTTATGTGTCACATTTTGTTATGCGAATATTTTGTTTTATTGATAATTTTTATGGTAACGCGTAAGCAGCACAAGCTTTAGTTTATTCTTCCTTTGTTTTTTTATTTTTTATTACTATTTCAATTTTTTTTTTTTTTTTTTTTTTTTGTTTTATTTCTGTTGCATGCGACTGCAGTTTGATGAGCTGCTAATTAGCACCGGCTGCTCAACAGTCACGAGCAACACTTTAGCCCAAGCACATGGCGTGCCGAGCCAGTTCTCAATGAATCAGCACGAGCGCACTGTAATTTGCACTTTGTTCAGCTCCCTTTAGTCACTCCCCCCACTCTCTCTCTCTCTCCCTCACTCTCTTTCTCTTTCTCTTTCTCTCAGTTAACTGCCTAGGTTGGAGCATATTAGCTGCTGCACTCAGTGTGCATGATTGACAGTTGTTGGACTAGGTTAGTCGTCGTCGCTGTGGATAATTAGCCCAGTTGGATTGGCAGCTGAATGGACAGCCAACAGCATTTGCCTTTTGACCTCAACAGCTTTGATTGGCCGGATGCTTGAGCATATGTGTAGCTTATGTTGAGTTCTTTGCATCAGCAGCTTATGGATTATTGAACAAAATAATTAGAAACGAGTTAGTTAGAGACTAGTTTGTCGAATCACATAATAGACATGGATTAAATGTTAAGTGATAGGTAAATAAATGTATTTTTGACTACAAATTATAGTTTTGAAAAGCAATATTAGCTGGGCTCTTAACCCATTTTCCTGGATTCTCTGTGGAACTGTAAGCAGCTGCGTGAGCTAAGCTCTAAGCAATGGGCTATTTATAACTCTATATGGATAAATGGCTCTTGTTATATACTAAAAAACATATCAATTTTATTATTTTTTAATAATAATTTTATTATTTCTTTATTTATTTAAAAATTCAGATAGTTTTGTGATAATTTTTCATATATTTTTATACATATATATTTATATTTTTCTGAGTTTACGAAGTATTCAATTAAGAAATTATTCAATAAATTCTAAAAATCTGTTGTATAGAGAGTACAGAGAAAAAGATATAAGAGATATATTAGAGAGAATAATAAAGAGAGACAGAGAGAGAGAGAGAGAGAGAGGTCCTAAGCTTTATACTGTCAAATTTAATATACAACTTCTTCAACTTGACGTAGCGTACACTTGTGTCGCCTATGGCCAACTTGCACTTTAAATCTCTCAGCTTTTTTTTGCGACATGAGGCATGAAGTCGTCGGCGAGTGCCGCCAGCTGTTGCACACATGTCAGCGGGACAGACGTTGGGCTCGTCAATTTATTGCAAGCGCTTTACAAGTATTTTTTCCTTTACTTCTTTTTTTTTTTGCTTTTCTTTTTGCTTTTCTTGCTGCTTACAGTTTTTATATGTTCACATTTATAATTTTTATTTATATGGTCAGACATGAGGGAAGCAAGAAAGTTAGAGAGAAAGAGAATATATATATATATATATATATATATATATATATATATATATATATATATATATATATATATATATTTTGATGCATCCACAACTGCAGCTGCCACGCCCTCATGTTTTAAAGATTGAACCGCGTTGAACTCGACGTCAGAAAACAAAGGGCGATCGAAAGAGAAATAAGCAAAGAAGAATTGAGAATAAATGTCGAATACAAAACATGAAATGCAATAAATTATGATAAAAAGCGACAGCAGTGAGTGTATATGTAATTTTTCTCTCTTTTTTTTTTTTCTTCATATATTATATAAGAAAGTGTGCAAAACTAGTGAATCAATAACAACAACAACAACAAACACAACATCAAAAAGCAACACAAATTTCAATTTATATTTTTACAATATTTTTGAACAGTGTAACAATGGAAATCATTTAAGCATTTAGAAAAACTTTAGCTAGGCAAAACTAAAAAAAAAAAAACAAAATACAACAATAAAAAAATAGCTAAAAAGAAAATGTTATAGCAACAACAAACAACAAAATAAACAAACCAACAACAACAGTTGCAAAAGTTATCAAATAAAATAAGCTTTGCTGTGCACCGTGGTGCAAAACACAGCGCACAATAACAACAAATTCGCACAAACAAAAATCAACATAGAAACCGAGTGAGTCTTCTTCGTCTTGCGCGTATTGGAACAATGCCACGCCCACTGAAGCTGCCACTGCTGCAGCTGTTGCTGTTCAGCTGCCTGGCCATGCAGCACTGCGGCACAGCGTTGCCCAGTACTGCGCAGCCACCGGCAACTGGCAGCAGCACCACACGCACCACTCGCACCACTTTAGAGCTGTCACTGGAGAGCACCACACAGCGCAGCAGCATGCTGGATCTAGTCAAAGCGGAGGCCGATGGCTCCGGCTGGGAAACACTTGAGACTGAATTTAAATTAGCCACGCACAGTCCCACCGCCACCGCGACGCATGGCGCCACGTCCCCCACTTCCATCGAGCAGCAGGACCAGCCGCCGGCTATTCCTGCCACCACCTTGGCCTTTGCCAATGCAGTTGCCGTTGCTGGCGATACCGTGGACTCGACGGGTCTAGCTGGCGATGCCACGCCCCCCTATGCAGCTGTCGACGATAGTTATGGTAATTAGTTTTGCGATATTTTCTATAGCAAAGAGAACTTTGTGCACCTAGTCTGACGCATCAGAGATTGTCATAAAAATGATAAAACGACCCCAGCGATCGAAATGCTGATTCAATTATTTCAATTGAAACCGTTGATGAAACAGAAACTGAAATTGTTGACTCAGCCTATTATTGCAGGCGATGCAATGAATGAGATCACAATCCGATAGGAATTGAGATTAAAATAAGTTTGAAAATTATTTTTGGAATATATATTTACAGTATATCAAGGTTTAAAATGATATCTACAAGCATCTGAAAGAGAGAAGCTGAAAGAAATTTAATATATAAAATATATTCATTTAAAAGATATATGAGGAATATATGTGCGCAGAAATTTGCTCTATTCATATATCAATAAAATGATCTATATCTATATATCTATACTTTATCTATATATAACTGTGTATTTATGCATGTGTATATATCTCTATCTATAACTATTTCCTTTATTTTCATATATCCTATTTCGTATATTCTATATCCAATTGTCAATATCCTAAATCATATATATTATATCGTGTATCCTATATCCTATATTCTATATATTATATCCTCTATCTTATATACCATATCCTATATCCTATATATTATATCCTATATCCTATATCCTACACTCTATATACTCTATATTCTATATATCCCTTAACCCATATCCCTTAATTATGTAAATCTGCATCTTTATAATATATTTAATCATCTCTTTATACAAAACGAATTATACATATATTTGAAACCATCTAAATGTCTATAATTATAGATATATTTACAATTTGTATCTATTACTTTTTTTTTTGTCTATTTTCTAATTATAGATATATTTGCAATTTGTATCTATTACTTTTTTTTTTGTCTATTTTCATCAAACAATAGCTTTTCAACAAATTCCCATTTAAGTTCAGCAAATCCCCGACATCGATTTATTTATATTACTCTATTAATAGCTCCCACTCAACTTAATTGAGATACTTTAAAGGACTTGCCCAAAGCACTTAGCTCAAATTGAGTTTTTTTTTTGTTTTAATGCCTGGACAGCTGCCCAATAACTCATTAAATAATTATAAATTGCATTCGATGGGTGTTTACTGTACAAGACTTTTCCATTATGGCCGCGTTTAGCTGCCGGCCTGCCGGCCACATTGAAGTTCATTGACATTGCAAAAAGTTTTGCTGGAAAAAACTTGATGGTACCAAAATGAGTGAGGGCCACAGATAACGGACAGGCTGGCAGTCAGGCAGTTGCTCAGTTATTATCGATAGATACAATAACAACAACAACAACAACAACAACAGCAATTGTAGCAGCAGCAACAACAACAACAACTTTGTCCATACTTTGCATACTTCATGGCAATTAACAGAGTTTTCATTTCCGGCTTAACACGCAGCCTTGTCGGTTTCAACCACGCCTCGCCAACTACCTCACTCACTCACTCACTCTCTCTCTGTCTCTCTCTCGCTCTCTCTGCCTCTATGCATATAACTACTCCTAACTCCCACACTACCCCTCTTCGTGGTGTTAACGTGTAATATGGCTAAATTCTCACGCAAAAACTTTCAGCATTTTGTGTGGAATGAATTATTTAACATTGTTTTTGCGGGCCAAGTTTTTCGGAATCGCGTTTAATAAAATATGCCCGAGAATTGACACCCACAACAACAACAACAACAACTCGTCAAAGGTTTTCATTGAATACGATGGCACACGCGATGCCCGCCGCTGCTCGAAGGCAAACAAAGCAATTAACAACTTAACTTTTATGGGCCACAATTATTTGGTATTTATTGTTAAGCTCTAGCTGTGCGCTATCTTTATGGCCCGGCTTAAAATTCAAAGTCGCTGACAACGCGGCTGCCCTGTATTCAATTCTAACAAGCCCCAACTCTCCCTCAAAAAAAAAAAAAAAAAGAAAAACACTTCAAACCCTTGCCAACTCCCGGCGTATATGCAATTTGCATTATTCTTTTTTTTCTCTTTTGTTGTTGTTTTCATATCGTGGCAACAAACATATTTTTCGCATGAGCCCCACCGACTGACAGCTGGCAAATTGCAGCCCAGTGGCTGCCAATTGGGCGTGGCTGTGGGTTGTGGGCGATTATTTGGTGGTCACACGCAAAACTTCAATTAAAATGCATTTAGTTGTTGTTTTTTTTTTGTTCATGTTTGATTTGTTGCCAGGGGAAATCAAAACAAATGACCCCAATTGACCGAAATTGGGGCAAAGCACTCGCATTGTCCAAGGATTAATCCCTGTCCAAAACTAAATAAACGACCCTGAACTTGAACGCAAAAAAACACAAACGAAAACAATTGATATAAATCTAATTGGGTAACATGAAATTAAGTTAAAGCATCTAGTTACGAAAGTAGCTGAAGATTTATATGAGTATAATATTGAGTGAGTAAGTAGAGTAGAGTACTCTCAATTCTTTTATAAACTTTAAACTAATTTAAGCAAATCCAGACACAAATTTAGTTAATTTATTGAAATTTTGATTGAAACGACAGATGAAATCAAAAAGAAAATTATTTATTTATTAATTATTTAGAGGGGTTAGCACTTTGCTTAACTATCGATAATGTTATCGATATTTAACAATAATGACATCGATACTCAGCGAGAATGAAATTCAATTCCAAAGGCAAGACGAAGACGTTAGCAGCAGAATCGTGTAAATAATTAAAATAAAATTGAAATATTTAAAATATCTGAAGCTTAAAAATCTCAAGAAATGATTAATAAATAGCTCAAATCGAATCTTTTGTTCAATTTCACAGAACAAAAATATTTTTTGTTTATGTTTATGTGTTTTATATATAAATATTTTTTGTTACATATATTCTTGAATATATTTCTGATTTTCTCTACAATGCAGTTGATAGTTCCTTGATATAGGATCGTAGCTAATATAATTTTTGAGATCTATGCCCAAGTCGAACAAAATATTATTGTTTTTACTTCAGATCAATTAAATATTATACATATAGTTATGTTGTTAGGCAAGCATTATTGCAATTTACATAACCTCAACTAAGATTAAAAACTTTTACAAAAAACTGGCCCACTTCGGTCTAAACGGACTGGAACCTGTATTTATATGCTTATCTAACGAGGTACCTCCAGGCACTCTGATTACTGAAATTAACTACGAACTCAACTCACGGCCCTTGACTGAGTCATAAACAGAACTATAATTTAGTCAGGAACGAGAGCTCAGCTCCGCCTCTGTTCATTAATGACTTTGTTAATTCTCCACAGTTCTGTTATAGTAATTGCTAAATCAAGCAAATAAAATTAATATTTTAACATATCTTAATTAATTTCTATGTTTAATTTTTGCCACGAGTCAATTTTAATTACTATAAAGTATTCAATTGCTGATTTTTTTTTTTTGTCATTTCTAAATTGAAAGTATAATATAGATCTATGTATTTATATCTATTATACATATATATATATATAGAGTAAATTTACTCTTAGAGAGAGACAGAATGCAAATGAGTTGAGTGAGCAGTCCACATCGCCGCAGTCTACGCAGTTTGTAAATTGAACAATTGTCGAGTCTTGCCTGCCTGCTAAACGTTCTCCGAGCGCTAATTATTGATGCAGTCAAACAAATTCATTTGGTATTCAGCTGAGCGCCAAATCCATATAGTATCTATGAAAAAAATAAAAAAATATATATATATCTATTTCTATTATACAACTACAAGGTTAGGCAACAAATACGTAATGACACTTCCAGAAAATTTCACGATAATTTCTAGCTATGAACAGTGTCTCAAAGCAGTTAAGGGAGGAGATGTAAACAATAATAAATATAAAAATAAATTAAAAAAAAAAAAATAATAATAAATCACATTTTATATACAATTTAAATAAATAAAATTTAATATAAAAAATAAGTAAATAATAAAAAATAATAATAATAAATAAAATAAAAATATTTTAAAAATAGATTTTGCTGAGAATTTGCTTAGGCTGCTGTTAATGCTCAATTTCTGCCTCTATTTCAAGCCACTCCCATAGTCTATTAATTCAATTCAATTAAAGCCCAATCAAAGTTTAAGTTCCGATGGTCAGCTATAGAGTTGACTCGCATATATAGAGAGTACGATTACCCGCACAACATTAGCTTTATACAAATCATTTAGCGTGCACTGCAAAAATTTCTATCAAGTCATTAGTTTAATTAATTATTTCTTACAACCTGTTTCGCCCAGCACAGGCACCAAGAGAATTGTTCTTGGCCCACAGCACAGTTTGCCAAGTTTTCAGAGCTGTTGTTGAGTTAATTTTTTGTGTTAATTCATTTGAGGAAGCAGCTGAAACGCTGAAACGCTGAAACGTTGGCTGCCTTCACAATTTTGGGCTACAGCTGAAAAGTGCAGCTCATCAAGTGCCTGTCTACAAATGTTCCCTTCGAGAAAGGGAAAGACAGAGCGAGGGAGAGATAGAGGAAACACTTGAGAGCCGCCGAGTGGCATGAAATTGAAATTGGTTTGCTTGCAACTGGCAACTGGCAACATGCAGCGCCTCGCTGAGCAGCTACCATTTGCAATTAAATGCATAAAAGTATCTGTCAGATGCAGCCTGTTGACGGCACAATGACAAACAGCAGTTGACAAAAGTTTTCCTCAACTCTTTGGGGCAGCATTAAGATAATTAATTCTCAGCGAGGTGCCATGTGTAGTTGTCATAGGTAAAAGTTCTAACTTAAAAAAAATTTAGTTTATTAAATACCAACTCACTAATTGGAGTAAGGAGTATCTGATTTTGGCAGTAAACTCTTGGCAATAAGTCTTCATATATAAGCTAATTGGAGTACATATGTTATAGATATATGAGGCATATATCATAGACAAAATTTATAAACCATTTTTAGCTTCCACAACTATAGAGCTTATAGCTAGAAATTTACTTCAAAGCATAGTCAAATTTGTGAAAATTTTTATTTCAATTTTATGATATTTCTTTTTTTTTAACTCTCCCTCTAACGTATTCGCTTAGCCTTTCACATGTAATTCTCTTTCTACTTTATTAATAACAATCTAGCTTCGAATCGATTGCACTATAGCTAAGCATCGTTAACATTATAGTTAATTTAAACATAGTGCTATCGCTTCTAATGCCTATTTTCAAGCTAAATCAATATTATACCAAAAAAAATTCTTATAAAACATGTATAAGATTCAGCACTTCTCTTGATTACATTTTAAGCAATTATTTTACCTAGATTTCGAGCTCTAATTAAAAATTTTAGATTGAATTTTCTTTAGTCTTAGCCACGTTAGAGCTGAGCACCTGTCAGAAACTTTCATGTATTTATCTGAAGCTGTTGCTTCAGAAATAAATATTTTCTTCTTCTTCTTTTATATTTTGCTCAAGCTTAAAAGTTAAATGCAAGTGAAGCTGGTAAATAGATTTTAAAATACACTTATATATATGTATATTTGTTAGTATATCGTCAGCATTGGCTCGAATCTCAGTTTTGGCCACTTGAAGTTTTCTGGTCCAGGCGCAAACTTGGCTAATACAAATTGACGTAACTTTTGGCTTGTCAACAGCAAACAGCCAACCAAAAGTTTTGCAGCGTTTTTTGACAAATGATTTGCCTGACAAGAAATAAACACAAATAAACCCAAACACACACACACACACACAGCAAATGGCTAAAAAGCTTGGCCAAAGCTAACTTTGCACTTCAACTTTGCTGCAAAAGTTTCACTGTGTGTGTGTGTGTGTGTGTGTGTGGGCGTCACTTGTAGAAAATTTTACAGGACACTGAGTTATGAACATGACTTGTCAAAAAATACATTAAAAGTGCAAAATAGTGTAAGAAGCAGCAGCAGCAGCAGCAGCAGCAGAAAACAATCATTTAGTAGACCAGCATAAAACTAAGAAAAAGCATAAATCATTGAACTTTTGCTGCTGCTGCTTCCACTGCCACAAAAAATAAGAGTAATCAATCATTTTGCTAGCTGCTGTCTTGATTTTAATTTGCGACATGGCCACACACACACACATGCACACGCAGCGCCTATGGCAGTGCGTGCAAAAATCGTTGCATACCCAACAGGCGCCGGGCGACTGCACGTGCTCAAGGCGTTGGCAACGATGCAGCTGATAAGCCAGGTTCCTGTCACTGCTTGACTTTACCTCACTATCTCTTAATTTACCTCTCAGTCTCTGTCGTCTCTCTCCCTCTCTCTCTTTCAGTCTCTTTGTCTTGCTCTTGCTCACTCTCTCGTGCAAATGTGTGCTCTGCTGCACTTTTTATGGCCGCACAGTCTCCTGTGGCCTCACCTTACGCTTTGATATCTGCTACGAAGTTAAATATAAGAAAGTTTTCAGTTATTAAGACGACTATAAGATACCCTATACATAGTATTGGCATCGAAAATAATTCGTAAAGGCAGCTCATGAGCGTGAGCATGTGGAAATTTATGAAAGTCTTTTTGTGAATTTTTTTAATCGAAGAAGAAGAAGAATTTTAAGCATTTTATGAACTTGAAGCTTAATGACTTTTGTACGAATTGTATTGAATATTCTCGAATGCTTGAATATGTATTATCTCAGGTCATTTTTATATTAATTTCTATCTTCATTCGCTCATTTATTTATTCAATTGGCTTCCTTATATTATAAGAAATTGCACATATATTTACATATGACTTTATATATTTGTATATATATATATATATATTTCTTTCACCCACTCTAAAACCTATCGAAGCAGCACTGGACAAACAACTTATTTCGCTCTGCTCGAACCCGACTCTATTAGAGTTCTTAATAAACAGCCAACGTCTGGGTTGTTGTTGCCTGCTTATTGGAGGGCATTGTTGTGTGTTCATTTATGAAACTTTAGTTGATATGCCAGCAAACAATGCGAAGCCAACTTGAATATCAACAGATAAACCCCTTTTAAGTGCGGATCGTCCACAACAACAAAAATAAATACAAAAAAAAAAAAAAGAAAAATGAGTGGATACTGGCTAAAAGAAAAACTGGTTGCCGGGGCAACAACTTCCGTCTAACTGCACTTCAGCATGAACATTTGAGCGCCAGACAAACACAGCAACAACATAACAGTACAACAACCCTGAATGCCTATACAAGAGCATCAGTCACAAGGCCCAGCCTCCCCCAAACCCTTTAAGCCTACATCAACCCCAACCCTTTATCCAGCTGCTGAAGGCCTTTTTTTTTTTGCACTTGAAAGTCAGTTGTAGGCGGCTGCCTTTTGTCTGCCTGGCTTATGTGTTGTGCATGTGTGTGCGTGCGTGTGTGTTGTGTGTGTATGCTGCTTAAAGCCATAAACACCCTGTTAGTGGTGCAGCAACTCGACATGCTGAACGTGACATTGATGCCTTCTTTTGTGGCGAACTCCTGTCGGCAGATAGCTCCGTCTGCTGCCACCTAAAACAGTTTCCGTGTCTCAAGCATCATCAGAGTGCTGCCACCGGATGGACTGCCATTGCCTCACATGCGGCATCATGGTGCGACCATGTGCAGCTTCCTGTCGATAACCTTTCATATATACGGCCACAAGCCGGCGCCGCTGGATTTATCGCTCAATTGTTTATGAACCCACGTGTCTCGTGGCACGCATACATACACACGCTTAATTAGCTAACAAACCTTTAAAAGAAAAAAAAAAAAAGCTTTGACAATATGCCCGAAAAGCTGGAGCTAGGCTGTTCAAGCCTTGTTTGCATTGTCTTTAAATTTTCCATGAAACTATGCTAAATTTCTCTGATATATAGAAGATATGCATTTGTTGAAGTACTGTATTGTTATCCTAGTGTTTGAATTTAAATAATAAACGTATTTTAATAAATTATGTTAACTAAATATGACTGATAAACCTAAAAAAAAAAGTCCCACAAAATAAAACCAGCAATAGAAATTAATAAGTCTAACAAAAAATGAATAGCAAACATAATATAATTGAAAAAAGATAAATAAATAATAAGCAAACATAATAATAATGAAAAAAAAAATAAAATAAAAATAATAATACAATAAAAATAGTTAAGAGTCAAAACAAAAAATCAATAATAACAAATATAACAAATATTAAAATTATATATATTTAAAAAAAATATTAAATTCAAAATAATATGAAAAATAAATTTAAATAAAATGCTATAGCTAAAACTATTAGAGTCTAACAAATAATAAAATAATAAATAGTCTAAGATTTTTTTAAAAATAAAACAGAAAATAAAATACATATTATTTAATACAAAAAAAAATTTACTATAATAAATATTTTAGATAATTTACTTTTCTCTTCAAAATTCTACTGTTATGCATACTTTTAAGCTTCGTCCCATATTTAAAGGCAACTAAACAAAATTTTGCTTTAAAATATTCCTCAGCTTTAACTGAGTGGCTGACAAGCCATTTATACTGACAATCCTTTGTTATATGCTGAGCTAATGACCAAATCGGACACATGTCAGGCAAGCGCAAAGTTCGCAAATTTCTGTCCATTGTCGGGCAAGTCAAGAGTCTACAGTCTACAGTTACCAATTCAGTCAAATGACATGTGCCCAAGCAAATGGCCCCAGACACGAAACGAACATTATAAAAGGGTTTATTTGTACTATGTGTGTGCGTGTGTGTGTGTGTGTGTGTGCATTGAGTATGCCTTATAGATGACGACACATCAAGTTGAATAATAGCTGAAAGGCTGAGCAAATTCTATGCTGACGCCATTAGGCAACACAATGGCAATAATTTCAGTTAAATACAAATGTCTCAGCGATTAATAAATGAAAGACATTTGATGCTTTAGGGCATCTCAAGACTAATATCCCAAGACATGAGCTCGCCGCTCGTTGCGACAACCGAACAAAGCACTTTAATTATAATGCCAAGTCAAGTATTTATACAAATTTTGTGAATTAAGATTGACACCGGAGAATCAAAACAACTTAAAGTGCATTAGCTCGTTGTGAGTCTTGAAATTATATTTAATATTTCATAAAATGACAAGCATTGCTAACCATTTGACAGCATGCTAAATGCAGGAAAAGCAGCTAGCAGGAGATCACATTGTTTACTCAATTGTTCCTTGACAATGATTGAAATATACTTAAAATGTACTTTAATCAAATGTAGCAAACATGACCAAATCTTGGCTAACATTTCGATTGATTGACTTAGGAATTGACTGCAGCAAATGTATCTGAAATAAAATGTGTATCTTATAGCCTAAAGTAACATGCATTACAACTTCAAGCTAAAACATCTCTAAATTTACAATTACATATTTCTGATTCGCTAATCATTCAAAGCTAATTTCTTGACTAACATGCATGTTAAATGTAACACAAGTTACAGCAAACAGCACTCACAGACAATTTATCTGAAAGCAAATGTATCTCATAGTAAATGTAACAAAAATCGAATGTATCTCATAGATAAAAAGTCATGGCATATGAATTCAAAAAGAATCTAAGCAAATAGAAAATTCTTGGCTAACATGCATGTTAACTTTAACATCAGCTTAAGCAAGCCTAATCTCTTTGTTAAGATATCGCCATAAATGAGCAAAAGCAAAAGTCTTGACTAACATGCATGTTAACTTTAACATGAACGCTTAACACATACAGCTCAAAGCAGTTGCCATTTGAGCTGTATTTTGTTGCAGCCACGCCCCACATTGTCTGCGCGTCGCGCCCTTTTTGTTTAATATATGACAGAGTTTTTCATTTCGTCTTTATTTCGCATAATTTTTGCGCCTTTATGCGAGAGGAGCCTTTGAAGCGGCATTGAAAGGCAGCCAACCGCGACGCGTTCACATGTCAAATTGCATGTGAAGCTGTGTGAGCAGGTGTGTGTGTGTGTGGGTGTGATTGTGTCTGTGTGAGTGTGTGTGTGTATGGCTTTTAACATAGCTGCACATAGCTTAATTGTTTGTTTGCCTCTGTGTCTGTCACAGCGTCCTGCCTCTGCCTCTACCTTTCAGTCTCCTGCTAACGCTTGCTGTCTCTATTTACGCTTTGCACGTCGCCTTTTGTTTAGTTTTTTACGTCTGGCCAAATTCGAAAGCTCGTAAACTTCGAGGGACAACAACGGCAGAGCAACAAACAGCAGAGCCTGAAGGACAACAACTAAATAAGACTCAAGCGTAACAATAGCAATGGACTTGTTTTATTTCAATGCCCTACACTAGCAGGCATAACGTTTCACTGAGCAAGATTGCCATTAGGTGATTTCTTTTTTTTTTTTAGTGTTTTTTTTTTTTACTCAAATTTGATTTATCAACTAGCTGCAGGGTATTCAGGTTTCAGCTTGCTTGGCCTTATTTCAGTTTGACTTTATTTTTTAGCGTAGTTTTTTCCTCTCTTTTTTTTTGTGAGGCTCAGACAACTTAATGCTATTTGCTTTACACTGCCTCTCTCCCTCTCTCTCTCTCTCTCTCAATTGTGTGCACCTTCGAGTCCCTTCGGCATCTCAGAACTACTCCGCCGCTCTTCTCCACACACACAGATCCTTTGTTTGCCTTTCTTAACAACTTAAGCACGTCGTCTATATTGGTTTTCGGGCGCTACTCTTTTAAAAAAAGATTTCGCTTCCTGCTTTTGCCTTTGCTTTGTGAAAATAATCACGCGCAACTTAACGTTTTTTTTTTATTTTTTTTTTTCGCCCACGTTTTTTTTTTTTCCTCCTTTTTCTCTTGCACGGCTTTTCTTTTGCTTTTTCACACTTGGCTTCTTCCGCTTGGCGCCGGGCAACTTATAGTGCGCCCCTCTATTGTTTTCTTTTAATTTGTAGCTCTGCGCCTTTCCTCAACAAAAAATAGGAAAAAAAAAGAAAACAGAACAGAAAAAAAAGGGGCGACAGGAAGGGCCAACGACTGTGCGTTCATGTCTAACAGCATATTAAGTAAGTGAACCGGTTCGCGAGTGCTTTAAGACTGTTGACTAACTAGTTCAAATTGTGAGCAAACGAGTTGACTTTAGCCAAACGTGAACTCTGAGGGTTTGCGGATGCTTGGGAAATATGAAATATTTAATTTCTATTAGACATGGGCATTGGGAATGGGAATGGGATGGAGAGTATTGATATTTTTGAAAATTCATATAACAGGCAGAGGTAATTTCGTATATAACCAACGCAGTTTAGCTGTCTATTCAGATGTTCATATGTATAAAGGGTTCGACTTTAGAACCTTTAAGAGCTGTTTATGATTTTTATCAGCTTTCAATATACATATCCAACCATTCAAAATCTAATCTTGCCTATTCTCAATACATATATAGACAAAGGCTCCTAAGACACCTTTCATAAAATTAGTCAACCATATTTTTTATAAATATATGTATAATAATCTTTAAAATTTTAATGATTATGAGATAGATAAATATAAAGATATATAACGAGTTAAAATTTATTTCTCTTCTAGCAGTCTCGTTAAAAGTATTCAAACTTAAAATAGCTAAATAGTCGAAGCACAAATTTTATTTACTTTCATAATGAACTTGAATCATATTTTATTTATAATATAATAATATAGGTCCTATCATGAACTGATTGAATAATTTATTGAATGCACTTATTGAGCCTCAACATTGTCATTAGTTGTCCTCTCCAATATGTATATATGGACCAGGGTCTATCATATCCTGTCAGCATTCCTGTCAGCCGTAAACCAAGTTGTCTAATTGGATTTCCACTACTATTTCGACCGCAACTCGAGATAGTTATTTTTGATATGTGATGAGGATATCTAATTAACTCGATTTCATCAATCAAAGCAGAAACTAATAATAGCGCAAATAATGCAAATTGTTGGCATTGCTAGGGAGAAACGTGGTTAAAATGGGTCATACACCTGGACAGTTGCTGAGAAATAGAGACACAGCGAAAGAGAGAGAGAGAGAGAGAGAGAGAGAGAGAGTGAAGCGAAGGAGCAAGTGGCCAAAGGTCGGGGCAAAAGTGAAATCAATTTACGGCTAACTAAAGGCAAACAAAGCGGCTTCACATGAATGTAAACGACATGGCCAAAACCAATCAGGAGCACTTAAGGTTCACAAAGAGTGAAACGGAGAGAGACAGTGAGAGAGAGAGACAGGGGGGGGGGAGGCAGAGAGAAGAAGATTAAGATAGTGCACAAAGAAAATGTTGAGCCTGCGCTGTCTCTGGCATCTGTCAATGCTATTAACTTTTGTGCCCAACACACACACACACACACACATCCACCTCTCTCTCTGTCTCTCTCTCTCTCTGGGTAACTGCACCTCGACGACATTTATCCTTTGGCGCCTGAGTGTATGCAGCACTTTGTTGCTTAATTGATTTTAATGCCACGCGCACGGGGCCTACAATTTGCCAACGTTTGCCCGTACTCGAGTCTATAAATTGGCTTTTTCCTTTGCCCCAACTATCAACTGCAGCAGCTGCTGCTGCTCTGCCGCTGCTGCTGCTGCTCGGCTCTGCTTCACTATGTCCATTTCCCATTTCCATTTCCGATTTCAATTGCAAAGGAAGCAGCGCAGGCAAAGTGGAGCAAAAAAAAAAGCAGAGAGAAATGCCATTTATTGAATTGTATAAATTTCTCTACATTGACAGCGACTGTTTATTTTACACACACACACACACACTGAGAGAAAGACATGTGTGTATGTGTGATTCTCTTTCTGTGTGTGTGTGTGTGTGTGTATGTCTTGTGTTTTGTTAAGCTTTATCGCATTTGCATGGCACAGCCCGTTGGCAGGTCAAGTGTGTTTTGGTCCACCCTCGGGTCACTCATTTGTTCTTTTGATTGGTGGCAAACGCAAAGCGTTTTTGCCTTTGCCCTTTCATGTCTTTCATTCGCTCTTTTGTTGTATTAGTAAAATAAATTACCATTTAGTGCTTTTTGCCACTTACATACAACTCGCTGCCCGCCTCCTGCCAGGCGTCACACATGGACGAGTGTTGTCCTTTGGCCCTGCCAAATGAAATTATTGCTGCAGCTTTGCATCCTTTTGCTTGCTGCTCGGATTATAAGCGCGCACATGGAGTAGCTGACAGACCGAGGGAGCTGGTGAGCTAAGGAGGAAGAGCGGAGCGGGACGAGGGAGGGGACAGTTGTTCTCAATTGCAGCCATAATAAATTGCTCGCAATCGCATTTCCGTTTCTTTATGCGCTTCGATTACGTTTCGCTTGGCTTGTGCCAGCTCTAGCAACTGACAACATGACCCCTCACACTCACTCTCCCCCTCCCCCGTCTCACATTCCTCGCTTCCTGCTCCACTCTGTGCTGCCTTGGCTGCCCCTTCCTGATCGTAATTGAATATATAATTTTTTTTTTTTAGCTCCTTACACACACACACACATGCATATTTGTGTGAGTGGCATTTGAATATAAATTGTTTCATCTGCTTGCAAAATATTCATTTCAATTTATTTGACTTTCCTTTTGCGCTCTTCGCTCTTCTCAATTTTCCTTCTCTTTTTTTTCTATTTGCCTTCGTTTTGTGAGCTTTATTTGTTGTTTAATAAATTATTTATTTGTACATTTATATCTACGTATGTGTGTGTGTGTGTGTGTGTGTGTGAGCAGCACTTCCGGCTGCCACAAAAGTTTTCTATGATTGTCAACGTAGAGGACTCGCCATGCCCTCAAGTTCTTAAAGCAGCTTTCAGCGACTTTTGCATTTGAGTTTGCAAAACACAAATATTTAACTTGAAGAACTTTCTTTTTGAATTCCATCTGGTTTTCCGCATTTCTTCTAATTTCTCTCTTCGAATTTCTATTCTACATTTATTGCAGTGCCAAGCAAACCTCAGAATCTCACCGTTTTAGATGTCTCCGCGACTAGCATCACAATGTCCTGGCATCCGCCAAAGAATCAAAATGGCGCCATCGCTGGCTATCATGTCTTTCACATCCACGACAACCAAACGGGCGTTGAAATTGTCAAGAACTCACGCAACTCGGCCGAAACTCTAATACACTTCGAACTGCAAAGTCTGAGTAAGTAACAAAAGCAAAGAAATTTAACCCTACAGAGAAAACTTTCTGCAAAAGTTATGAATGGAAACTATTTTATAGAATAGGACCAACTGAAAGCATTCCAAAGAGAGAGGAAACAATATAAGTCTTTACTTAAACTCTAGAATAAACGAACACTATATATAGTCACATATTAAGTCTTATAGAAGTATATATAGAATAAACACAGTCAGTCATGAACAATCTGTGATAAGCGGATAATTGATTGTCTTTCTGTCTGGCTGACGATGGGACTGATTCAATAATTGATTGATTGTCTAAAAGAGTAATTAACGGACGATAAACAAACTAAATAATTAATTGACAAACGAAATGAATGTGTGCATGATTGATTGACTCATTGAATGACTGATTGGCTCGCAAACTTATTAATTGTCTCACAAAATGACTGAATGAATGAATTCAAGACTTACTGAGTGATTGGTTGACTACTTGAACAAATTACGTATTGATTGATAAAATGAATTGATGATTGATCGACTGGCTATTTGACTGATTGAATAGCTGAATAAATGGCCTTTTGATTGCTTATACAATTAATTAATAATCTCAGTTCTGGAGTGACAGACTGATTGATTGAATTACAGATTTAACTAACTAACTGATTGATTGAATGGTTGAGTGACAAATCTATATGCTTGACTGCCTAATTGTATGGTTGTTTAGTTGATTGACAGACTCGGATCTTGAATGACTGGCTACTTGATTGAACGACATGTTAAATTGAATGACTCGCTGATTGAATTGAGGACTTATTGATTGCATAAATAATTGATTGATGCTGAATGACTAATTGTTTGAATGACAGAATTTACTGAATGATTGATTTCTTGATTCTTTAATTTTATAGCATAATAAAATGATTTACTGACTGATAGGGGAACTAATTGACTGACTGATAGCTGAGATTGACTGATTGATTGATTAACTGACAAAGTGGTTAATGGTTAAGAGATTGAATCTATCACTTATAAATCGACAATTGATGATTGATTGCTTAGCTGATTGCCAAACTACATGACTGAGTGATTGATTGAGTCATTCATTGATTGATTGACTAGGCAAATCATAGCAACTGTATAGACTAACTTGCTGATAGACTTATAGATTAATTGCCTAACTAATTGACCAACTTAAAATCGTATAAAAAGTCAACTGATTCACTGATTGACCAACTGCCTGACAGTCGGATATTCAACTGTACATATAGGTGTATGTAAGTATACATAAAAGAGCTTTAAGGATTAAGTATTAATTAACTTCTCAAGCATACTTCTCAAGTAATTCTAAGTATAGCTACTTCTTAGCCATTTGATGCTTCCGTTATTTATTTACTTACGCGTCTCGAAATCCCCTTCAATTCACTCTTTAACTTTGCAACTCTGAAGAGTTGTTTGCTTGAATGTTGGTTGTGCTTGGCGCCTTCTCAATATTTTCTCAATTTCGCAACAATTTGTGTGCAGGGGGCACGCTCAAGTGGTTTATTAAAGGCCCTTAAGCTGAGTGTAACCGAACGCTCAATGCGCGGTACAGTCATGCCCAAAAGGCATGGCCAACACTTAAAACGCCATTTTAATTGCTTTTTATGGCAAACGCAACGTCTCGGCCCGCTGTTCCTCTGGCAAACTGTCAATGGCACTCAAGCTGTCAGCAATGTGGCCAGCATTGGATACAGCCACACCCCCCGCCCCCGTCTTTACCAGCCACCTGTAACACCAACGCCCCATCCTTTCATTAGCTGTAATTGCAGCTCAAGTCAATTGTTTGCCCCGCTGCTTTGTAATTAAATAGTTTCAAGTGTTTCACGCTGGCCACTTTTTGCTTTGTTGTATTTGGTGTTTTGTTGCTGTTGGTGTTGGTGTTGGTGTTGTTTTTGTTGTTGTTGTTGTTGCTGTTAACAACTTGCGACGCCTGTAATTATGAGCCTCGAACCTGAATGCGAGACACCTTCGACTGGCGACGGGACGACAAACTCTCGCAATTTCAGGCTCAAAAACTTGAGCTAACCAAATAAATTATTTGCTCGACGCGAAATTTGATGGTTGTTTCATTAACGTGAAATGTGCACACCTCTCCCTCAGTCTTGGCATGCCTTGCATACTTTTAGGCTGTGTGGCAAGCAGCAACAGCAGCAACAAGAGCGAGTGCTTGCCACATTATTAGCCAAACAGCAGAAAAACTGTTGCATAGTTGCTGCTTGAATTTATCAGCGAAAGAGAAAGAGAGAGGGAGAGGGAGAGCGAGAGCGAGAGCGAGAGGTAGAGAGTATGAGGCACAGAGATCGAGCCTGGATACCATGCAATTAACTTGCAACATAAGAACGCGAGACGCATTCCATGTTGCTCATACGCCATGTGGCATGCACAGCTGTAGCTGCAGCCCAAGCTGACGGCGCCCACATTGTTTAATTAATTACGCGCGTCAGGTGCGCCAGGAATGAGCTGCACTTGCATAGTTGCTCTGCCGCTCGCCCAACCCTACCGCACGGCTGCAGCCAGCGCCAGCAGTTTTCTTTTGTTGCTTGCAACAATTTGGCAAAAGACTTGGCAAATGTGGGGCACAGCGTGCAGAGTTCGCTTTGTCAGCAGCTTTGCTAGTCGCGCGCACTCACCTGCCATTGGCATTTAATTATTGCATCAAAAAATTAAATATTTTTCAAGCATACTCCGGCGTATTTGTCACGGCGCATTTAATCAATTATTGTTGCAGAGTTATTAAGCGTGCAGCCAACACTTTGTCCATGTCGACCTGCTTATCATAATCAATATTTGCTGCTGCTGCTGCTGCTGCTGCTGTTGCTGTTGCTGCTGTTGCTGCTGCTGCTGCTGCTGCTGTTGCTGCTGCTGCTGTTGCTGCTGTGTGACATTTTCTCATTTTAAGTTGAATTTAATTATATTGCAGTTGCCACTGCTGTCATTTGCTGTCATAGCAAACAATCTGCCGCATTTTGTGGCAAGCTATAAAATTTAAAATTTAATAATATTTTATATAAAACATTTTTGCATGCAACTCTCTTTTATATTGAAGTGAATTGTTTGAAATCGTTCAATAGAACAGTGGAAATATGGCAGATATATGGTTATATATATATATATATATACATCATCTATATTGATATGATATTATGATGTGATATTTTTTGAAATAGTAAACTCGGCTTAAAATGTTTTATTCAGCGCAAAGAATACAGTAGTCTCAGTAAGCGTGAGTAAGAGAGAGAGAGAGAGAGCTTTTAATACAGTTGCCAGTTTAATACAGTTACCTGCACGCCTCTCATTTATGAGGGAGTGAGAGAGAAAGATATCTTGGCTATTCCTAAGTGAGAGCAAGATAACTATTCTTCAGCTCTTCGCACAGTGTCATATTTTCAGTTATAAATTCACTGGACGTAGAAAACGTGACTTAGGAATGATTACACTAAAAAAGTGCATAATGAAAGTCAGCATTATCTCAACTTATATTGTCTATCAATAAGCTAGGCTTCTACTAATGAAAAAGGAATAATGTGACTAACTAATAATATACTTTTATTAAGGAAAATTATTTTACACACAAAAAAAAAATGCATTTGTATAATTGGCGTATCCGCGATTGCTAACAATAATTTTATCTATTATCCATACATATGTATAACCACATCTAAATTTCTTTCATTTATAATATTAATTAGTATAGAAGCAGTAATTAAATAATTATATAATATATATAATAAATATATAATAAATTAATAATTTAAAAACAAACAAAACAATGCAATGTTCAATTCTCAAACATAAAAAAAAAAAGATTTATAAATATTTAGTTTATATATATTATATTTCGGACTTTTAAATAAATATATTTTATACGCTTTCTAAAGTTACAAAAACATATAGATACCTTAAATTACTCCCTAACAAATGTGTATTAATTTTAGAATTTTTAGTTTAAGACTATATAAACTTTTTTATTTTTATTTATTTTTTATGATAATTATATTTGTATAATATATTATACTCTCTACCTTTTAAAGACATTTTAATGAAAAACTCACCTTCAATTTAGCTTAACAAATTGATGCGCTTTCATTAAAATATCCTTAAATTGCAATGACATTACAAATTATAAAATAAAACGGTTTATTTCCATAACAATTGAATGATAAAATATGGCCAGTAATTTCTATTTACGGCAAACGCGTGGCCACATAAAAGATTACAATATATGGCATAATAATAATAATAAAACTTCAAAGTCATTGCCGACATATTGTTTCTAATTCTGTCTCTCTCTCTCTCTCTCTTTCTCTCTCACTCTCCCTTGCAGAACCCTTTACCGACTATCGCGTCATTGTCAAAGCGTTCACCACAAAGAATGAGGGCGAACCCTCCGATCAGATTGCCCAGCGTACGGATGTGGCCGGGCCCAGTGCCCCGGCGATTGTAAATCTGACGTGTCATTCGCAGGAGTCGATTACGATACGATGGAAGCGACCCTACGAGTTCTACAACACCATTGACTTTTACATCATCAAAACTCGACTTGCCGGCCAGGATACGCACCGTGATATACGCATCAATGCATCTGCCAAGGAGCTAGAAACAGCGGTAAGCATTTCAATGGAGACCCAATGAACGCATAGAGATGGGGGAAGGCCTTTGTTTCAGCTCTGCCGTGTCCGATTCCGTTGGCGATTCCGAGTCACAGCCAGACCGAGGCCAACTAGCTGCCCAACAATTTGTCATATATATGCCAGGGGGTTTTCCAGCCCCCCCCCCCCACACCTTCTTTCCCTAACCCTTGCCTCCCCACCCCCACACCTCTTCCTTGTTTTCCCTTTATTTTTTTAGTGCCTGCCGCCATTTTGTCGGCCATGTTGAAAACGGCATAAAAATGGTCGAAAGGGTGGAAACGGGGCTATGACACACACCTTTCATTGTCTGTAAATTGTTGTTCTGCGAGTTCGGTTTGCCATTTCTGTTTGTTTTATGCTTTTTTCTCTTTTTTATTCAGTGTAACATTTTGCAAAATAAAATGAGAAAAAATGTTGATTGTTGCCAACTTTACGTTGATATTTTGATATTTTTGCGTTTGTTTTTCTTTTTCTTTTTTTTTGGGTTTTTTTTTTTTGGCTCTTTGATAAACGTTGCACGACAACACAGTAGATAACAGGCCAGGCAAAACTAGAAAGAATTTGCCAAAATGTAAAAAAAAAAAAAAAGAATACAAAACTAAATAAAAGCCAACAATAATTGCATTTTTATGCTACAAACAGCATAAATAACCCGTGCGAATTCCACTGCCAGAACCCTACGTCATACGCCCTACGATAAAGCAAAAAACATTTTAAAGAGTGCAAATGAAAACATAACTGTATTTGACTTATGAAATGTAACTGCAATTTTTATAATAAAAAGAAATTAAAATAGAGTAAAAATAAAGCAGAAATCAAATTATTTCTGTGAGAGAGTTTATTTGAGAAGACTAGAAACAAAAATTTTTTATAGAATTATATAGATTGAAGAAAATTAATTTCTTAGATTTACAAGTTAAAATACTTGAAAATTAATACATGACTTTCTATGAGCTTAAGAATTTCTTTGATTAAGTATTTGATATTAATTGTATTGAAATCACAAAAAAAAAAAAAAACGTTTATAAAATTTGTTATTCTAAATAAATATTGAGTACAAGTAAAGCAGAAATAATAAAAGTTAGATTATAGAAGATTGGAAATATAGTTTAACAAAAAAATAAATGTAAATTCCTTTCCAAGTTCATATATTAATTTATACTAGCTCAATAATGTCTTCAACGCAGCTTTTGATACCAATTTACACTTCAACAATCTTTAGATCAAAATAAAAATTAAGAAGTTAATGGAGGCCTCTTGAATAAACATACAATTAGAAACACAAATGAAAAAAAAAAATGTAAGATTTAAATAAAATGATAAATTATGCCAATAATACTTTCAATTTGATAAAAGTTTACTCAAATCATTGACTGAAATTGAAATTTGCTAAAATCAATTAGATGACTATAAAAAATTTCTTAAATTAAAATTCGCACAGTAAGCTCAGAGCAATATAATTTATTTATATTCAAGACTACATATGATAATATGATATAGGCATGTTATAGTTAATCATTTCCAAAAGCTCGTCACATTAACGGAGCAGCGCGTATGAACCTTATAGATAGGCACCGAAAAGGCCTTTGGCTCTCTGTGTGGTCGAATTGCTGCGCATACTATAAATTGTTTACAAATGTTTATCTGCAGACACGTCCGCAGGGGCCAAGGCTGTATGGACATTGGTTATAGCTTTGACTTTGGCTTTGTGCAACATAAATTCTTGGGCCAAACAATACACACACACGCACACACAGGTGTGCCGCCTGTACGTGTTTTTCGTTGCAAATAAATTAAATTTATGCTGCTTTTGTAGGTGGTTTTCCCGGAATTTTACCTTTTGTCTGGACGTTCGGTCGCTCAGCTTTTATTTAGCGCCCCGCATAGAAAACGAAACAAACTAAATAAATAATAATAAAAAAAAAAACGGCGCAGGGAAAAATATACTAAAAAAAAAAGCCAAGCAAAATAAATAATAATAAAAAAAAAAGTGCACAACAATAAAATTTTATTATTCTCGCACAAAGTACAAACTTTTTATACTTCATATGCAGCTCGGGGTTTTTTGTTGCCTTTTACACTTTGCTTTTATTTTGATTTTAGTTTTCCCTCACGCCGCCTCCTGCTACTACTACTACTACAACTATTTGTAATATAAGCTGGAGCTGCTGCCCAGCTTCGCATTGGAAACTATTTTCGTAATTGAAATATTTTTTAAGAAGAAACCAAAAGCAAAATATATAAATAAAATAAATGTAAATGAAATATATATATATATAATTGAAATATGAAATGGCCCAGACAGAGAGAGAGAGAGAGAGGGTCCAATAAATTGGGCGGGGCATTCTATTAGGGCGTGCTGCCCGGCATTGTACGGCTGCTAGCTTTCATTTGATACCATCTTCACTTCTTTGCATATTTAAATTTCTGTCGCTCTCTGTTTAATAATAATAATAATAATAATATTTCATATTTTCTGTCTTCTATTTTATGCAGCTGATTTTACAAAATCTGACAACAAATTCCTACTACGAGGTCAAAGTGGCAGCAGCCACATTCAGCGTTATAAATCCCAAGAAAATTGTCTTGGGTAAATTTTCGGAATCACGAATTGTAAGTAAGACACACACACACACACACACACACTCCTGCTACACACACACACATATATATATACACACCTGCCAGGCAGTGCATGCTTAAGCCAATTTTAGCTTGAGGCGTGGCTTGCCATAAACTTGACTATAATATTAGATCTGATTACACAGAAATGCATGCATGCTCTCTGTACAAACGCCCGCCCGCCCGTCTGTCTGTCTGTCTGTCTGTCTCTCTGCTCACTCAGTCAGTCAGCTAGCAAATTTTGTAGCCAAAAAGTTTATTGCATATGCGCCCGGCTGTGGTGGGCCACGTCATCATAAGCTAAACGTAATACAGTCGTGTATACATTTTGTGGCATATCAATTTGGCTTTGAGAGTGCCACGACGTTGCCACGCGGCGTATGCGTAATAAGCGCCTTTGCATATTTTATGGCAAATTGTTATCAAACCTAATGATGGCACGCCCATTATGATTTAGCTAGTTGTTTACCAGTCTATTGGCATTGCAACTCTCTAGTCACAAAGTATTCAGCGTGTCATAACAACATCCTCAATGACATTTGAAACGACAAACACTCACACACACACACACACACACACACACACTTTTAAGCCATGCATAAAACATGTTGTGCAGTTGTGACAAAATATGCCAATTTAGTTGACCTCATTGCCCAGTGTTGGGCGGTGGGCGGCTGGGCGGCTGGGCGGATTGTCACGCCCTCATTAGCTGTGCAGTCTCCGTGTTTGGTTTGCCATTTATTTTCTTTCTTTTTCTGTTCGCCGTCTGTTATTTTTTTTTTTTTTTTTTTGCTTGAGTTTCCTTGTGCATTTCCATATAATGCATTGCTGCATTTCAAGTGGCTCCACCTTTTGGCCACATTTACAAGCTGCGCTTCCGCCTCCGCTTCAGCTTCTGCTTTCTGTTTTCTACTTCTACTTCTACTTCCACTTCCACTTCCACCTCCATTTTCATTTTCATTTCCATTTCCAGTTGCAGTTGCAGTTGCCGTTGCACTTCCGCTTAAGCGCACAAGCCACACAAATGTCGTTTAAACAAATATTATTTAAATCAGCAAATGGCACTGCCGAGAAATACATATATTTATTTTACAAGCAGAAAAGAGAACTATGAAGAGTCTTTAGCTGACTTAAAAATCTTGAAAAATTTATGCTTATTTTACTAGAGTAACTTTAGACTACTATCTAATATTACTTATGTGCATATGTCTGACAAACTGTCTTAACTAGAAAATCTTATAATTTATATTGTATAACAAAGTTGTTTTGAAAGTGTTGAGAATGTGAAAACTGTTTGAAATTTGTTAAAAATTATATTTACCATGGGGTTTGCATGTATAAAACATATTTTTATTTGAATTTAAACAAGATATAGAAACTGAAACTACTTACATATGTATATAGAAAGTGTCTCAGCCTAACAGCTGTGTTCACAAAAATTGCAGTGCAGTTGAGGCTAACAGAAATTTCAAAGTTATTTGCATATTATTTTTATTTGCATTTTTTTATTTTATAGACTTTTTTTTTTTGTAAAATGGAATATAGTACTAGGAAAAACGAAAATGTTCCATTCATTTATAACTATATTTTTGGTATGCTATTCACTCTTTTGTGCAAATATCCACAAAAGTTGAAACATTTGTATAAGAGTTTTCAAAATTTTGTTTCTTATAAACCTTTTATTTAATAAATAAAATTTAATAAATAAATAAACAAAAAAAAATGAATATTACATTTTATCATTAAACAGACGCTTAATTTAAAGCATTTAAATCAATAAAAAAAAATGAATAATAAATTTTGTAATTCTTCAATTTTTTTTCTGCATTTTGGCAGAATGAATGTCTGAATCTAAATGACTTTTTTTAAATAATTTGAAATTTATTGTTGTAAATGGATTTAAATCTTTTAAGAAACATACTTTTGAATATCAATAAACAACGAGACTTCATTTAAAGCCTACTATATAGAATTAGTTTATTTTTATTTATTTATTTATTTATTTTTTATTTTATTAAGTGTAGAAAGTTTCTAGTAGAACCCGTACAATCAGATTTAGTACTTTAACAACACATTTATATATATTAAATTAGGACAAAACCGTTGATTTTAATGACAACAAAAATTGATTTTGTTAATCAATGCAAATAAGTAGAGTATTTACTATCTAGAACAGACTTTTGAAAAACTATAAATTTATAAAAATAGTCTATACATATATAAAAAAAAAGTGTATAATATAGAGCAAAGTTCCACTCTGAGTTTTTTTTATTGCAGTTTTTAAAGCAAAAATAAAAACCCTTTAAGATTAGCAATTTCTTAAGAAAACTCACATTACCCCAGCATATAAGCAGATGCTGACCTAAAAGCTAATGCCTGTGGCAGACATTTCTTAAAAAACGTTACCTATTTCCTTTGGCTAGTTTGTTGCTTAAGGCTTAAACTAACAACAAGTATGGGGCATAAGCCAAAGGTACATTATGAACAAGGCAATACAAAAGCTTAGCACACGCCCAGGCGCCGCAGTTAAACACATATTTGCATAAGACACACACACACACACACACACACACACACACACATTCAGAGGACACGCCTTTGAGCCGTGTCAGCTACAGGCCTAAAACATAAATCTTAACTTTGCCGTAAGAATAACATCCCTCACCCTGAGCAAATGAGCAACTGAAGCAACCCTAACTGGACTTTTTGCTCTTTACTTTCAGATACAATTGCAACCGAACTGCGAGAAGCTGCAGCCACTGCTGAGGCAATCGCACAACGACTACAATCTGGCCGTCCTGGTGGGCATCATATTCAGCTGCTTTGGCATCGTGCTGATTGTCATGGCTTTCTTCTTGTGGAGGTAAGTGGCGCTCTATGTTAACACGCAGCTAAATTTCAACCCAACTCGAAATGCTAAGCAAAACAAGTGCAGCTGCAAAAGACCGCGACGCGTGCTGTCTTCCTTAAATAGCTATAATATATATATATATATAAAGAGAGAAAGAGCATTGCAGTCCGGGTATGCTCGACTGAGCAATACCTACGAGTTTATATATGTAGTCTGGGTAGTCTTGTAAAAGCCTACACTAGCTTGATCTGTGTCCCTTTGACTATGAGTCTCAACGGAAAATTGTCTAAACTCGACTTAAGGTCAAGCTCGAGTTTAGCTATTGAATGTGATAATTATAGTACCTAAACTGAACAATTTGCTTACTTTTTTAAGACTACTAACATTTACTTGTCGTATTTTATAATGAAAATAACTTTTAAAATATATAAAAAAAAAAAAAAGATTCAGTTAAGTAAAAAAAATTTACAAAAAAAGAGAGAGTGAATTAACTGGTGTGAATTTAAAGTACAGTTAGCACTAGAATGGATTTGCTAGTGAAAATTCTTATAAAGGATCTAATTCCTATATAGGAATACAGTTCTCAATGAACTGCATCGATACTTAAAGCAGCTTTATCAACCTTTTTAACTACTCACTCTAAGAGTTAAAGAAACTATAGAAATATATCAAGAATACTAACTAGATAGGTAGTTACAAACATTCCATACTTATACTCTCTGATTTTTTCCCACATTTTCTCATTAATTCTCACTCATACACCTCTGTCAACAAAATCCAAAGAGTTACACGGCATTGATATGCCCGCTTCACACTTAGCTGAACAGTGTATAATAGAGCACATGCCTAGTGTGCTTAGAGTTTTTAAGTATTGTCGGCTGTCTCGACGCACATGCGGCACACGCCCGCAGCCCACCCCCACAGCCGCAGCAGCTCTCACACCCGCAGCGCAGCAGGGCTTATAAATAGGCGAGACCACAAATCAATGTGTCGACTGGGCGCAAATGTTGCATCCACACAGCAGGCGCAGAGCTATTTCTGGTGCGTGCAAAGATGAAAATGTTTTTATTTCGTATTTAATTTACCAAAAAAAAAAATAAAAGATCAACAAGACAGATATATATATATTTCCAAATATATATATATTTGTATATCGAGCAGCTATATCTATTATAATGTGGCAGCAAACGCAACGGGACATCGAACTGTGACTGCAGCGAGTCAGAAAGAAGTTTCAAGGGATTAACCAGCTCATAGCAGAGGCATTCAGAGAGCTGTTCGACTAAACATGTTCCACGCTCTGTTTTGATTTATGAATAAAAACATCTTCAACTATGAAACAGCGCAACATAGAAATATTAATTATTAATACAAATGTGTTTAGCTTAATAACTTGATTTGCTTCTCTATTTAAAGTATTACCAGAACATATTTATAATCATTAAGTGTCATAAATCATAATGTCGATGTCAAGTTATTATAAGAACTTCATTTGCTTTTGCAATTATGATTCGAAAGTTTTTATATATCATAATTTCGATATGAATTCCATTCATTATTGCTTGAAACAATTGCAATTTCCTTTGATTCATTGACCGCAGCCAACTTAACGCGTTCGCTCAGCCGCAGCCAACTTAATAAGCTACGCTGCTAGGTCGCTTCTGAAAGCAATTAGGTACAGTTAGCTACTTTGAATAAGATTTTAGCTTAAGCAGTTAAATTATAAAGGCAAATTATCTATGGATTTCTTAAAAACGTAACTTTTTTCTGCTGACCCACACAAGCATAAAAAATGACATCAGAGATCTGTCCGGCCAGAATTCACATTTCACTTGCGCATCCTTTGAAACCCAAACCAATCCAAGTGAATGGGGAAAGCAAACAGCAAAGAGGAAATACCCAGAAACCAATTCCGAATGGCCAGAGAAACGGATGGGCTGATGTGATGAGTGGATGGGGAGGCATAAGAATGCCCGCATATTCATTAGAAATGTTAATTAAAATTCGAAACACAAAAACATAAGCCCAACCTGGAACGCCCACGATGCAGCAGCAGTAGCAGCAGCAGCAGCAGAATGAAACGGAATCAACTGGAATGAGTGGAAATAGAACGAAAGACAAGCAAAAAGTTTCAAGTTACTTAAAGTCTTTATTAAATATGAGAGTGGTTAACCCGACCGTTGGCAGCGTTACCCAATTTTGCACAAAGCAAAGGCCCCCGGGTAACTGTATAACTGTATAACGGGTATTGCCACACTCTCACACACACACACACTTTCACACGCGCCCGTGTACCCTTCTGCTAAACGCCATAAAGAAAATGCGAAACATTTTTAACTTCAATGAAAAATTTTTTACTTCTTTTCTTTCTTTATTTTATTTATTTATTTTTATATATATATTTTTCCTCTATGCCATTTTTCATGCTCCCGCGAATATGTCAAATAAAAGTTGCCACTCGCCTTTCCCACTCCCAAGCCCCCATCTCCAGCAAGAGTCAGAGCCCCATCCCACTTGTGTTTTCTAACAAATTAATGCCATTTTATTTATTTTTTACAAATACTCTGGAAAAGTTAAGGACGCAATAAATAGAAAGGATTGCAGAAAAGGGGCTTAAAGGGCTGGCTGGCCGTTAAGGCAGCAACCATTTTTCAGGCAGCCTTCGCGTTTCAAAGCGGAAAAAATTATATTTTATTTAACAAACAAAACAAAACAAAACAAATTTCCACAATTTCCCTTTCAGTGCGAACAAACAACAAAGCTGAAAAAAAGAAACTTGAAGTAAATAGGCATTAGGGAAAGAAATGGTTTACCTTCGGGTAGTGCGAATAATATAGGTAATTTAGTGGTATCTTCGCTAAGTAGTTACTTATAAGATCTACGGGGAACGGAAGGAGACGCTCAAATATGAGTTTAATAACGATAATTAAGAGTCTTAGTCTAGGGTAAAGCAAAGTAGTTTGTGGAGCTCATAAAAGTGAACCCTAAAATTTTAAATCTGATGTTGGCGACTACACAATACTCTGTCTTTCTTGAAGCTTCATTATGGGCTCAGTGACCCTAAAAGTTTAATCACTCACAACAGCTGGCTGGATACATTAGAGAGAGAGTTCTAACTTGAATACTAGTCTATTACAGTTTTTATTTAATATTTATATATTCCTAATATTTCTATTAAAGTTTTCATATTTGATATTCAATATTTCATATTTGATATTTAATAATATCACTTTCACTTTCAATTGAGACCCCTTTCACTTCTTTTTCTCTCTTGCATATTCCAATTACTCCTTTGAACTTACATATTTTTGCGTAAGTTCAACTCAATTGCTTGTAGAAAATACTTTCTTCTACAGTTCAAATCGTAACTTTTTTTTTTGCTGATTCGGCAGAAAAGACAAAAACAATAACAAAAGCAGAAAACATACTCAAGAAATTTTTATTGGAACAATTTGTTGGTTACAATACAAAAATATGTCAACGATAACAACAATTTTTATTTACATTTTGACGCCGCATATAAAAGCGAAAAAAAAAGAAACAGGAGAGCAACAAAAATGAGAAAACTTTTGTGCCACAATTACATACATACATATATGCATATAGCTGTCTCTATCGCTCTCTCTCTCTCTCTCTCTCTGTCGGTCGTGTTGCCCCCGCCTTCTCTCCTTTCGAATACCTACCTCTCTCTCACTCTCTCTGTCCCTCTCTTTGTTGTTAGTAGTTTCATATTTTATGCAGTTTGGCAACATTGTTTTGCGGCAAGAACTTTATTTGCCCCGTGTCCGTCCGTCCGTGCCCCATGTGTGCGACGAGGTCAGGCGTCGAGTTTTTCCGCCAACTTTTGCCTTTGGGCTACCCCCAAAAATACAAAAAAAAAAAAAAAAACGCAAACAGCAAATTTTGCCAAGAAATTGTTTTGGCTTCGTATGCGCAACTTTTTGGGCCAACCTTTTGTTGTTGTTATTGATGTTGTTGTTGTTGTTGCGCCAGCAGAGTCAAAAATATTAGAAGCACGTGCATGCCACCGAATGAGTTGAGTGTACAGGTGGGGGGTTGGGGCCACAAATGGGTTAAGTTGCGAGCGTGTGTGTGTGTGTGTGTGTGTGTGTGAAGCCCTTATGTTGAGACTAAATTTGTGTGTGTATAAGATTTCACTTCAAGAGTTTTGCTCAGGTAGATATTTCCATTAGCTGAACTTTAATTGGAAAATCTATTGTCTCTTTCGCTCCAACTTTATATTTTAAATCAACATTAAGACAGCAATAGTAAACAATTGTTGTTTCACTTTCCCCCAACACAGCAATCAATACCTTTATCTATTTGTTCATTAACAATTACTTTAATGACTGCCAATACATTAATCTAATTGGTTTATTTATGAGCGCAAAGTGTTTAAGAGAGATAACAGTGGGCCAGTATTTTATTAAGCAATAATATAAAAATGCCACACGAAGAAAATACTATCGCACGCACTCAGAGAGTGAAGAGAGCAAAAATCGAAAGTGTTACAAAGCTTTTCTGTAACATGCGTGCCTTATCAGCCACAGCTGAGAGTGGGCCAAAGCTTTCGCTCACACCCGCTCGCTCTTACAGCGATCAAGAGAGAGCTTTACACAGCGAGTTTGACATTAACAGCGTGAGTGCTGCTGAGACCGCATGCAGCTGTTGCTGCCATTTGGGATTTCAGTTTCGTTTTGATAATCGAACCGTACGATCAACAAGTGAGTGAAGGGCGCACCTCAAAAAATCGTCACTAAACACGCGCGCAAGACGGAAAGAGTGAGATAGTCACAACAACAAAAACAACGGTGCTTATCAAAGCAGAGAAAAAAAAATAATATAGGCACGATAAGCTGTCAATTTGAATTCCTTTTGTTTTGTTGTCAAGCTCTTGCATTCTAGCCAGTGAGTGCGTGCGTACATACGTAGTGTGTGTGCGTGTGTGCCGTTGTACATATATGCGTGCATGTGTGTATGTGCGCCAATTGCGTACTACATAATTTTGCAAGTGCCTGGCGACAGAGCGGCTGCCCCTCGACGACTGCGCACCCAGTTGCCAATATGACGTAATTTTTTCTGTGTTAATAAACGTGTGCAACAATAACAACAACAACAACAACAATAACAGAGGCCAGACAGCGCCAGACGCGCGCAATGCAATTTTAACTTGACAGAGAACAAAGCTCTGCGTGCACCTGCTCACCGACCCCGTCGCCTTTGAGCACATTTGAGCGATCATCTTTGTGAGCAGCATGTCCGCAGCTGGCGGGGAAAAGCGACGTAGCAGCGCCACGCCGCTGTCAACGTCGGCAGCGGCAACAGCGTCGGCGCCAGCAGCGTCGCCACTTGTACGTCGCAAATCGCAACGTGGAAATTGGTTTACGTAAGTTTTGCGCTCCCAAAGCCAAATGGCCTTAAACACTCGGCATAGGGCATCTAGAATAGAAAGTAATAGAGGGTCTGGGGGCCCGCTGCGACCACCCAATGCAAACGGAATCGGCCGTTCAACTTTTTATGACAAAAACAATCAACAATCAAGAATGCATAACAAATGAGGCGCTGAGGCCAGAAGAGAGAGAAAAAAACTTTAACTGAAACTGAAACTGCTGCCAAAAACATAAGAAATAAATAAACAAAACGGAAGTTGACAAAAGAAAACAATAGCCAAAGACATTTACAATAGTCGACGCAGCAAATACCCTAGCTTAGTTAGCATATATGCTTACATAATTATTATATTATCTATTTGTTATATATACATGTTTAAATATCAATATATTTTAATAGCTTTCTCACTAATTTATACAAAAAAATAACTATTGTAATTATATTTTGAGTTAATTCATTAAACAAACAAACAAAAACCTAATAATATATACAGTTCAGTTGTAATTCAACTTCAAGGTTCAGTTCACACTAAAATGAAAACTAAAAAAAATAAAAAAAACAGTTAATTCAGATGTAAAACACTTTTTAGACGGAACAAAACATTAAATTGTCTAAATATAATAGATATTTATATAACAAACAGGTGCTTGACCTATAATTATCACACGTAAATCAACATTTTCAAATGTGTATTTGATTTGTTTATAGGCAATAGAAGAAGAAGAAAAAGTTGGAAAAGCAAAAAATACATTAAAAATGTAACAGAAAGTTTAATAGCCACAAAAAAAACAACAACAACAACAACAACAACGAAAAAACGGTAAACTTTTAACGAGCAATTAAAATGTGTAATATATATGCATATCATAGGCATATATATATAAGTAAGTCTATATACATATATATGTACTTAGAGAGTTCGTAAGATTTTTTTTATGATTTACAAACGTCGTGATTACGTTTATAATAAATGTATTTTTCCTATAATAAATATTTGGTGCGTAGTTGTGGAACAACAGCAATAACAACAACGGCGCTGAATAACAAAAGTTCGCATAAACATGTTGACATATATATATCAAGATTCATGGAGATATATACACATACATATATACATATGTATAAAAAACTCTAAGACTAGAAAAAGAAGAGAAAAACAAAGTAAAAGCACGAATTGTTTTTGTTTTGCAACCTAAAATGTTTTCTATAATATTTAATATTATATATATATATATATATATATTCAGCTGCGTGCAGAAATTTCTCAGAAGCAAAAAGTTGTTGCGCTGTTTATTTAATGTTGAATGTTTAAATTAAAAGTTTATGCAAATAACTTGAATCTAAATAATTGACAGATCATATGCATCATTTATTATTTGTATATATAAATAAATGATAGAAAATAGAGTTGGCGGCGAGGCATAACAAAAGCAAAGTTTTATTGTTGTCGTTTTATAGAGAATACATGATTTTTTCTTATGTAAATAAAATTTTATTTTGTTATATATATAAATGATGGATATTATAATATAATAATATTATAATAATATTATATATATAGATAGCTTCCAATGGATACATTTCTGCCTGTGCTACAAACTCAAGAAATTCTTACTTAAATTTTGAAATGGTCTCAAAATTTAAATTTCCCTTTGAATTACACAGAAACTTCTATATGAATATTATAAATAAATGGAAATCAATTGAATTATTCTTAAAATTTTAATATAAAAGTATTATGTTATTAAATAAATTATTGTACATAATAATATGATATTATTAAAAATAATATATATATTATTAATATTTTATATTACTATTATATTATTATATATTATTAATTTTTTATTTATATATAAATTACCTATATTAAATCTCTCCCTCTCACTCTCTCTTTGCTCTCTTCTCTTTCTAATTGCCTTAGGCAATTAGAAAAACTTACCCCAATTTGTGCTTTGAACAGGTGCAATTGCCTAACCATAGCCACGCCCACTTTAGCAGCTCTTCAGCTGGATAGCTCAGCAGCGGCGCGTTGTCACTCAAATATATCTTTGCATAGGTATTCAAAATGCCAAAAGTACCAAAAGCTTCAGTTGCAGCTGTCATTCAAAAAAAAAAAAAAAAAAAAAGAAAAAGAAAATACTGAAAACCAACTAAGAGAAAAAGTAAAATGTTGAGTAGAAAAAATTACTTGTTTATGCCTGGCTGCAACTAAATACCGTTCATGTTGACCAGAAGCACCCAAAACGCCCACAGCCTTAAGGGATGTCCTTCAGTGCAGCTCAGCTCTCGCCATCTCACTCTCACTCTCCCTCTCCCGCTCTCTCTCTCTCTCTCTCACTGCCCTCTCTTTCATTTTCTCTCTGGACAGCATATTATTTATGCATTTTGATTTTAGTTAAAAGCGCGTTGCACATTGAATGCTACTTAAGCTACTTCTGCTCCGCATCCACCTCTCACACTGCCACGCCCCCTCTGGTGACGCCCTCATTGATGCCTTTGAGCTCACCTGACACCTGCTGTTTCATCATTTCTACCATTTCCGACTATTTCTACTGATTCCAAATACTTGTTAAGTACGCTTTTGTGCGGTTGCCTGATACTTGAATATACTCGCTTCGCGCATCTCTACAGGAAGGACTCTTACTCCTCCGCCTCCTGCTCTATTCGTAAAAATTTACCAATAATAAGTAAGAAAAGTTGAAATAGAACTAGTATACTTATTTACTTCATGTAGATCTGATAGAGCTGAAGCTATTCATATATTTAAATACTTAAATGTAATATATTTAGGAATTTGTATTATATGGAATAGGACGATGTATGTAGTTAGGGCTTAGCACAGAGCTGTTACTTCTATAATATCTGATCAAGATATCATTAAAGAAATCATGAAATTTCATCAGTCATATAGCAGATTCCTATCTATATAGCAGTCCGATAATCACAAAATCAATTTCCTATATTGAAGTACTTTTGTATTTTATATATAGGTAAAGTCTTAGCCTTGCCCACAATTTGCCAACTCATCTACCTATAGTATAAACTTAATAATCAGTCTTATCTAATTGTAATCTCCTCATATTATACATATACTATATAAGACTTAACTCTACGTAACTTGAAAAAAAAGCTTGATTAATTAACACTTGACCTTTTGTGACTTAACTTATTTCAGCAGAAAGTGCTTCCATGCGGCTTACTACTACCTGGACGATCCGCCACATCATCCCAATGCCCCGCAGGTGGACTGGGAGGTGCCCGTCAAGATCGGTGATGAGATACGTGCGGCGGTGCCTGTTAATGAGTTCGCCAAACACGTAGCGTCACTGCATGCGGACGGGGATATTGGTTTTAGTCGGGAATACGAGGCCATACAGAACGAGTGCGTCAGCGATGATTTAGCCTGCGAGCACTCGCAGCATCCGGAGAACAAGCGCAAGAATCGCTATCTGAACATAACAGCCTGTAAGTGACAGACGATTACAATTACAGGGTATACGAGATCGATATCTCAATTTTCTCTTCTCTCTCTCTCTCTCTCTCTCTCTCTCTACAGACGATCACAGTCGCGTGCATTTGCATCCCACGCCTGGTCAGAAAAAGAACTTGGACTACATCAATGCCAACTTTATCGATGGCTACCAGAAGGCGCACGCCTTCATTGGCACCCAGGGACCTCTGCCCGATACCTTTGATTGTTTCTGGCGCATGATCTGGGAGCAGCGCGTTGCCATTATCGTCATGATCACCAATTTGGTAGAGCGCGGTCGGCGCAAGTGCGACATGTATTGGCCCAAGGATGGCGTTGAGACCTATGGCGTTATACAGGTGAAGCTAGTCGAGGAGGAGGTCATGTCCACGTACACGGTGCGCACGCTGCAAATCAAGCATCTCAAGGTGGGTTCCCATAGGAGTTTCTCTTTTCAATTAAAACTCAATACAAATTCAATTTCAGTTGAAGAAAAAGAAGCAGGCAAATCTGGAGAAACTGGTCTATCAATATCATTATACCAACTGGCCGGATCATGGCACCCCGGATCATCCATTGCCCGTGCTGAACTTTATCAAGAAGTCCTCAGCTGCCAATCCTCCCGAAGCGGGTCCAATCGTAGTCCACTGCAGGTAAATGTTGCCTATTGGAATATTTATCCTTGACTTATTCAACTTCAATTGATTCCCTTACAGCGCTGGCGTCGGTCGCACTGGCACCTACATCGTCCTAGACGCCATGCTCAAGCAGATCCAGCAGAAGTCGATTGTGAATGTATTTGGCTTTCTGCGTCACATTCGCGCCCAGCGCAACTTTCTTGTCCAGACCGAGGAGCAGTATATATTCCTGCACGATGCCCTCGTCGAGGCCATTGCCTCGGGTGAAACCAATCTGACAGCGGAACAAGTCGAGGAGCTGAAAAACTGCACTCCGTACTTGGAGCAGCAGTATAAGAACATCATACAATTCCAGACAAAAGACATACACATCGCCTCCGCCATGAAGCAGGTGAACTCGATTAAGAATCGCGGCGCCATCTTCCCCATCGAGGGCAGTCGCGTGCATTTGACTCCCAAGCCGGGAGAGGATGGCAGCGATTACATAAACGCCTCGTGGCTGCATGGCTTCCGGCGTCTACGCGACTTCATTGTCACCCAGCATCCCATGTCGCACACGATAAAGGACTTCTGGCAAATGGTCTGGGATCACAATGCACAGACCATTGTGCTGCTCTCCTCGCTGGATGATATCGTAAGCTCTAGTCTAGTTTAGCGAAAAGAAAGCAGAAACTAATTTCCTTTCATTGCAGAACTTTGCCCAATTCTGGCCGGATGAGGCCACGCCCATCGAGAGCGATTATTATCGCGTCAAATTCCTGAACAAAGTCAACAAAAGCGACTATGTAAGCCGCGACTTTGTCATCCAGTCCATACAGGACGACTATGAGCTCAGTGTCAAAATGCTCCATTGCCCCAGCTGGCCCGAGATGTCCAATCCGAATAGCATCTATGACTTTATAGTCGATGTGCATGAGCGCTGCAATGACTATCGCAATGGACCCATCGTTGTGGTCGACAGGTGAGCGAGAGGATTCAATCTTTTTTTTTCCGATCCGTATACCTTCATAATCGGAATTCCTTTCAGATATGGCGGCGCCCAGGCGTGTACCTTCTGCGCCATCTCCTCGCTGGCCATTGAGATGGAGTATTGCAATACGGCGAATGTGTATCAGTATGCCAAGCTCTATCATAATAAGCGACCCGGTGTCTGGACCTCCAGCGAGGATATACGTCTGATCTACAATATACTGTCCTATTTGCCAGGCAATCTCAATTTATTGAAGCGCACGGCGCTGCGCACGGAATTCGAGGATGTGACAACGGCCACGCCGGATCTCTATAGCAAAATTTGCAGCAATGGTAATGTTATACACCAACAACAACAGCAGCAACTGTTGCTTGCACAGCAGCAGCAGCAGCAGCAGCTGTTGCAGCTGCAAATACAACATGAAACACAACAGTTACAACAACAGCTACAGCTACAGCAGCAACAACAGCAGCAGCAGCAGCAGCAGCAGTCAAATCTCATTAGTCATAGTCATGCAACAACAGCAACAGCTACTGATATAACAAATGAAACAACAACTGCAACTGCAACAGCAGCAACAACACCAACAATACCAACAACACCATCAACAACAGTCACAGCAAATACTAATTCTAGCTTATTACCCATCTCATCATTGTTACCACCCACAGTTGCTCCATCATCCATCACACCCACACCCAGCAATGACATGCCCAATCCAACAACAGCAATAACAACAACAACAACAACAACAACATCTACAACAGTCCCAACACCTACAACAACAACAACACCAACTACAATCGCCACAACCACACCAACAACTGATTTAACCCATACTAATGCTAATTTTACCACTGTTACTAACAATGCTGCCGATGTGCCGCCAATAATTGCTGTTAATTGTGATGAACTGGTCCAACAACAACATCAACAACAACAAATGCTGGCGCTGATGCAACAACAAACACAACTTCAACAACAATACAACACGCATCAACAACAACAACAACAACAACAATTGGAAAACGCCAACTGCCTGCATGTTGATGAACTGCTCCACCCAACAACGGCCGCATCTCCAACACCAACAACCATGTGCAACAACAACAACAACATCAACAACCTGCAACAACCACTTAATCCAGCAGTCACAGATGCTCAAAACTTAGATATTGTAGCTTAGAAATAAAAAAAAAAAAAACAAACGAAAACAAAATCTAAAAAATAAAACAGCATTTTATAAATGCTTAAATATGATATAAATATAACTAAATATAAATACATAAATTTAAAATATAATTAAATACTAATTATAATAATTGTATACATTTGCCTAGTTGATTTAAGCAAGTCCTTTAAATTATTTTAAATATTATTTAACATTTTATTTATTATTTTATGTTTTTACTTAAGTTACTTTAAATCTATTTTGTGCAACTCTCCCGTATTGCGTGTCACGCTGTTTATATTTATATATAAAAGAAAAACAATATTTACCATTATTAATTATTTGTAATTATTGCAAAATTTAGTTTTTCTAAAATTTATAGTAGTCGCAAGCAAAAGAAAAATAAATAATAGTCAAGGCACACGATTCAATATGAATAATATATACATCTATATATGTTTATGAATATTATCAAATATAATAATGTTTAAATGTAGCTAAACGCACAAAATGCCAGAATAGTTCCCACAAAATGAAAACCACAAAAATCAAATTAAAAAGTAAATAAAAATTAAATTAAGAAATTTCCCTAATTTAGTTACAATTAAAGTTAGGTTTTTTATATATACATATATAGAGAGAAACTTTGTTGTACTTTTTTGTGCCATGCTCTAATTAATTAGTTCAAATCAGGTGTTTTTTCATATAAGGCCAGTTACCGTTACACATATTGTCATATTGTTTGCTAAATTGTTTCAATGTCCGTCCTACAATCTGTTAATAATAACTGTTTTCCGCTCAATTCCAATTATTACAACGATTACACAAATGTTAAAATTTCAACAAAGCAAAAAGCAAAAAACGTAGCGAAAATTATGCGAATTTAATAGAAAAGAAAATGAAATATTTAAGTAAAAAATTTGCATATATAAATAATGTCACGACGTCTAGATATCTAGAAATATTTTCTCAAATTTAATCGAAGCACTTAAAAAAAAAATAAAAACAACTACATCACACTGTAAATCGTAAGGAAAAGATATGAAACGACAAGTAGAAAACACGCGCCACATCGCAATTTGTAAATATATCGATGTGTCGCATTAGAATTTAAGACGACCTTCTCGACAGGCTCCAAATGCTATAAATATTGTATAAAAAGCAAGAAAATAGCGTTTAGTATTTAAGAACTAATTGTAAAGCGTATCGCAGGCAAAGTATTACTAAAATATATAAATACATGTGGAAAAAAAAAAACAAAAACAAAGACAACAAATTAAAAATATTGAGAAATTTTTTTCTCACATCTATCTTCTTTTTTTTTTTTTGTATGTGTGGACAAGGAATGAACGAAGTTTTGTGAGCGAGTGTAAGGCGTAAGCGATTCTAAGAAATGTCAAAAGATATAAGCAGAGGGTATTACAACTGCGAATGCCCGATTCCATATTGTACAGAGTCATAAATCAAATAAACTATAGATGTTTGCACTATTGAATTGCCATGGCTATAGATGTGAGTTCATAATGGATTGTAAAAGCTTCAAATATTCAAATATATATATATGTATATATGCATATGCACACATATACATATATGGTATTAAGTGCAGTAGGGTGCTTGAAATATATATATATATATATGTATATAGTATGTAAACAGTTGAACTCTTCTAAATAGCTGCACAATTCCCACATATTAATGCTTCGAGTCAAGTAAAGATAAAAGTCCTGTAAGATGTATACATGTGTAAGCGCAAACATATATACATATATATATATATATATGATCATATATATATAAATGTATATGTATTTACTGATAACATGTTTTAAAGACTGGTTTTTTGTACACTTTATCTTAAGCAGGTATACTGTTTATATTGTATTATTGTATCTAAACTTTTGAATTGCTTTCGATTTCAAGTATACCAAAAGTTCAATTTAGTTCAGTTATAATGTATAACCAATATAGCTTAACTCTAATATTATTTCGCTCAAAAACAAGCTGCATTTCTATAAAAAAAAATAAGAAAATCAAATAAAAAATAACAAAAAGTAAAGAAAAAATTCAACCTAACGACCAATTTTCTAATTTTGTTTGTTATAGAGCATACAAACTCTAGGCACTGTATTTAAATTAAGTGTTTGAGATACAATTTATATATTATATATACATAGATATACATAGATATATGTATAACTTAGATGGCTTGTAAATTCTCATAACTTAAAGGCAACTGGAATGCTTCATCTGTAATATACGAAAAACCATATTATTTTCAAACTAAAATATAACTAATGCATTTTAACGATAAAAACACAAATTTAGTTATTAGTTATACACAATGGATGTACTATTTAAAACACAAAAACAAAAATGAAAATTATTAATTAAATGAATGAATGAAGATTTGTAAATTGACAGCCAAAAAAAAAAAAAAAACATAAAATAAAATAAAATAAAATCCTTAACAAAAACGAGGCGAGGCAATGTGAAGATAATGATGATGATGAAGAAAAAGAAAAATTAA
Source organism: Drosophila stalkeri (assembly GCA_035047405.1). Lineage (NCBI taxonomy): Eukaryota > Metazoa > Arthropoda > Insecta > Diptera > Drosophilidae > Drosophila > Drosophila stalkeri. The sequence continues at coordinate 6,119,450 of JAWNPR010000142.1, forward strand.
AACGAAATACAACCGCAAAACTATGAAAAATATTTAAAAGTAAATAACAAGTAAAAATCTGCACACACTTCTCGAGCAAGGAAACCTTTCCAAGACTAACTACCTTCACAAATCATATATTAATATAAATATATATATTATCTAATTGACGGTGTTATGCAATTTATAAATGTGATGAATGTCAAACTTAAGCGTATAAAAGTGAATACAAAAAAACAAAAAAAATAAAAAAAAATGATCACAAAAAATATTATATGAAAACTAAAAACAAACAGTTTAGTAAGAAAGCTGAAATGTAGCGAAAAAAAAAAAAAAAACCTAACCTAAGCATAACCCACGATTTTAGAGCTAAGCATAAAGCGAAAGGGATGCAAGAATACAGCCCCATAGTTTTTAAAAGGGAATTACAGAGTAGATTATCAGCAAAAGGAAGCAAACTGAAACATAAAGTAGAACAGCAAAGTGACGTAAGTAAAGCAAGTACGTATATAAAAAGAGTGCAGCAAAATAGCCAAGAGAACGCTTCAAGTAGCGCTCAAGGCGTAGCGATCAAAAATGGTATCTCGACATACAACAGAAACTTGAAAGAATATAAGTTTATGTACACCTAAGTTATGGATAAGCTAATGAAAAGTTGCTATGGATGCAAACAAAACAAAAATGAGAAGAAAAAAAAACAAAAAACAAAAACTTATAAAACTAAACTGAATGGAAATATAAATAAAGAACATCTGATTTAAAATTATAAAGAGTACGCACATTTAAGTGGGCGCCCGCGTTTCGAGAGTAAATTCCACATCCATTTGACCAAAGCAGCTGCGAGGTAGCACATCGGGTATCCAGTTTATGTATAGACCACTTTTTATCTGTAAGTTAAGAATTACATTAGCATTGCAAAAAGCATTTTAACTTGTTTAGTTAACAAAAATAGCAAGGCTGCAAAACGAATTATAGAATCAAGACTTGGTTTATTAAAGTTAGTTGTTATGGCAGCTATATGATAAAGCAGTCCGATCGAACCGATTCGTTCCATAGTACGTATATTACATGCTTTAAAGTTGTTAGAAGTTTCTATACAAATATAGACTTACTAATTTAACTAGATAAATATGCAGACGGAGTAGACTATGCATATATAGAGTCGTATATACTTAAAGTAAATTTAGCATTTTACAATTATATTAAATAAACTCTAAGCTCGAAATTAGCTGCCACAAGTCGGGTTACTCAATATTTTCTTTAAATTACAGCCTTGCTATTAACAATCTGTTCAGAATATTTCAATTGCACCTGTTGTTCCACATCAAAGATCATTTTAACCATGTAGAGCCGCAGCTTGGCATGCACCGGACGTTGCCTGCCCTGTGCGGAAGTCGGTGTGGTTGTCTGACGCACATACGGCACAAAATGTCCAAGTGCATGGCGCTCAAAACACCTTTCCAGCTGCAAATTGAGCTGTTTAAGGGGAAACATAGAAATTAATCGTCAGTTTAAAGCCTCTTGATACACCTTATACACACATTGCGACTGCTGAAGATGCGCTTCACAGTGTGCGAGGCACTAAAGTGCCAGACATACTTGCTCAAACCTTTGTGCTTGCCAGAGTCAATGACTGCCACTTGATGCAAGGGACGGCGCTTGATGCCGGCACTGAAGGTCTTGTTGAAGTGCGAGAATGTTTCCTAAAATGCATGAGTATTAGATTTAGGTATTAACTATATAAATATATGAACTGGAGAACTCTCACCTTGTGCACATGAAACGTTTGCAGTATTTGCCGCGTGCTAATTGCCTGCATAGTTGCAGGCTCCGGCTCTGGCTCGATGGTTGAGTTAAGCAGTTCTATCACATAGTCAAGCCACGCCTCATAAGCCAACGCTGGCTGCACAGCCACGCCCACAGCCTCAATTGCAGTTGTACACGTGGGTTCATTTACAATGAGCGCTCGCTTTGCTGGCAGTGGCGGTTGCTTGCGCGTTTTGACCTCATCCACAATTTCAGAAGCTTTGATGGCCCCCTTCTTGACGACGGCAATCGTGGGCAGCTCAATGGCGGGCAGTTGATTGGCGGTGGCTGGCGGGGCCTTTGCATAAATGGGCTGAGGCGTCAGTATATTGAATGGCTCGCTGACCAACGGCAGCTCAATATCCTCGCTGCACAAATCGATCTGATCCGTCAGCTGATATTGATCCATGAGCTCAATATTGCAATCGGTCAACTCCAGATGTTGATCCTGCTGCTGCTCAGCGTATATATCAAAGTTGGACAAGAGCTGGGCGTCGTTGGGAGCACAACTGCTGCTGACGCTATGTGCAGCAGGCGTCGAGTCCATATCGTAAATAATATCTGACAACTCCTCTGGCATGGGCAGTAGCTGTAAGATTGAAGCATAGTAAATGTGGAGATCTTTGTAATTAAAACAGACTTACATCCGTATCCGCCACACAGAATTCATTGTCAAAGATGTATATGTCCTCGGAGAGGTCAACATCACCACTTGGAATTATGCTTAAGCTTAGACGCAAATCGTCGTGAGTAGCCTCGCCAAGTGGTGTCTCCAACTTGTCGGGCATCCAAAATGTTTGCAGGCTCTTGGTAAAGTTGCCATAGATCGTCTTGCCCTGCGGTGAGCTCAGTATCCCCGCCAGCACGAGCAGCAGATGATCACAGATTTCATCCTGCATGACCAGCGAGTTGTCCGGCTCTACAATAATCTTAAGCTTGCGACAGGCACACGCATAGGTGCCCTTCTTGGTGGAGAGTCCATTGGCAAGCGCCGTCACATGCAGATGTGCAGCAGGAAACGTATTCGAGCGTTGGCATTTTACCACAAAAGTGGTTGCATTTAGTCGCTGCACTGCCGGCCAGTGGTCCTGCTCCTCGGCTGACTTGTACTGCTGCCAGAGTTGTTGCTTTTGCTCTATAGTAATGTTCAGGTTCCAGAGCACCTCACGTGACACGGTGTACACCTGTGCCATGGGCATCTGATCCTGGCAATCGCGACAAGCTTTGATATGCCGGCAATCGTTATCGGCCTTGCACGCATCCACATAGCACACAGCTTTGCTGGAAACAACGGCTGCATTCGGTTGCAACGACAATGTCACGTCCTCAATGGATACAAAATTCCGTGGCTGAGCCTCTGGATCTCGTTCCTTAGTCCGCACTGAATAGACGGCACAACCGGCTCGGTGGCACACCAACTGTACGCCATCTAATAGGTTTTTATTTTGCGGGCACGTAAGATTCCGACAGAAGAGTGCTCGACTGCCATTTATGGCGCCACAACTTGAACATTTCCTTAAGCCGCGTAACGTTGGAGCTCGAATTTGTATTAAATCCCCACATTTACTTTCGTTAGACATGTCTTCAGCGCTGCCAGACTGTTCAATTAAAGTGTCAATCTATCAATAACAGTATTGCTATAATTATCGTTGGCGTACGCTTTTTACGCGCCATATCGCTTTTTAAAACGTAAAACTAAAATTTTACATTTTATTTTATTGATAAGCACCAAAGTCAAGTTTGTAAAAAGTTCAGACTGAATCAGATTTATGTAACAACTGTATTTGCAACTTAGTTTTAATTTTATACACTTGCCGCATGTCGCTGTAAACTCTCTAGGCAATCGAATTCTACCTGTGCCTCGATCCAACGTGCCACTGTAAGCAGTAGCTCTTCATTCAGGTTATTACTCATCAGCTGCAGGCTAAGCGGCAAGCCGGCTTTGGACAATCTGATGGGTATTGAGACAGCTGGAATTCCTGCCATATTGGCGGGCTGTGTGCAAAAGTCCTGTACAGCACACTGATCGCGGTTGCTCAGTGCGGTAAAGTCCTTGTAAAGTGGCGCCTCGCTTAGCGTTGTGGGCGTCAACAATATATCTACTTGATCCTTACTTGTAAGTGGCTCAAACACTTTAGAAAAATCTTCAGCAATCAGACGTCGAACGCGCAATGCCTTCTCAAAATAATGATCATAGTTTTTGCGCAACAGCAGAAAATTTCCTGTTAATATACGTGTCTTGACCACCTGGTTGAAACCCTCAGCTCGAGACTGAGCATAAAGTTGTTCTGTGCTTCGCTCATCTGCTGCACGGTGTCCATACTCGATGCCATCGTAGCGAGCCATATTGCTCGCTACTTCGCATTGATTTAGTATAGAGTAGACGAATATACTGGCTGCCGTATGAGGCAATGATACCTGTCGCACACGGGCACCTGCGCATTCCAGAAGATCCGCCACCTTGGTCCAGGTTTCCAGCACCTCGGCGGAAAGTGCTTCGTAATGATATTCTTTGGGTATGCCAATGCGCAGAGAACGCAAATCAATTTTATCGACTTCTGGCAATTGCAGTTTCTTGTATGGCTTCCTGATTGTCGTCGAATCCAATGAATCCGGACCAGCTATTGCATTAAGCACCTCAACGCAATCGTTAACTGAGCGCGTTAATATGCCGGGAACATCCATCGAGTTGACCAGTGGTATGAGACCATAGCGAGAGCAGAGGCCATACGTCGGCTTTAGGCCTACTACGCCACAGTACGAGGCGGGGTTGCGCGTTGATCCGCCAGTATCAGAACCAATTGCACTGCAATAAAAATAAATATATATCAATTTGAAATGAGCTGGATTTTCTCATATCGATAAATCTGTAAATAATTTAAGCTAATTAAACTATCGAAATATCGCTTGACTATTTTGTTTGACACCTGCACAGCTGACAGCTGTGAAACGGTCACACTGCGCCACCAGCGAACGCAAAGTAAAATATTTACGTGAAATCGCGAATAATTTTTAGCGTACTGAAGCGATGTCTGCGCTTTTTCGCCTAACCAGCCGTGCCGTGGCGCTGCAACGTTCTGCAGCCATCAATCAGGCAGCAACGCTACGCTTGAGCCGCACCATCAAAACATCGCCCAAAAAGGATGAAACGGTTGCAGCACCAGCCAGCGTTACGACCGAAGACTTTGCCAATCCCAACCCAAAGAACTGGGTGAGCTACGGCTTTGATTACAAATCTGAGGCCGAGGATCGCAAAGCAACAAAATCGACATTCTTCGTTACTATCACACTATGTCTCGTTTGGGGCACATTCTACTGGGCCTATTTACCCGACTCACAAATGCGCAGCTGGGCCCAACGCGAGGGATTTTTGGAGCTGCGTCGCCGCGAAGAGGCTGGGACCGATTTGATTAGCCCCAATTATGTGGATCCCGCTAAGATTGTGCTGCCATCGGACGAGGATCTCGGCCAAACGGAAATTATTATTTAAACAATTAGTGAACTAACCCTTAGTTTGTTTTATAAGCGAATGTTATGTAATGAAAAATGCGGCTGGCCACTGCGGGAACGCATCGCCTGTGTGCAAATAAACGAACATATTTCGGCACGAACTCAGCTGGTGACTATTTATACTTTGTTAAGAGTTAAGTAAATATAAGCAAGTTTTATCAATTGCTCTAACAACAGGGGCACTTTGAGGTTAGATTGAATAAAAAATGTAAACAACGAAAAAAAAAAACTTACGCATAACACAAACCAGCTGCAACAGCTGATGCCGAGCCACCGGAACTGCCGCCTGCTATGCGCCAATTATCTTGACTAAAGGACTCACTCCATATATTCTTAGTTGGCCCATAAATGGAGTCCACTGTGCCGGCGCCCATAGCAAATTGATCCATGTTCGTCTTGCCCAGCAAAATGGCGCCGGCTTCACTTAAACGTGCGCAGACAGTTGCATCGTAGGGCGGCAAAAAGTCCTTTAACATACTACAGAATATGATATTTTAAAATACACATAATCATTAAAATAAGGTCTATCTTAAGTTACTTACCGCGATGCACAAGTTGTGGCTATATTCTTTGTGCAAAAGTTGTCCTTAATAGCTACGGTGACACCATCCAGGCTGCCCAACGGCTTCTGCTCCGCATACCGGCGTGCCGAATCCTTGGCCTGTTGCACCGCTTGATCGGCCGCAACACTCACAAAGACGTTCAGTGTCTTTAAATTAGTGGACTCTGCCAATGCTTGCTCAGTTACCGACAGCGGAGACAATTGTCCATTGATGTAACTTTCGGTTAGCTGAAATTTTGGTTCTGTTAAGAAACCTGAATAAAATACTGATAAATTGTTCCCACATACCTGTTTAATACCCAGCTGCAGGTGGCGCCTCATAATTGTAATTTAATATAATTGAAAATCTCTTAAGTTAACTTGTATTTAATAAAAACAAAAAGCAGCTACATTATAAACAATAATTCATTTGGCTTAATGGTTAGACTATATGCACGCATAGGGTGCACATCTATAAACACCCTGTTAACTAGAGATGCGCTGTTAATCGATATTTTTCATTCGTCAATCAAAATTTAAACCTAATTTTGCAACTAACAAACATGTAGATATATTTCATAAAACTCTTATGCGATCTAAAACTAATTACATATAACATTTAGCACTAGTAAACTAGAGACAGATATCTGTTGCGAAATTTGACTATATGTATGCCCGACCGGTTTCACACTGTATTTCTGCATTCACTTCTTCTTAACCTTATCTTTTGGATTGTGGTTGTCATGCACTGTGGTTGTATTAAGAGACTTATTTGCCTCCGACTCCGTTTCCTCTTGCTTGATCTCTCGCTTAGCTGTCGTGGAAGACGGCTCTTCGTCCTCGGTCTCAGATTCGCATTTCTGTAAATGAGAATTGACGTGTGTTAAAATCAATTGCACTACATATCAATTTTGTTAATGAATGATGTTAGAAATGTACATGCAGTTATTTAGTTTCAATTTCAATTAGTTGAGTAGTGCATCGAACCAAGGCATATTTTCAATGCCTTCGAGAATATTCAACATATCACCATCGGTTTCATTAAATTCAAAATTCTGATCAGTTTGCATAGTATTTGTATTGGAGTTTTGATTCGAAAATGCATCGATCGAGGGGGCTTCTTCAGGATTGGAAATTTGATCTTGATTCTCAAAAATAATGCTATTATCGTTTAAATACGGATCTTCGAGCCCCAGCCCCAGCTCACTACAGTCCATATCGAGCAACATAGCATAATTCTGATCAATTGAATTAGCCAGATCTTCGACAGTATCATGATCAAAGTCAAATATACTATTTGTCAACTCCAACAGATCATTCTGAGTGCTGGAGTCAATGGACTCGTCAATTTGATCACAGTCACCATTAAAAGTATCGTCACCGCCGCCAGTCGCAAATATACTTTCAATTGACGGTATGGTCGGCACTTCATAAAACTATGGAGGGGGAGGGGGGATGAGATGACGGTATTTTATTCAAAAATTGATCACAAGCTTATGGTTCATTAAACTCTACGAAATACTTACATATAGGTATACGTATGTAGTATGTCTAGCTAAGACTATACAATACTATACTATATAGTTGTATATGTGTGTGTATAAATGTTGCAACTACCAGCCAATGGCGATTGCTGGTATCGATCAAAACGATAGCAAACGATAGCCATCAACTCTGTTTGCCTTTACGACTAACGTTTGTATGAATTAAGTGGTGTCTATATATGTATGTTTATGCAATTAGTATTTACACAAATGTAGGCGCAGAACTTATGCGTTTAGTGCTAATGCTCTAAGTAGTGCTATTGGTAGTTTGGTAGTTAGGTATTTGCAGGCTCAGCCTCTAGATTAACGCACCTTTTGTATATACTGGCGCTTGGCCGGCGCCACATTCAAATGCAGCACACATGTCGAATCCTCTAATATGCTTGCAACTGGCTCTTGGCAGACGACACCACTGCGCTCGACACCACAGGCGCGATACAACACCTGACGCTTGTCCTCCAGTATGTGCTTCCGGCAATGCTTACAGCATGGCAAAGTGCGTTCGCCACACTTGACACCGCCTTCAGTAAATATGCATTTCGGCTGACTGGATGCTTTGGTTGAGATCACAGTGTCGCGCGATCGCTTCTCCTTCATTTTCTTATAGAGCACCGCTTCCATGCCCTGTCGACGATGATAACCATTCAAAGCCTTCAATTGCTCATACAGCTTGCGCTCGTGCGGTGTTTCCTTTAACTGGTCATGAATGCTGCCTGCAATGTAAAATTTCTATAACTAACGCACTTAATATTTAAGTATTGATGATGAATGATAAATTACAGTAGGTTTCGCGCTCGCGTCGTATATCCTGTAAATAGGCACGGCGACGCTGCTTCAAGACATGCTGTAAGTGTGTTATCTGACCACGGTACAAGCCCTGCAGCTTAATCAATTTCATCTCTGACAGACGCACTGCCTCTGGACGTGTGTAGACGCCCGCGTGCCTATAAATGGGGGAAATTTAATATGCATATATATGAAGTAAGTCGATTTGTTGACTCACTTGAGCGGATCATCCTCCTCAGAGTCCACACTCTCATAATCTGATTCATAGAACTCCAAATCTTTTGCTGTATTCCTCAAGCATGGCGGATCTCCGTCATTGCTTGAACTATCAGATGCATAGTCCAATATGCGACGACGCTTGCGTACGCTGGCCACGACTTGTGGTATAGCATTCGTATGATCTTGATTAACTGTAAGAAAAAAAGTAAATGATAATAAATCGGATAGCATAGATAATATATGCACAAAATGTATCATGTTATCAAATATAAACTCCGACTAAAGCCGTCAGCTCATTTTTATTCATTAACCTTTTTTTACAACTTACCAAAAGGGGTCACATGTGGTGACACAACATCAATTTCATCATCGTCCGGTTCCGGTTTGGGTAGTTCCGGCTTTATGTCCTCGACATTCACGTGATGCGACAGACTATTTAGAAGCGTCTCGTTAGTCTCGACGCGGCTACGCAAGCGACCCACCGATAAGTGCGTCTTTTGCAACTGCGTCTGGCGGTTGTGCTCGAAACAGAGCGTGGTGAGTATTTGCTCCTTTTTGTTGTCCAGTTTGGGCACTGCATTGGCGCACTTTCGCCCATTGGGAAAGACGTGGGTGCACTGGCGGTAATTGGCGCGCGGATCGCGCAGAATGTGTCGAATGCAAAATTCATAGCCGTCGAGGCGCATCAAACTGCACGAATATGTGGGATTGCTGCAGTACTTGATTTTGGCCAACTCGCTATGGATCTGTTCGCGTAATTTTTGCTCCTTTTCGGGTGTGCAAGCAGTTCCCGTAAATCGCGCGCATTGGCGCAATTGATTGGGGGAAAAACTAGACATTCTATATTTATTGCTGCGACAGAATTTTCAACGATGCGACCGAAAAGTGCGTTGTTGCTGTTAGAGATGTGCAAACGTTATTACCGATTGTATGCTGATTTTTTACAGTAGGGTAACCCTACGGAACATATTTAGAATCACCTCAATAAGTTCATCAGCGAACTAACTATCGTATTGTTATCGAATTTTATTGAAAAACAAGCCAATTGAACTCTGATAGATTATTAAAGAGGGGAAACTGCAAAATAAATTGTAAATATTTTTGTATTAATTCAAAGCATTGTATTTAATTTACCGGTAACCAGGTAAGCCAATGTCCGAGGATAGTGATTCAATAGCCGACCATGAAGACGAAGCGATGGAAAACCAAAACACAATACCTTTGCTATCAACGCAGAAGCGTCAGAGCTTCGTCTGGAAATTTTTCACTCCAGTGCCCGACCACTCGAATGTGTTTCAATGTACGGTGTGCAATGAGACCTTTGTCAACAGAACAGCCAATCTAAGCAGACACTTGCAATCAGTGCACGGCCTTGCAGAGGTGGGTCAAACCTCTTAGATTTGATTTCCTAAATAATAAATTCGATTGCTCCCCCAAGCAGAATAGGCAGGATTCAGTGAAGAAAGGTCGGCCGAATCGCAGTTTCGTTTGGAACTTTTGCACCAAGCTGGATGAGAAGCGTGCCCTTTGCCATATATGTAAAAAAGTGTTGTATTTTGGTGGTGGAAATACATCCAACATAACAAAACATTTGAGACGTATGCACGCCGACAAGCTGGAGGAGGTTGTGAGTATGACAAGTGAGAACTAAGGATTCTTTAAGTGAAAGTTATTCGATTGCAGGCGAAACAAATGCCATTGAGCGTACGTTGGTCCATGGAGCAGTCAGCGAAGAGGGAGCGCAGAAGTTCCAGCTATGTGTGGAAGCACTGCCAGAAGATGACGAACGATACAGTCCTATGCACATTATGCAATCGTCTAATGCGATTTCATGGCACGGCCAATGTCATCACACATCTGCAGCGCCGACACGGCATTATAGACGAAACGACTCCTGTGAAAATCGAGACCACCGATAAGGTGCAAGACGCTGCCACATCGAGCACGAACGAGCATCCGCGTAGGAACGTAAGCGGTAGTCAGGTCTGGAAATATATCAGACGCATTTCGGATGATACAGTACGCTGTCGCGTTTGCCTCAAAAATCTATCGTATCAGGGCACGAGCAACCTGCAGCGGCATCTACATCGCATGCACAATGTTGTGTGGAACTCACAGGATCCAAGTGGACCGATTAAAGCTGAAGCCTTTGAATTCGAAGATAACTCATTCTTCGGCTTTTGCGAATCCACCAACGATCCCACTGTGTCGAAGTGCCAAATGTGCGACGAGCACTTTGTGCTCAACGACAACCTGGAGGAAGTCATAAGCAAGCACATGATTAAGATTCATAGCGCAGCCATGCGCGGAGAACCGACTGAAGTAAGTTCCAACAAATCATATATATTTAGTGGATCAATGGAAACATAATGCCTTATTGTTTAGAATTTCGCTCCCACGGAAGAGGAGGATGAAGAGTTTGCCGCTCTCTACACGGAAGTTGTTGAAGAGGAGAACAATGCGTCTGTGACGGGAGAAGTCAGTGAGCAAGCGAAGCTGTCAAATGTCATTGCGGAGGATGCGCTTTATGACGATCTAATCGAGATTGATGAAGATCTGCAGAATGTTGAAGAGGTTGGTGAACAGTATATAGCTGAGAGTAATCGCTATGGAAATACATTGTCCGTGCAGTCGGGCGAAAATGTTGTTTCCGATTACAGCAACGACAGCACGGATGCCCAGCTGGTGACGACAACCATTCATGCAGACGATACGCCGGTTATGCGTGAGCTCAAGGAGGATCTGCTGCGCCAACAGGCAATCTATTTCAGCGAAAAAGCTGGCTTCTATCGTATGCAAAAGTTTCTAGTGGCGCAACAGGTGCGGAGGGAGCGGCTGGAAATCGAGAAGCTCAAAGCCGCACAACAACTGCATCAAGTCAGTTAGTTTCTAAGTCCTCAACATCCTTACGCCGGACACTACAGACCCTTTTCTTTTAATCTTTAAGTGTAATGTAATTGTAATTCAAATTGTTACATAGACCATCTATCATAAATGTTTAATCATAAATAACAACTTAATTGTGTGCAAAAGGGCCCCCATGTCGAGCGCTCTCATTCAGTTGCTTTCAACAACGTTCATATCCAGTAAAAGCTTCTTCGTTTGAAGATCAATTAATCGCCTTTTCGCTCTGGCCAATTCGGCCATTTCATTGTAATATATTGTTTCCGCTTTCAGCTTTTCGTCCAGTTGTGTGGTAGTTTCACCCATTGAGTTTAAGTCGCCCGGATGCTCCATGGTATGGGCCATATTGGATGGGTCATCTTCACAGTGTCGCGAGACCATGACATCCGAGTCCACCACATATTCGTAGAAGGGTTCCTGTAGCGAGACCGATGTAAACTTCAAACAAAATGCAATCGCAGTGCATTGACTTCTTTCTTTCTATCTATGCCTTACCTCATCGTCCATGTGATCCGTGACCTTCTCAATGATGCTATCTACATCGTCAAAGTCAACCTTTTCCAACGGATCGCCCTGCCTGCGTTCCTCTGGCTGCATTAGCTCCTTCTTTGGCGATATCAGGCTGTGTTGCGAGTAGCTGAGGTTTTTCGACAAATTGTGATGCCGTCGGATAATGTGACGCATCAGATTGGACGATGAATGTTTCGAGGAGAGCGTTTTGCTACAGTGTTTGCATTTGGCCATAAACTCGGATATGCGCACAAAATGCGCCCACAGCTTATTGTTTTTCCCAATGACTTTATTGCGTTCGGCCTGATGATGTTGCTCCTGGCGCGCCTGGTGCTGGTTGTCAATGATGGTCCGTACCGCAGTTTTGGTTTCTCGCTCCCCCAGATTGGCATCCATGTGTACGTCAGGTTCGGGATCTGGTGCGTTCAGCTCTTCTCTTAGCTCTGCTAGCATTTTTCCCTCGTCACCGGCAAATATTGCTCGCGCCAATGACTTATGATTCCGGATTAGGTGGCGCGTCAAATTGGAGGATGTGTGTTTTGATGAAAGAGTTTTATCGCAGTGCTTGCATTGCACGATATATTCGGTAAGGCGGTGGAAATGTGACAGCGCTTTGGCATTCCGGCCAACCATGATTACATTTGGTGATTGTTGTTTTGATTCCACTAGTACGCGCAAAATCAACAAAATATGCTGTTCCGAGTTGGCTTGGGTTAAATTTTTCTAGTTCATGTACAGTAGGGATGTAATAAATTCATCGATATATCGATTATTTATACGCAACGAACCACAGTTGATGTGTTGTTGGTAGATTGGGGCGGAACTGCTAGTTCGCATCCCAATGGAATTGACAAATAATAAAACACATATTCTATCGATGACATATATATTTACAATTTATTTCCTTGGCAAGTGGACAGTCTTTTTGGTAAAATGCAACTCTGCCAAAGTGCTGCCCATCTCTGTCATTCGATAACCTAAAAATCTTTTGACACGAGGTTGTGCGTGTCTTTTCCTTTCTTTCTCGCTTTTTACTCGAACATGGGTGAGTCGTCGGCTAGTGCAAAATGTGTTAAAATATCAAGAAAATCGACAGTGATATGCATAAAAATAAGAAAAAAGTGCGCAAATTACGTGCCAGTTGACAATACATATGTGTATTATTGAAAAATTATGAATTTCAGCATATATTTGTGCTTTTAAAGTCAGACGGGCAATCAGCACCGCGTGCTAAGGTTTTCTTGATATTTCAACTGGCTCCGATTTTAATTTCTTATATTGATGTGTGTGCTTCTACTTTTGCATTATTCAAGGTATTAGCCGTGATAGTGCACACAAGCGTCGCGCCACTGGTGGCAAGCGCAAGTCGCTCCGCAAGAAGCGCAAGTTCGAGTTGGGCCGTCCCGCTGCCAATACCAAGGTGAGTGTCGTACCTGCTGCTGCCGCCATTGTTGTTTTTTTTTTTATAATTGGAATAAAATGATGTTAACGCGTGTCAACTGTAAACGCACTCGACTTGTTCGTGGGCATTATTATTGATGATTGAAGCATTATGTTCGGACTACTGATAGCATTCACAAAAGAAATGAGGATTACTTTGATAAAATTATATTCGTCGCTAATTTATGGAAACTCTATGTATTTACAGCTTGGCGGTGCCCGCGTGCACAAGGTGCGCACCCGTGGTGGCAACACCAAATTGCGCGCTCTGCGATTGGAAACCGGCAATTTCGCCTGGGCTTCAGAGGGTGTTGCACGCAAGACCCGTATCGCCGATGTTGTCTACAATGCCTCCAACAACGAGCTGGTGCGCACCAAGACGCTGGTGAAGAACAGCATTGTGGTCATCGATGCGACGCCATTCCGTCAGTGGTATGAGGCACACTATGTGCTGCCTCTGGGTCGCAAACGTAATCCCAAGCACGTGCAAAAGGAAGATGAGAATGATGTGCTCACCAAGAAGCGCAGCGACAAGGTCATGAAGAAGTACCTCGAGCGTCAAAAGTACGGCAAGGTGGAGCAGGCTTTGGAGGATCAGTTCACCTCTGGTCGCATCTTGGGTATGTGTTCCCGCTGCCCTACCAAATGATAAGCAAATTTTCGATGATGTTAAACCCCTAGCGATCCAACAACTTTATTGTATTTCTCTTGTTTTAAGTGAGATGCAAGCCTGTTGGGTGTGATTTACGCTTGTCATAGTTACTCTGAGAGCTTTGCTTATATATTTGATATATATGTGTATGACCTGTTGTTCCGTATATTAATGTATTTTATTTGTTTTTATCAATTAGCTTGCGTTTCATCCCGCCCCGGCCAGTGCGGTCGCTCCGATGGTTACATTCTGGAAGGCAAGGAATTGGAATTCTACCTTAAGAAGATCAAGTCTAAGAAATAAACGCACTAGATAAGAATGCAAACCAATAACTGATTTGCAAACAGAAAACAAATAAAACGGCTTGTTTTTTTTATAAGAAGAAACATTTAATACATTTTACTCTATTAACTGCGTGCGTGTGTGTGTGTGCGTGCATTCTGCATAAAACTATGTTAAATAGTTGATGTTTGTAATCTTTAATTGGTATTAAAATAACAAAAGTGGAATAGATAAAAATATCTGGAATTCGTGCTCATCGAGTTTGTATTAACGGCTACTATGTGGGGCATTTAAGGAATGGGCTTATTCAGTTATTCATTCTTTCATTAGATATGTATATGGAAGGATTAACTATAAAATCTGTTTATTAAAAAAATTTGTGTTTTATCTTACAAAAAATATAGTAGATTATTTAATGTCAGGCTTTATTTTTTGTTGATCTTTGTATATAAAACAAAAGAAAACATTTATAAAATGTGTAGCTTCTTTTAGATTGCTAATATATAAACTAGATGTTTATTGCAAATTTTAGTAGGGTGTAGAAATTAGGTTTTCCCTCTGAAATTCTGATGCTTACATGTTCTATAGAATTTCGTCAATTTACAAATTTATATATTGCCAGAGCAAGTTTTATTGGAACTTCGCAAGAATAGTTAAATTCTTAAATATATTTTACATTTAACTAATACAATTAGATTTTTATTATATTTTGTTTTGCTTACAACTAGATTATTCCAATTATATTTATTTTGTATTATTTTAGTGTAATATTGGAACTACTCGGAAATAGTATATTTGCGATTCAAATATAGTATTTCCGAGTTTGGATGGGTCAATATCAATCAATACTTATAAAACGAGAACAGTATGATCATCAGAGTATTAAAATCTCAGATATATATATTGTTTCAAAATTGTAATGTACATTTTTGAGCAATATTTATTGGAATCACATATTCAAATGATGCTCGGAAAAAACAGTTATTTATATTTATCTAAATCATTTGAACGGAAGACATTTAGATTATAAGATGAAAATAAAAACCACTTTGATTCATACTTATATGAGAGATATATTTTTAAGGTATATTTTTTCACTTGTTTCTCTGCGAGCTGACTTCATACAGTGTGTTAAAAAAATATATTTATATATACGTAATTAATAACAATAGTTCAAATATCATTCGTATTAGTTGGCTATAATTACATAACACAAGCAGGGCGACACACAATGTCGTAAATCGTGAAATTTACAACAAAAATTCCATGCACTTTGTACTGCCAATGACAATTTTGGATTCGTAGTGGCCGAAAGAAAAATAACAAAACAATTTTGGAAGCAACATGTAAATGTTGCTATTGCTACTGTTGCTGTAGTTGTTGTTGTTTGTTGCTGTTTGTTTGCTGTCGTTTGGAGAACGTTGCTCAATGCTCAAAGAGCATGGTCATGAGGGCCATCAAAGCAATGCCAAAGACTAGCGCCAACAGCTGTTTGACAGACTCCTTGCGCTCGTCCTCCTTCAAGAGATCTGGTAATACTGTAACCAATGAAATGTGCAGAAAACCGCCAGCGGTAAACGGCATGATCCAGGATGTGCGTGCCTCTGTTAAGTAAGAAATATTAGCTGATTTTCAATTAGAGCCTCCTGCTGCTTACCCATGGCCGAGGTGACGCCCGAACCGCCAATGGCCACCAGAGCGCCCAAGAGGCCGGCTCCAGCTGTCAGCAGCTGTGCGCGGGCCGCATCCCATCGACTGAAGCCAGAGCGCAACAATATGGCAAAGTCGCCGACCTCGTGTGGAATTTCGTGCACTGCAAGACATAGAAAGTGTTAGGCAATGCTTAGACTTGAATACCCCAATATTAATACTAACGCAGTATGGCAAAGGTCGCCAGCACTCCGTGCCTGAAGGAGACCAGAAAAGAGCCAGCAACTGCCAGGCCGTGTGTGAAATTATCTATGGAATTGGCCAACAGATTCAGATAGCCGGCCACTTTCTTGGGCTGCTCCTTGGGCTCCTTGGACTTTAGTTCGCGTTCACGAAAATGGCACATTTTGTCCACATCCTCAATGTCACAGGCTCCGCAGCTATCCATGGTCTCGCCCTCTGGCAGCTTGCCGCCATGTCGTCGGAGCAGACAATTGGCAATCTCCACGCATTTCGGCTGCGGATTCTGCTCATCGGCGCTTGTGTAGCCCGAGAAGATTTTCTCGACAATAGTAAAGATGAGTATACCGGAAAGCACCCATAGACCTGAGCGCAGCGATGGATGACTGTCGGCATCTATAGCGAGAGAATTATTAATAATATACAATGCGAGTCAACTAGGGAATCCCAAAGATAAAACTCACTCTGATTATCGCCCTCCCAGGCCTCTGGCAGCAAATGCAAAAATACATCACCCAAAAGGCCACCCACTGCAAAGCTAAGTAGTACGCGCAAAAACTTTGACTCAGCAGCTATAAGACATAAAATTATATATTTATATTATATATATATATATATGTTTATTTCATTTAATAATTGCTTCTACTCACGATCTTTGTAGCCGTCCTTGGCCAATTTTTCATCTGTGGGTATTATGAGCAACGGAAATATACCGCTGAGTCCAATCACTACTGAGCCAAGTAATGAGAAGACCCAGGGTGTATATTCCAGATTCTTGATGTATTCTGGCACATATTGATTGACCAGACTCGAGTAGATCAGACCAAAATGCTCGTCAAAGAAGTTGCTGCTGACATTCATCTTGATGGAATTTGTTTGCTAATTTGATCGCGTGGATTGCACGTCGGGTTTCTATCTACAGTTTTAGTTAGGGGCGCGGGCTGGACACCGTCTTTGGTATTTGACTTTTTTGGCTCAGTCAATGCCTTGTCATGTCCTCCAACTGCAATGCTTGAGCCAATTGAATTGTATGCCGTCTTAGCTGCAAAGCCCAACAAAAATAAATGCATTCAAATATAAAATTTTTTTTTTAGATGTTATATAAACATTATGTTTAGGTATAGAATTTTTTGTTTTTTTTTTTTTTATGAATTCACACGAGAATTTCGGAGTATTAATGTGATAGCAGGATTACATGTCAAGTTGACTCAACGGTACATTTTCTCGCCCGCTCGCCTAGCAACAGTTCTCATGCCGTTGGCTCTTTTAGCAATATTAGATTGATGTATAAATCCCCCCCATGGATAGCGCACAATGGACGTCACATCGATAAGCGGGTCTGGTGTAAAACTCAAGTATCACTCAGCTTAAATATGACCAGATAACTAGATAGCCGTATGTGTAAAATGTGACAGCTACCCCTAAGTCGGGCGGCTCAAGAAAGATTTTGTCAACTTTCATAAAGATTGTCATGGGAAAATAGAACAACAGAAATTCATATTGATCGTCGCAAATCAGTTTCACCAAAATTCTTTAGAGCTTTAAGATTCCCTTTTAATGCTATTGATTTATTTATATTGGAATATGAATGATCGTTGTCATACCTATCATAGCTATCTAGGCTTTATCGCAAACTTATGATATGCACACTTAGCATGAATATGGGAATTTCTCATTAAATACGACTATCTTTTCTATGTAAGGGATTTATAATTATATATTTTTCAATATAATTGATTTGTTAGAAATAAATGTGAAAAAAAGTAAATAAATATATATAATAAAAATTTGTAGAAAGTAATTAAAGAAGAATCATTAATCTCACTCTCTCTCTCTCTATGTATCTCTCTCTCTCTCTCTCTCTCTCTCTGTCTCTCTATGCCTCTCTCTCTCTCTCTTTCTTTGTTAGAAATAAATTTGGGAAAAAAAAATAAATATATAATAAAAATTTGTAGAAAGTAATTAAATAAGCGTAATTAATATATCTCTCTTTCTTTGTTAGAAATAAATTTGGAAAAAATAAATAAATATATATAATAAAAATTTGTAGAAAGTAATTAAATAAGCGTAATTAATCTCGTTCACTCTCTCTCTCTCTCTCTCATTCTTGCTTGTTTTCCATTATTTGTATTGGAGACTTATTGAAAAAGAAATACGAATACATACATAAGAATAGAACAAATCAATTAATAACATAACATTTTAGATTACAACATTGCTCAATAATTTAACATATGTAAAGCTCATATGGTTGCGCTAATGTAACATTATTATTATTTTTTTTTTAAATTTAAGTCAGCGACAGCTGCGCTGAAAATGAATGAAATCGTAAATTTGTTTAATTTAAATAACTCATTATTTTACAAATATATTTGTATTTTCACGTTCATTTTCATTTGAGAAAAAATACTTTGTGTTTTCACTTTTCCACACTTCGGATTATAAGTTAAAAACTTTTCAATTGGAATTTGATATTTTGTAATCTATATATAAAGTTAATAAAATTGTAGATTATATTATTGACATTATATTATTAAACAAACTAATTTCATTTATTTAACAAACTTTTAAAAACTTTTCAATTGGAATTTGATATTTTGTAATCTATATATAAAGTTAATAAAATTGTAGATTATATTATTGACATTATATTATTAAACAAACTAATTTCATTTATTTAACAATCACGTCGTTTTCTTTATAAACATAGATAAACCTCGAGCTGTGTAATGCGACACCTGCCCCATGGGCAATGCAAAACACGTTCGGCTCAAGGAAGGCGAGCTTTAATTCACACAAATCATCATACGATGATAATAAGCGAGCTCACATTGTAGAGAGTCGAAAGCTGAAACCCTTGCGAGAGACAACACAATCCGTATCGAAATCCTTAGTCGCTGGCAAGCAGAAGCACACTGAACATGGGCGAAATGTGGGCAAGAGTTCGTTACCACTTGGGAACGGTCGCAGATAAAGCTCTCTGGTTTGTGCACCACAGTGATTTACGACCCATATTTAGTAGAGTTCACTTAAGTATTTTTTTTTATAAATATATTTGATTTCGATTTTGATTTGATGTGCGCAATGCAGCTTAAACTGTTCAATTTTGATAGCGATAAGATAGATATGGGTAGGCACCGCTAAATGGCAATACGAGCGTGTCGAAGATATAGACTCGATATAGGCGACTTATGTGTACTTCCACCGCAAAGCCCGTGTCCGAGCCGTAGCTGTAGTCGTGGGAGCAGCAGCAGCAGCAGCTGGCTCCAAGTGTCAGCGTGTTGTCAACTGTGGATAAATCACTGCAGAAACGTGTACAAATTGTGTCTGATTGATCACCCGCCGTTCGTCGAATACACTGGACACTTGAAAATATCACGTATACGTTGACCAATGCCGCATTTAGGCATAGCAAATACGTTTAAACGCTTTCGATTCAACAACAGCCAACTGGAAACTCTACTGAGCAGTGTCATCAATGCCAACAGCATTAGCAGCGGCGTCGGCGTCGACGCCGACGGCGACGCTAACGGTGAGTGTGACGACGACGCTGACAGCAACGGCGACTTCATCTCTATTTTATTTTTTTTTTTTTAGCTTATCAGCCAAAGTCAAGTAGTTAACAGTTTTTTTAGTGTCTACTAGTTGTTATATACTAGTAGGAAGTATTTAAATGGGGTATGCTCTTTTTTAGAAGCCGTAACGATTACAATTTTGTATAAAAAAAAAAATTAAGAAAGAAATTATTTTTAATTATTAAAATTGATTTTTATAATTAAAAATCAAAAATAATTATTACGAATCAATTTTTATATAAAAATCAAATCATAACTTTTATTTTCAATTTTATATTATAAAAATAAAAAATAAGAATTATGCTTTGATTTTTATTTTAAAAGTTGAAATAAAAATCAAATTGAAAACTCGTTTGATACAAAGGAGCTAGATCATATATAGACGTATATATATGATCTATGCATTAATACCTTTCAGATGATATATAATATGTATGTAATTATGTACTTGTGTATGTATATTTAATTATCTGTTTAGGCAGTTGCCTTCCTTCCTTTTGTTTATATTTTTATTTTATTTATTTATTATATACTTATTTTTTGACAATATAATTCATTTATCTAGTATTCATTCTATTAAAGAACATATATAAGAAGAAAAACTATAAAGATGATTTCATTTCAAACTCACACTATAGTTACTATATATATATATATATATATATATATATATATATATATATATATATATATATATATATATACTATAGTCACTGCTAGTCCTTCATTGCGGAACGCTAATCAACGACGGCACACTCCGTTTGTTGGTAAATAACTGCATGGTTAAGTTAACTATCGGCTGCGGTTCCCTTATCAAAAAAAAAAAAAAAAAACCCCAAACACTAGAAAAACAATTAACATTATATCTAGAGAAAGAAATGTAAAACCAGACCTAAGTGTTTCTTTGTTCCAAGGTTATCGCAGCGTATAATCTGAATATTGTAGTGAATGTGTAACGCATTTAAATAGACACATCAGACCACACAATCCATAATTAAATATTACAGTGCACACCACAATATGATGATTCATCAGATTTTTACAGACATGTGTCGTATGTCGCACGATCGGTACATTTACATAGTATATACGCATAGAAAAGCGAGCTTTTGACTGATATTGAAATATAGATATGGATTTGTGAAATAGTCCAAGTATACATATACAAATTAGTATATATGTAAAATGGAATAAAATGGTAGAAAATTACATATGTATCTCATTTAAAAGAATCGGGGACTGTTGAACCCCATATGTATGTACATATTTATGATGCTTTCGAGCCATTTGTATAAACAAGCTAACACGAATAACAAGGTAAACTTGGTTGAGACCGGTATTTTGTTCTCTTGTTTGTTCGTTTTTTTTCCCCGTTTTTCTATAACTTCAGACAAAAACTGTATCAAATACCCAACGAGTGTAAATCAAAAATGAATACGAAATATACTGGGTAGGAGCACAGTTCTTGATATCAGAGTAAAGACTTTATATTACGCACAAAGAAAAACATATTTCAATTATAGAAATTGAAATACACTCGCACACAAGTACATGCAGATATACAACTATATACATCTCTATAGATATGGACGACAAAAGCCTCACTCACATACATATATATGTATATAGAATGTATGTAGGTAGCTTTGGTTCTCGACACAAATTGACGAAATATCGCGCCGCCGGCTACATTTGCCGGTGCTTTGAACTTGATTTGTGGCATCCGTGTATTTGTCTATATGTATATAAATATATAAACATATGTATATATATACATATATACATTATTTTTTTTTATTTGTTTATCTTCCACCTCACAACACAATACCATGCGCTCTGGCACTCACTTGACTTGGTACTGACTTGACTAATGCGGAAATTTATGCTCCCGGCTTTAGAATTTTTATTTATTTTTTAATTTTCCCTTTTTTTATTCGCACGTCTTATCGCGCCAGCGACATTGCTCTTTCTGACAGCTGCCACACGATACCATATTCATTAAATAAGCCATCAGCCATCACAGAGGCTGTGTCCCAGTTCCAGTATTCCACGCTGAGAGCGGGGGTTCCATAAAATATCAATATGAAGCTACGGAACAGGCATTGTCACACAGATGATTCAATTACAATCAGTTTATATTTGTTGTTTTGTTTTTTACTTGGGCTTTTAAATGGCGCAGATTATTTTGCACGCTGCACTAAACTTGTACTAGATAGAATAGAGCCAGAGAGAAGGAGAGAGAGAGAGAGAAATAGAGGCATAAACGGGTTAGCAATTTTTCTACAGAAAGTTACTAATTTTTCAGAAATATGTATGATTACATTTTTTCAGAGATATTTGAAGAATAGTCCGATAACATATATATAGATATCTCTAAATATTTAATTTTTATAGGAACCAACTATCGTTTATTCTCTTAATAATTATCACAAACGTACATAATACACAATATGCCAAAACTATTATACCCTTTACAAGTATATTTTTGAACTTATAACTGTCTTTAGTAAAATATTCAAAACTGTTACACAGCACTCAAATTTTATTGCCTGTGTTATAAATTCTGACAGGAGAGAAAGATTTTATCACAGGTTATTAGCACTTCAGTATGTACACAGACACAAAAGCAAACACATATGCGACTGCAAGAACAAAGACAAAAACAAAAACAACAGTCACAGTGACGACATGATAAGAGCAAGACCGCGTGAATCGATCAGCTGTGCACCGAGCGTGGGTGAGAGTGATACAGTGTGTTCAAAAGAGAGAGAGTGCAAATATGGCGTCGCTTAGCGCCTCTCCTGCATTTAAGTCATATGTGCATTCACACACACACATTTATATACACTCGCATATACATATACAGAAACGCTTATGCATAACAGCGAATTGTGAACTTAAGTGTTTCAAATTTATTCACAAGATTTATAAATGTTATATTTTATGAGCAAGCTGGCGTTTGAGTATTGGTCTTAGAGGCGCAATTGTGGCGAATAACCTGTTTATCAGTCACTGCCGTCTCACAGTTTTCATTGTTCGTGTTATCGCCTTGATTATGGTCAACAAAGCAATTCGGCCATATTTGAGTGGCACTCACTGCACAGATTTTCAATTAATTTAGTGCTGTTTGCAAAAATAAACAAATATGGCCGTAGGTCTCTGACGTTATCAAAACTTCAGACTGCTACACACACACATACTAACTCGCACATATGTATACATATATATATATATATATTTTTTTTATGTTATGTGGGTGTAGGTTAGTTACACTTCCGCCTTACCGTGTTTAGTTGTTTTATCTTGACTGCAGTTCACTTACACTGACACAGCGGTTGCGTTATTTCACTGCATTACATTAACAAACGAAAGTTTTGCTTAGTATTTGATCGGCGCAACTTTTTTGTTGTTGTTTGTTGTTTATTCTAGGTGAATGCGAAAAATATGCTTAATGCGCAGTATCGATCTTCGGATGACGCTGTTATTGTCCGGCCACTAATCTGCACTGAGACTGAGTAACGGGACGTTTATTCGAGATGCTTACAAACTTAACGTTACGTGTTGTTTGTTATGTGTAATACTTTTGTACGATTTATTGGTACTTCAACCCAGTTGAAGTTTCTGAGAATTGTTATCAAACCCCGTTGGTGCGTAGCCGACTGTTACATCTGAAATGAAACAGGTACGGGGAATATACGTGCTTTTTGTTTTGTTTTGGGCCGTGCGAAAAAAACAAACATGGCTGCAGAGCACAGCTGACACAGATAAGCACGATATATCGATAACAAAAATGGCGATAGTTGATAGTTTTCTTGCTCCAAGCGGGCACACTATTGGTGTAGCATGCAACAGCTGTTGCAGTTGTTCCACTTTGGCTGTCGCGCTTTGTTTATGTTTTTTATTTTAGTGTGCAATAAATAGATAAATAAATAATTTAACGAAAATACCTCTTTGCATAATTTTAAATAAATTCAAATATATTTGGTGCGTGTGTGTGTGCATATGAAATAGTGTACAGTGCAATGAGTACAGACGATTTATTGGTGCGTCATGATAAAAGCGACGACTCAACGTCAACATCAACGTCGCCACCGACGCCAACGCCTGCGCCCAGCTCCTCATTGAATCGCCTGCGTAACACATTCCGACGCACAGAAAGTATCTCTAACCACATTATTAATCAGATATCTACGCAATTCTCGAATGCCGCTGCTGCAGCGGCCGCCTCAGAGATTATCGATGGCACCACTACATACCCTGAACATACACAAACTGTGGCTACAGTCTCCAACACGCCAACAGCAAATGAACAGCCCAAGCGCAAAAAACCCGGTGAGTGCATTTAATATACAACAGTGAAAACTAGCCTGAGTGAATAGCTTCATTTTCGAACTGCAACACCTACTGATTGCCCTTATCACAAAAGAATATCTTCCGTTAGACAAAAGCTTAATCAGGCCTGGTATTTATCTGGCTAAAGCTTTTAAAGCATTCATTATAAAGCTTTGTGTAACGAATTCCTTAACACATTTTCCACAGAAAACTTTATATAACTAAATTATATTATTGAAAATAAATTTATTGTTAAAAAAATGAATTAAATTATTATAAATAATATTTAAATAAAATAAAATATAATCATTCAATCTCATCTTTTATATGTTTAAAATACTATATAAGCTATAATAAATATTATTTATAATATTATATATTATAATATTATTTAACCATAAGCTAATACTCACTGTACTTACTTGTTTATGATGCACGTCATATGATTTTGAAAACATGCCAAAGTTTGAGCCTTGAATCACCCTAACGAAAGCTCCTGCAAAGCTGGGTCGCTAATACCCAGTTGACAAATCAATAGAAGCTTTCGCTTCAGTCTTAGTCAACGCAACAACAGGATAACTGAAAGCAGCGTCTTAAATTAAATATTAACTTGAAGTTTATTATTATTTACTACGTTTTATTCAATATATATTTATATAATTGTAAATATATATAGTGTTTGTTGAAGAACTGTGCTAAGCAACAGCTGAAAACTCTCAATCCGAACTCAGCAACTTTTTCACGTATGTTGTGTGCCGCAAGCTTTTTGCATGTATTGTACAATGCGCTTATTTTTGGCTATCTATTTTTATATGGGCACTTGTAAAGCAAGTGCAACGCCATGCGTGGACTAAGCGAGGAGACAAAGAAGTCGAAGCTTGGCACCACCACCACGAACAACAACAACAATAATAATAATAGCAGCATGGGCAGTCGTGGCAAGACTGCGCTGGCCAGCGCCAGCTCATCGCGACCCTTGAAGGGTGGTATTAAAACGCCCACAACAACAACAACAACAGCAGCTGCAGCAAGCACAGGCGTTGCAGCCAAAAAATTGCCACAAGTCGGCGGAAAGTCCAAGGCAGCTGCAACAGCAACCACCACCAGCAGCAGCAGCAGCAGCACAGCGGGTAGCACCAGCGCCAAGCCAGGCATGGCCAAACCAGTTAAAGTTTCGAATCCAACCCCACAAGCGCCGCAGACAGCAGCAGTCGCAATTGCAGCCGCACCTGCTCCACCCCAACAAACGCAGCTACTGCCGTACAACAACAACAGCAGCAGCAACAGCAGCAATAGCAACAGCAACAGCAGCACCACAATTACATTACCAAAGGCATCGCATGCGAATACCAGCGAGGAGCTGGCTGGCGGCGTCCAGGACACCATATATCTGTGCAACTTTCGCGTCTCTGTGGATGGGGAATGGCTGTGCCTCAAGGAGCTGCAGGACATCGATGTGGCCAACGGACAGAAGACAGTCGGTGGCGGTGCAGCTCTAATAAATACTGCAGCAGCAGCAGGAGCTGGCGGTGGCAATGGCGCTGGCGGTGGTGGTGGTGGTGGTGGTGGTGTGTCTGGTGTAGGTGGTGCAGGTCATGTGCAGCATCGCATGCATTCGCAGCAGCAGCATCATCAGTTCGGGCAGCGCAACAGCAAACGCTATTCGGGCATATCGACGGGTGGCGCGGGAGGATTCGAGGATAACGGTATTATGGCAATTGAAAATCTAATCGGTCGTCGTCTATGCGACGTTGTCGGCTCAAATGCACTTGTAACCGCACCGCAACAGCACCACAAAAATGTGGGCCTCATCGGTGGCACGTTAGCTGAGTGGTCGCATCTCTGTAGGTTGCTTCTTGCCGTCTCTATCTCTCTCTCTCACACACACACAAACACACACTCACTCTCTCTCTCTCTCTCTCTCTCTCGCTCTCTCTTTCAATGTCTCTCTCTCTCGCTCGCTGTGTTCATATGCAAGCGTTATAGTTATTCTTATGTTCACTTTGTAGTTTTCTAGCTGTTATGTTAAGTTTTCTGTTATGTTAAACATATGTTAATTGTTCACTGCTACGCTTATGTTATTGAGTAAAACTAACTGGAGCCAGACCTTAAGTTGAATATTCAAAAATCTTTCAAAAAGGAATATAAAAGGAATATACTTATATCCAACATATCTTGTTATCAAGTCATCACTGTTACTTTCGCCTACTATAATGTCATCATGCATAAGCGTAGTACTAGTTAATCTTGATTTGGCATGCATTATTGTATTATTATATTACACTCTTTGCCTTGCACTCGCTCTATTGTGTGGGCCATGTCGAGTGGGCTGGCTGGCCAACAGTTTAGTCCCAATCTATGATCTCGTTGTGCAGCTAGTAGCTTGACGTCGTCGCCTCTAACGTACATTGAACTTTAATAAGTAAATATATTTGTATAAAGAAAATGAAATACATTGGCAAATAGAGAAAAACAGGCAATAGGCAAAATGCTCTTCACTTGCTATCATCGTCGTAGGTCGTTTCCCAGCTGGCGCCATTTTTGGATGACTGTTTGGGAATTGTGTGTGAAATGTAGCATCAAGTCAAGTTTTGGTCAAGACTTACCTCGCCAACACCACTGGAACCATCCGGTGACGACAGTGTTTGAGGCTTAACCTCCAAACTTGCAGTCTCTACATCGAGTCTAACACCCATCGCATTACTTGCGTCAGCTTTACAGTTAAAGGTGTTCTCTGTAATGACTGAATTAGGCTTTGAGTTTAATTTAATATCTCGCGGCACATACCTAAAGTTTTCTTTTCACCGTAGAGTTCCTTTTCATGCGAAGTCTCTTTCCGTTGATTCGTTCTGTTATCGCTGGACCTTATCTGCATTCGAGTGAGATTAGTTTTGGGTTTGTTTGAGTTTTTCCCACTTACATCTTTCTCTCTCGTTCTGTCGCGCGTTCTCTCTCTCATGATCACTGGCTCCATATCCGCCTCCTTGTCTCTCTCTTGGCTGTAGGCTAGTCCGCCCTTTTGCCTTTTATGTTTAGACATGTTTAGAAAGCGTTCGTCTGTAGTTTCCATTTTGGATTCCGTCTCCAGCTGAGTCGACATCCTTTTCTGTTTCTGTCCGCCGGACTTTTTGGATTTATCATTTTGCAGCTCTTTTTTCTGCTCCTGCCCTTGATCGCGATGCTGATCCTGCTCACGCAGCAACTGATGGCTCGGCTGTTTGTTAGTGGTTTTGGCGCGTTTCTTATCAGATAGACCGTGGTAGACATTATGTTTGTCTCGACTCGACTTGATGGATATGAATTTTCTGGGGAATTGACAAACTAACGATGATGTCGATGAAAATGAATCACTGCGATAAAAGTTGCCTAAATTTGAGATAAATTTATGTTGGGATTATATTTAGAGTATGTTTGAAAGCAATGCTGAACTGGGTCTTCAATCAGAACTGGCAATATAGATTAAATTCACTCACCATCATTTGTTTCGCGCAGCATCTGATTTTCCATGTCGTTCAAGTTCCTTGGGCCTAGTTGATTGCCCACCAGGCTCATGCCAGGGGACATATTATAGGCCATGCCGGAGCCTTTGAAAGTCGGAGTAGGAGCAAAGGACCCTCTGGCGACCTTCTCTGTGCCTTTCTTAAAAAAGGAACTCCAAGTGCTCTTTTTGGAATCCTTTCGTTTTTCGTTGTACTTTGGTTCCTGAACGGGTTCTGGTGGCTTTTCGCTTGATTCTTTTACGGTAATTGGATTGGAATTCTTATTAGCGTCTGGCTTTTGTCGATTCCTGTGCATGCAGCAACAGATGAGCAGCAACAGCAGCAAAAAGAGTAGCACCAGAAAGACAACCACATAGCCCACATAGCTCTCGTCGTCGCAATCGATGCATTCCTCGCCCTTAGCATCCTTTTCTTTTTTCATTAATTGCAAATCCGCATTGCTTTCGTTCTGATGCTGGCGCGGCGTTCGAACCTGCTTGCGCTCAGACGATATATTCTTTTGTTTGTTTTGGCTTTTGGCTTTGCTATTGGTGTTTTTATTTTTAGACTTTTTGCTTTTTTCCGGCGAGTCGGATATCTTCTCTTCGGGCAGAGTTTCATAGTCTTTTAAGTCGCCCATCTCTGACAGTTCCTCGTCCTCCTGTGAGAACTGATCGTCAGCTGAGGCTCTGGAAGGACATGTCAATGCCTCATAGACTTGCAGGACACCACCTAGCCCCGGGTAGAACAACTCATCCCGGTAGTGCAGCTGCAGATTCTCACGCATCCAAACCCTGAGCTTCTGATTGTATACCTTCGGACTCATACCCTGGAATCGATAGCAAGTATTCACCGTCTTATAGAATTTGACCAAAATGAAGGCGGTGTCCGGTGAGCGCAGATTGTAGATGCGTCGATGCTTGAAGGGCAAAAATATGTTGCTCAAGTAGCCATTACTATCCTCCAGTTCAAGGTGCGGCAATGGCACAATCATCATCTCATTCTGCGCATCATCGTTCGCACAGCCATGGTCCAGCAGGGCACAGCTGGAGGCATCGTTCTCCGTACTTTGCGAATCATTGATCTTAATGGGCTTAATATGGACATTCTTTAGCCGAGCGAGTATATCCTGTTCGGGCATCTTCCAGCCATTGCCATTTGTGTTGAGCACCAGCAGACACTCGCGGTAAAGTGACACCAGACGCTGCACAGTGCACAGCTTGAGCCGCCCCGCATAGTAGGAGACCTGTGCCACCGGCACAAGATAGTATCTTAGATATCCACCCAAGGCATCGTAGAAGGCGCGCTGCAACAGGTGACGCGATTCATGGTCCGACATTTGCTTGACAACGTGATTGACGCTATTGAAGTACTTCATCAGTGTGTAGACAACGCTATCGGCAATCAAGGTATTCGGATAGAATTTGGGCACCAGCAATTCAAAATCCCTCCGTGCCGATATGAGCGCTATATCCTCCGTAGAAAAGCAACGCTTTGGAAAGGTTCCAAACAGATTGCTGCCCATGAAGTGGTCTAGCCCGCTTTCACATTTCTCGACGACGTTGTTATTACATTGCTGTTGTGGCAAGGATGATGACGATGACGACGGTGGCTCAATTGGCTCATCCGGATCCAAATCGACAGCTGCATCCGTTTGCTGAGGCGAGGCAGCTGCATAATATGTGGCCCTGATGCGATCCTCTATGCTGCGTAACCGTTCATTCTTGTCAAAGGGATCGTCTTTGAGTTGTTCCAGCTTCTCCTGTTCCATGTCCTTATCAGAGTTAAGCTTATTTCTATACTGATTCAACTCCGAGCTGAGCATCGATTGTAGCGTCAGCTCATTCTGAAAATCGTTCGGCACCTCGAGTGTGGACAGATCGATGCTGTAGATGGGACACCCGCCGGGCGCCAGGAGCAACAGCAACGAGAACAGCACACAAATGTTCATAATAATAATTTCTTTATTGAGTTCTCACATTGTTTTTTTTTTTTCCTCTGAAACTTAATGCAAAGGCACGTGATAGCATTTCGGAGTGTAGCTAGCAGTAGCTCAGACAGATCAGACAATCAGCGCCAGAGC
The DNA here is from genome assembly GCA_035047405.1 of Drosophila stalkeri. Taxonomy (NCBI): domain Eukaryota; kingdom Metazoa; phylum Arthropoda; class Insecta; order Diptera; family Drosophilidae; genus Drosophila; species Drosophila stalkeri. The sequence goes on from JAWNPR010000142.1 coordinate 6,148,982, forward strand.
ATAGAGAGTTCATACTAAAGCCCAACCCTTGGACTCTTCCCTTCCAGCACGCGACACGGCCGAGATTGAGCGCAGCAATTTGGTAAACATCTGTAAGCTGGTCGTTAAGGAGCTGCTGGAGCAATCATTGCGCTATGGCCGCATGCTTGACTCGGACCATTTGCCGTTGCAGCATTTCTTTATTGTCATCGAGCATGTGCTGGGCCATGGCCTGCGACCCAAGAAGGGTCTGTTGGGGCCACGCAAGGAATTGTGGGATCTGTTGCAGAGTGTCGAAAACTATTGCCCCGAGGCTCAAGATATTACGGCCAGTGTTCGAGACTTGCCCACAGTTCGCACACACATTGGACGGGCAAGGGCCTGGCTACGCATCGCCCTGATGCAAAAGAAGCTATCCGATTACCTGCAGGCGCTGATCGAACATCGCGAGGATTCACTATACGATTATTACGAGCCGCACGCCCTGATGATGAGCGACGAGGTGGGTGTCGCAGAGTTCTATATTCTGCTCTATCTGCTGACTCCTCCAACCCATTGCCTTTTAGATTGTTGTCATAATGGGAATCTTGGTGGGCCTGAACGTCATCGATTGCAATCTGTGCGTCAAGGAAGAGGATCTCGATTCACAGCAGGGCGTCATTGACTTTTCGCTCTATCTACGCTCCAGCTCGCGCAACGCTGAGATTAACGAGGAGTCGAATGCGCCAGTCGCCCAACTAGATGCCGCCGGACAGGGCAATATGATTGCCGTGCTGGACCAGAAGAACTATATCGAGGAACTCAATCGGCATTTGAAGTGCGTTGGCCTGGGCTCAAATAGTTTTGCTCTAGAAGTTTCTCAAGCATTCATCTTTTCACAGCGCCACTGTAGGCAATCTGCAGGCCAAAGTCGAGTCCCTGACCACCACCAATGCCTTGATGAAGGAGGATCTGGCCATAGCGCGCAATAGCTTACTTGCTCTGCAGGCCGAGAATCAGGCCATGCGTCAATCGGCTAGCCAGCAGGCAGCTCAAAATCAGTCGGACAACAGCTCCACGGGCAGCGGCAGTGACAAGGACAAAGAAAAGGATAAGGACAAAGTCGATGGTCTCAATGCGCAGTTGACGGAGGAGCGCAAGCGCAGCTCCGAGCTGGAGAAAGAGCTCAATCTGCAGGTCTCACTCAAAGCTGAGTCCGATATGGCCATGAAACTGCTGGAGAAGGACATTCATGAGAAACAGGACACGATTGTCTCGCTGCGTCGTCAACTAGACGACATTAAGCAAATCAACCTGGAGATGTATCGCAAGCTACAGGTGCGTATGGACAAGGACAGACGATAAACACAGCTAGAGATGGTCACGAGTGAGAAAGTATGGGAAGGACTATTAGCTGAAAATATTGAGTGAAGAATTGTGTTGAAGAAGGGAGTAGAAGAGAGGAAGACGATGTATGTATAGGTAAATTTTTATAATGCAAAATTATATATGGAATGTAGAAATATGTTCTAGAAATTCATTTTTCGAAGAGCTAATTATTAAGGGACTTTAATGTTGATTAAGAAAAATTGAGTATACGTTAGAACGTTCATAATTCTGTATAAACTATGCCAAAGGAATTGTCATTTTTATTGGATATGGATAATGAGGAAACGCTTTTGCAACTTGTGAGGGTAGGCAATCTATCTGTATGTTTTTTAAACTTGATAAGATAATAAGATAAGATAAGAGGGTTACCCCGTCTATCTCGTGGTCATCTCTATAGCTAGACACACACACACACATCCAATCACACATCCAATCATTCATCTCACATTCATAAAGTAAAATTCATTTGGTCGTCAGTCATTCGTTTGCTTTTGTTCGGTTTCAATTGTTACAATTCAGTAATTCATATTTCCCGAATCGTAATATGGCTGTTGATAAGACGCACAAATCAAATCAAATCAAATTGCATCAAATGAAATCAGATAATATCCCGTACTCCAACCCGTTTGAAATTCAATTAGGAATGTGAAGATGAACTCACACAGAAGGGCGAGATGGTCTCTCGTTTGCAAACGAAAGCCTCACAAATTGGTAACATTTTACAATCGCTAGAAAAGAAATACGAGTCCAAGCTCGTCGACCAGCAGCAGGTGAGCGCCGGCTGTGGCGGCGATCGTTCGCCCAACACGCGTCGCCAGCAGAATCTGCAGAAGTTCGAGGCACTCACCAAGAAGCACAAACAGGACACCGGGCCACCCATGAAGCGGCTGCATCTCAAGATGGATGGCATACCGCCCTTCAATCCCAACAACTATCGCAAGTCGCCGGCGGGTGCAGCCTCGCTTCAATTGCAACCGGAGCAGGCAACAGCCAAGACGCCCACATCTGCCAAATCCCTGAACGATGAGCTGGCCGAGGCGGCGGTTGCTGTCAGTCAACACTTCAAGGGCGGTGGCGATGGCTCACGCAGCGATTACACCTTGTCCAGGGAGCAGGAGGCGTCAACACAAGGCGAAGACTAGAAAACGACAAAAAAAAAATAAAAATAAAAATAAATAACTAAATTTTATTTAATTGTTAAGATGGCATTTAATTAATTACTTAACTACAGTGATCGCTCGCTAAAACAAACAGTGCAATTCGATTTCGTTCTAGACTTGATTTAAGTTTGTAAAATAATATTTATAATTGTGAGAGGCTTATAGATTATTTATAAAGCTATTTTCACTGTTTTTAAACTGCAAGATCGAATTATCAATATATTATATAATGTTTAATATGTAATAGATATGCTTTGACTGATGTATTGATTAACTGATGATCTCACTATTTCTATATGTCTAAGATTCTGTTTTCTTTTAATTTATTAATTTATTGATTGATTCATCGATCTAAAAATTATATATATATTCATTGTTGTCAGGATTACAAGATTTTGTATTATATAATTTATCATTTATAATTTACTTATAAAAATACTTTGATTGATTGAATGAATTAATGATTCATTGATTCATGAAAAAAAATCATGAATTCTATTTACTTTTTTCTTTAAATATGTTTAAGTGTAAAATTTATCATTATATATGATATATTATTGATTGACTGATAATCATAGTTTTATTGAAGCTGGAAGAGTCAAGAGCAGTCTTTATTTTACTATATGATCTCTTAATGAAGAACTTATACACAATTTACTTAATCAACTTGTTTTGTTTTTCATTGGTGGACTGATTACATCTCAAAGACTCTTTACTTCTGTAAGCTTCAGATTTTTATAATAATTTTTATTGATTTCAATATGTTCCATTTAACGAGCAATCACTGTATTCAATCTATGCTAGGCAGGTGGACACCTATAAACCATTCAAGTACTAAATGTTGAGCTCTACAAGTCCCCAAAAATATAGTAATATACATATAAGTAGAGCTGTTAACCTAACTGTAACTCAAAGTGCAACTGCTTAACAATATGTTTATATTTTAGAATGAATATAAAATGTACGTTGCCTTTAGTACTAGTACTATATATATATATATACAATGAATAGTACCAAAGTCATATGTTATAGATATATATATATATATATATATATATAGTGCTCGTATAAAAAGTTGTTGAAAATTCCGCAAATTATAAGCTATTAGCTGAATGCCCCTCCAAGCCTCCTCTTAAGTATTCCAAGTATTCCCAATTGCATCGTGATGTATAGAGCTGATTTATTACATATATTATATCAAATATATTCATTCGATATGCATATATACTCTCTCTAAATGCTTTAAATTTAATTTACATATACTGAAAATCCAGTCAAACTAGTCAAATAACTATGTAATTATATAAATATGTATGTATGTATCTATACATGTTAAAGGGACTACAAATACACACACACACACACACACACACACACACACATACATGCACAAACACACTAATACATATATACGAAAGAAATAAATCTTATCCTAACTGAAGCCTTTCATTTCGTACTAACCCAAATATGATTATATTATATGACGATCATCTTCGTAGAACTCGTACAAAAGATTCTTGCCTTCTTTATCTTTATCAACAGGATTGCAATTCCTCGCTGACCCACAAAACGGAGCTAATGAGCAAGCTAGAGTGCCAAAAGGAAGATATGGCCAGCACAATTGAACAATTAGAGAAAAAGTAAGAACTGAAAGATGTAAATAAAGTTGATAAGATAAGTTGATACTTGTGTTAAATCTTTTGAGAGAGGTGGATCTTAAGTGAAGAGAATCTTTTGAAAACCTGTATGAGTTGAATGCTGAATATGCTTCCAAGTTTAGCAATCATTATTTTGATTAATGAGAATTTAGATAGTAGAGTATAGAGAATAATTTTAAGTTGAGCTTGAGCTCTTAATCAGCTGATTATATGTGCAGCAACAGTTCTATTGATTAAAGAGAATTTTTAGGAGATGAATAATATATAATATAGAAAATCATATAATATTTAAGTTTAATGAAGACTGTAATTTTTGAGCTAGACTAATATGATATTGATAATATTTAGGAAAGAATATTTAATTTTTATATTTTTCAACAAACATCAAGTCAGATAGGCATATCATAAATACTCCTTGGAAGCAAGAGCATTACTATAAATCATTTGTTTCTATGGAAACTGTATGTTTTAGACCTTACCGAGACTGGCATAAAATTGTAGATTAATATGATGCAATCGTTTAGAAAACTGAGAGACTAGTTGGCATAGGAACAAAGAGAGATATGCATAGATGATAATTAACTGCAATATAAATATATATAAAGTAGAAAGGTCATTTGCTGTTATACACAATTTCCTTGACAATACTATTATATTGTATTATACTAGATAAAAATATTTTCAGACTACCCTCGCAATATTAATAGATCCCTATTCATTCAAGCGTACGCCCCTTAAAATGCATTATTAAAAAGTGAATCTTTTCACCCGCAGATGGACTAATGACAAGAGCAACTTGGGCGAGATATTGAAGAACACCTCACAAACGCTGTCCACGCAGTTAAGCTCCTGCGAGGAGCGTGCGGCACGGGCGGAGGCTGAGACGCGCATCGAGCGGGAATGGCGCGTATCCTTGCAGGAGAAAGAGATGAAGTTGAAGGAGAAGATAGCGACGCTGCAGATGTGCGTGAAGGAGCTGGATGAGGAGAGACAGAAGAACGACAAGCTGAAGCTGGACTTGGAGAAGGTGCGAGCCCAATGGTCGGAGGCGCAGACGACGCTCGAGGAGCTGGGCATACAGCTGAGCGTTAGTAAGCTGAAAATCTCTGAGTTCCAGGACAACGAGCGACGTCAGCTGCGGCAACAGCAGCAACTGCTCTCCGGCTCGTCGCAGTCGTTGCAGCAGACGCTGCCGGAGAATCCGGTCAGCACGCCGGGCATATGGGCGCCCGATTCCATAGCCACGCATTGCACGGCCTGCACCAGGGAGTTCAATTTGACGCGCCGAAAACATCATTGTCGCAGCTGCGGCGAGATTTTCTGCAAGGCCTGCTCCGAGCATACTCTTCCCTTGCTCAATGCACAGGGTCAACCCGGCCGGCCGGTGCGTGTGTGCAACATGTGCTATGCGGCTACCTCTGGCAAATGATCCACAACGAAGCTCATTTCTATATACAATATTAAACAATTGTACGTTATTTACATATAGTTTGTTATAAACAAATATTGTTCAATGTCATTGTTTGTGCTAAACTATTTTCGTCAGCGCCTGTGTGTTTACAATAAATGTATTTTTATATTCCTATCATTTAAGATGAAGCCTTATTAAGTGTTAAATAAATACACAAATTATAATATTTACAGTTTTTATAATTAATAATTTTGAATTTTAGCAGCAGCTGTTGGCTGAATGCAGGCTCTGTTAATTTAACAGCTTTTGACTGGTCACCTTGCATTTTGGTATTTTGGTGGTACTTATAATGCTATCGATAATCGATTAACTGTTGGATTTAATGGTGATGTAGCCCTTTAGTTTGGCGGTAAGTTTTAAATTTCCTTTACAATATTAAATGCATATTAACATTATTTGTTTGCTATATAAATATTGGATATTTGGAATATCTTTAATCTCTATTTCATATTAATTTATTTCTTTAAAAAGAAACTGATATTGACTGGACTAGAGTGAATTTAAAGATAACTGATACAAATTTAATGCGTAGCCTTAATAATAATAATAAAAAATTTTCAATAACATTTCTTAATTATGCAGATTATACACCTGCCCTGAAGTATTTCAATACCCGCCCTCGGCCTGAGCATATCGAGAGGCAAAACTTTTTTCAAATGAAGGCCAAGTAAAGAAATAACTACAATTGGGACGCACTTTTTGTCAGTCAATTTGTCGGCCATTATTATATAAAGCCAGAGGACTCAGTTTTTTAATTAAATCAAATAAAATTCACAGCTGGCAGCGCACATAATGAAAAAACTACATAAATAAAGCCCGCGGCTCAATAAAAGTTGTCATTATCATAAGTTGAGAGAGAGTGAGAGTGTGTGAGAGAGAGAGAGGGGGATATGTATATATGTATTAATAAACCCGATATTTGGCTGGGAACCACGGGCCCTGGCCCAGGCCCAGACACAAGCCCAGGCATATGGACAGATTCAAGAGCTCAACTAATAACAGTTGCCCTCAACGAACTGTCGTCAAAGGGGCGTTCATTTCCACGCAATTGTAGTTGTAGTTGTCGTTGTTTTCACACATAACTGAGGGTTAGATAACATAACTGGGCGGGTTGCTCAGCTATGCAGCTATTGGGGTTAACTCATCGAAATCGGAAACAGTGTTCGCTGGCAAAAAAAAAAAAAAAAACAATGGCTAGAAAGGTACTCGACAAAATTACATAGTATTTAGATGGTATTTGAAAGAGAAAAAAAAATATAAATTAGATTAAATGACAAATGAAATTGGAGCGAAATTCGTAGAGGGCAATATATATATTATAGCTGTGGAAATTTATATACTAAGTAATTTTTGAAAAACTCTACTTTAGAGTGATTAAAATAAATTTTTTTTAAATTAAATAAATAATGTTAAATATGTAGGTATATAAATGAATATACTTACATATTCAATTCTATTTATTTATACTCTTTTTTTAAGTTTCACTCCAATTAGGTTTTGTTTTTATCAATATTTCTTTAAATACATACATAGGTTCAATATTTCTCTTTTTTATACCATGAACCCATTGAAAATGGAAAATCAGGTTATAATGTTTTTTTTATTAATTTATATTTTTAACTCCAATTTATTTGTTTACATTTTCTAACAAATTTTTACAAATAACAACTTTAAGTAAATATAAATAAAAGAATTATTATTTATTTTTAAAAATCTCTGTTCTATGCTAACTCATTCTTTAGTTAGTCAATAAATCAATAAGTTAAAAATTGTTAAAATTTTAAAAAAATATTTCTATGAATTGCTTTACAATTTTAAAGTAATTTCATATTTTAATTTAATTTAATTATAATTCGAATTCAATTTTATCAGCAAAAAAGAAATTATTCTACAGATTTTTCTCAGTGTACACAGCTCAGAGCTGCCTCTTAATGTTATTTAACAACAAAATTATACAGGCTCAATATGTTGCGATGTGATTATAAGAATTAGCTGAAAGAGTCCATCGAATCCATATCCATAAAGTCAGAACTGAGTAACTCTGTGTGTGTATGTGTGTGTGTGACCTTGTTCTGTGTGACAATGTGACCAGCTCAAATTACGCAACACAAGCAGCATAATCTGCTCAGCTAACGAGCCCCTAAATGATGCCCATTTGTATGTTCGGGTGTCAAATGGAAATCGCAATATTGTATAAATATATAGGTATAAATGCACATGTGTTTGTGTGTGTGTGTGTGTGTGTGTGTGTGTGTGTGTGTGTGTTTGTATTGTTTCTGGAGCCATGTTACGGCAATTGTTTGAAATCGGAGCATCCGGCTTGGCTGTTTGATTAGATATTTTCCAAGTCTGTGCCAAATTCCAAAGAAATGCTTTTGGCGTGTGTCAAATGACGAACAGGATATTGATACTCTATATATATATATATATATATATATATATATGTATATAGCTATGTGTGCGTGTGTGTGCTATAATTCGATTACAATTACAAATAAAATCAAAGATCTGCATATGACACCAGCAAATCTCGAAATACTGATGAACAACAAAAACTTGTATTTTATTTCTTTTTTTTTTTGGTTGTGTGAAACTTGTGCAAAAAGCGAATCTTGTGCGTTTCCTTGAATTTGTTGCTTCCCGCCGTAGACCTGGCCACGTGCTAGCTGAAAATGGCTTCCCACACTCAACCACTGGCAGCTGGAGCAGTTGGAGCGGCAGCGACAGCCCATGCCACGTATATCAGCAAAATGTAATTTCATGGCTCGACAAACTCAGTGAAATACATGAGAGTTCAAAGTTTCAGCTTGTTGCAAAGCCAAGGCAAAGCTGAGCCATGCCATAGCCTGGCCATGCTGGCTGATTCTGGCCGCAGGACTTGAAAGCGCCCGGAAGTTATTTAATGGGATTTCTTTATGCTCAAAGATAAGTCAAAGATTGTAAGCAAATTGTCTTGTAAAACAATATGCTGAAAGAACCCAAAAATATATCTATGCAGATACAGAAACAGAGCAAGACAGACATGCAGATAGAGAGAAAGAGAGAGTGAGAGAGAGAGAGAGAGAGTGAGAGTGAGAGAGATGGGAATAGGTAGACAGTGGGCGTGACTGGCTAAAGGATAAGCCCAACAATTGTTGCACACACTTGAAATTAAATTAACTTTTTTCTCGCCCCCTGTCCACGCTGGAGTGGCTGCTGCGTCGCTTTGTTCAATGCCTGCCGCTGACAGTTCCAAATGGAAAGCGTTTTTGGAGCTTGGGCAGCGAGAGTGTGCCCTCTCTCTCCCACACACACACTCTCTCTCTCTCTCTCTCTCTCACTCTCTTTGAGTGACTTGTGTGTGTCTGTGTGGCGAGACCTTTTCCAAAATAGAGACAATGTTCGCTGTGTTTTCGATGATTGCTCAAATATTGTCTTTGGCTGCGGCACAAGATGTTAAAACACAAGTTCAACCGCGCAGTGCACAGCAGCAGCAGCAGCAACAACAACAACAACAACAACAATATTATTAATAATAATATAACAACAACAACAACAACAGCAAAGAAACATAAAACAAACAAATCGCAATCGGAATGAATGAATGAGGCAATGACGCAAGGAAATCTCATTAGCCGCGTGTCTTCAAGTTTCATTTTTAATTTTGTACACTTTTTGATCTTCCCTCTCGCACACTCACTCTCTCTCTCTCTCTCTAGCGACTACATTGGGCACATATGATATTTGTATACCTGTACACTTAGAGAAATTGCTTTTGTTCTAAGCATAGGGAAAGTTTTTTTTACGCTGAATAAAAATAAAAGAATTTGACAAAGACAATCTAAAAATAAACAAATGAAAATTCTCGAATTTTAAATAAATAAATATTTATTACAAGAATATTTGAGTAGTCAGAAAGTTTTTTAAATTCTATTTAAGATATTTGTATTAACATTTAGATACTAGAAAAATAAATCTTAAAATTAAAAATATTCTGTAGTGAAGTCAAAAAATAAATAAAATGTAAATTAAATTAAAGTAAAAAAGTTAAAATAAATAAATTAAAATTTTATTTATTTATAAATACATTTCCGCTTGAGTCAAGTGAAGAAAAACAAAATAATTTTTAATTTTATATTTTTAAATACCTAATTTTTCCCAATTAATACTTTTTTATTACTATTTAAATTTTTTTAAATTAACTATATTAAAAAAAATTAGCTTAAAAATTTTCTTTTATCTTTTTTAATTTTTTAAATTAATAATTGTTAGCCACTTTAGTTTCTCAATATCTTATTTACTAAATTAAAGATAAACATTTTATGCAATTTTAATTTATATTTTTCTCTCAGTGTAACTCACTTGTATATTTCATATATATATATATATATATATGCATATGCACACTCACACACGAAAATATATATCTATATATTTTTTCGGTGGTCTTGATCAAATAATTTTGCGGCCAATGCACAGCAAATATTTGTCAACATTTTAAGGCACTTTTCTTTTGTCTCTCAATCGTCTGTAAGTGGCTCTCCCCTCTCTTGCCTCTTTTCCCTCTAAACTCTGTCCATTGACAGCAACTGTCACTGTCGCTCGGCGAGGCACTGGCTAAAATTCGAAGCAGTTCATCGGAACTGTTGGCTTCTGGGCAGCGCTGCTCACTTGAGCACTCGAGTCGCCGCACAGTTGACTGTGCCCGGTCGGACTCATCAAAAGCAAAGAAACATGGCCAACAGCAGACGGAGCACACAGCAGAGCAAAGTCAGCAGCCAACGGCAAGTAAAGTAGCCAAATGATCTGTCCCCACTCTGCCCCTTGCGATTACCGTGTTGGCCTGGCCAGCACTTTAAGCCCAGCTAACGGCTACCTGTTTGCCTTATGCTGTGTTCTTTAGCCAAGACTGCAAATGCATGAGAATTGACTTCTAACTGAGATCATGATCAAGTGGAGTTATATATAAATATCTTATATATATATAGTAAAGCTGAAATTGAAGTCGCATTTTATGGCGTCTGGCTGGCTTTCAAGCATGGAATACCCTGTAAAAGTATTTGATTGACTGGTTAGCTGGAAATAAATGATCAATAACTATATCAAAATTAAACGATTATATAGTAGATTGATTTATTTATGTACTATTTTCAATTTTGGATTAACTATTTGACATTTTAAAGAGATGAAAAATTCAAATTTTGAGTTAGGATTAATGTAAAAATATTAGCTGAAGTCAAAGATCTTATATTTTGAGCTAGGATTAATGTATATGTCTTTGCTAAAAAGTAAACTAGAAGAATTCAGATTTAGAGTGTGATTAGCTTCAATTCTAAGTTAGGAGGAGTCAGCATTAATGTAAATATGGAATTAAATCAGATATCGCAGATCTGAAATTTAGAGTTAGGTTTAATGGAAAAAGTAAACACAGATTTTACATAGACTTATTTAATTTAAATTTTACATTTACCCCAAACCAAAATTAGAACAGAATCTCCATCTATATCTATATTCTTCTCTCTAGATTTATAGATTGCAACCCAATAGAAGCCTTTCTCTTAAATTTCTTTTTATAACAATACTTTGATTGTGTTTCCTATGGAATTGCTCAAAAGGCATATTGCATGAAAAGAATCCTTTGTATATTTAGATTGCATTCAAATATTTGTTTAACATACTATGAATACCCAAATAACAAAAGCAAAGATAAAAAATCTAAATCTAAAAAATCTAAAATACCAAATAAAATATTAGATATATCTCTATCACACTACAATAAAAAAAAAAACCTGAATTTAACAACAGCAGATTTTACATATTGCCATAGATATATTTCTTTATACATAAATTTTTATAATAATTATTATTTTTTATTGTTTGCTATTCATTGTTATTTCGTTTGCTTTGTTATTGTTGTTGTTGTTGTTGTTGTTGTTGTTGTTGTATTTGCTACTGGTTACCGCTTGCCGCCTTGACTCTGCCTGCTCATGATTATTACGAGAGTATTTCTTCTGTTTGTACTGAGCTATTGGCTTGACCCCTCTCCGATACGCCGCCCCGCCCCTGGGGCACCTCTTATGGAGTGCAGCTCATGCATGGCGAGCGACGGCGACGGCTACGACGACATAATGGACATGTTTCAGCTTTTGTTGGCTGAAGAAGTTGTCGGCGCGGTACGAACTAATTTGCATATTTGGCCCGCAGTAAAAACACTTTTTAAGTGGCCACCCAGCATGTGTATGTGCATACATGTATGTATGTATGTATGTATGTATGTATGTATGAATGTGTGTGCGCACTTTAAACAAAGTTAAAATATGAGAAATTGCCTCTGCGCAAAAACCAGTAGCAACTACTACAACAACAGCAATAATAACAGCAACAACAAATTCTAGCCATTTACAGTTGCCAACGCTTTTGCGGTACAGCAGACTACAGAGCGTAAGCTAAAGAGTGACAGAGCGAGAGAGAGATAGAGAGCGACCGCTGAAGAGTACGAGTGCGAGTGTGAGTACGACTGTTGTGTCTGTGTATGTGTGTTTAGAGCTGTCCTTGTGCCGTTCTCTCGCACGCACAAGGTCTGCTGCTGCTCTCTTCAGTTTGGAAACTTGTTTCTTTTGCGGCCAGCTGCCAAATACAACATTGTAGCCGCTTTGTGTTCATATTAAAAGCGCCTGTACGTGTGTGTGTGTGAAGAGAGCGCGCATTTAGAGGCGGAGCTGTGCGCGTAGGCGGAGTCTAGAGAGCGCATAGAGAGCGCGCAAAAAGGTAAAAACGCAGAGAGTGAGTGAGAGCATCGAATGCGCAGAGCTTTTGAAAATGTCGCCGCTTCTGTCGCACACGTGACTTTTCGTATTGATATTCTTGTTGCTTGTCGCAGCAGCAGCTAGTGCTGCTGCCGCTGCTGCTGGCGTTGCCGTCGCTGTTTGTTTCAATTGCAATAAATTTGTAACATTCTAATAGGCCAATGCGAGCCACTGGCGCCCCAGTTTGCGCCACAGTCCCAACCCCCAGCGACTTATGTATGTATGTATGTACATGAGACTCGCCGTATTACTACTATTGCTGTAAACAGCGTGACTCGCATTTCGAAATGTTATCGAAACAAAATGGAGAGTTTATGAATTTTCGATGGGACTGGGCTATATTCAAGAGAATATTATTATATTTTTGAAGTAATAGAAAATGTAGTAAATAGTAATCGTAATATAATGTATATTTGGTTTTATGGAATTGTATTTTATTATAAATGAATGTAGGATTCCATACTTTTATGTTTATCTAAATTATTCAGAGTTCTTTGACTGTTTCTGAAAGTCTGATAATAACTAAGTTCCAATCACACTTTGAAAAAAAAAAAACTCTGAGACTAAGAGATTGCAGCCGTCTTCAACGTATTCGCACTAAGTCTGAGACGTTTTATTTTTATTTTTTCCATGATCGTCATTTAAGGACGTTTTTGTTGCGCTCAATGAAGCAAAACGTCTCTTGTGCATTTATTCTCTTCGCTTAATACATTGACAGACAGACGGTTTGAGATCTCAATTTCCGAATAAGTCTCAGTATGTGAGCGTTAATCGTATCAGTCGCGAAATAAGTCTTTTTTTTTAAATAGTATAACGCGAATATCTCAATGCAAAATACTTAGTCGTAGTACTACTTTTATGCCCACAGCTGTATGCATAGTTTTCGAAGGAACATTTCACATAAAACATTCAATCCTTTGCATGCCTTTCACACAGCTACAACTAATGTTCCAGCCATTTAAATAATCTTAATTAATATCAAGTAATTCCATTTAATTCTTCAAGTTAAATGTATTGTTTACAATTGAGTGAACATTATCGTAATGCCAAACAGTAAACAATTATTTCATGCGAGTTTAAAGCTTAGAGCTTAGAGCTTAGGGCTGCAATTGAAAGGCAATTGGCAACATGCCAAAAACAAAGGCAACTTTAACAATCGAGAGCAGCTGCACGAATCCTTGAGACATGGCCGGGACGGCTGCAATTGCCACAGCAGTTGACCTCCTCAGTCGTCTCCCGCTGCCCAGCTTCGTTCACCTATACATGGCCAAAAAGCAACTAACAAGCACTGCCAACTGTGTCAGTTGTGTTGCGTTGTGTGCGTGTGTGTGTGTGTGTGAGTGTGAGTGCGTGAGAGTGTACGTGTGTTTGTGTGTGTGAGTCGCCTACGCTGCCATGCCAACCAGCTTCGAGGTCGCAGCGCAGCTGAGGCGCCAAAACGTTTTTGGTTGGCTGTTCCACGGGCGAAGCTCTCTCACACGCACGCACACACCTAAAGCCGAACAACAACAAAAAAGAAATTGTGAAACAAAAGCAACAAAGAAAATGAAAGAAACCTCAAACAACCACCAGCCGCAGTCACCACCACCACCACCACTAACATCACTGCCATCAGAGCAACATAGAACCAACCGGGACCCGCTCCACGTTAATTCAGTCGCAGTCGCCGTCACCGACACCGTCACCGTCACCGTCGCCGTCGCCGTCGCTGTCGACGCCATCGTCGGCCGCATCGAGTGCACAAATTTGTATACAGTACCAAATTAGATTTTGAAACTTTTTTCTTAATTGCCGCAACTGCTGTTGCTGCTGCTGCTGCTGCTGATGCTGTTGGCGCAGACGTTGACGTCAACGCCGACGCAGGCAGCGCACTTTGTGTGTGGTGGGCAGCACGCTCTCAATATTATTTGCAACCCTCTTTTGCCTCGGGCGAGCGTGTGTGTGTGTGTGTGTGTGCACGCCGCTTTTGTATTGGTAAATTGTTGCCGTCTGCCGCCATTTGCCTGGGCTGCTCGCATTGAATTCAAATCAAGTTGAATCAGTTGCAAACGAGTGCTCCGCCTGAGATGTTCGTCGCGCGTCCGAACCAAAAGCAGAACGAAACGTGAACCGTGTGAAATGACCTGAAATGTGCCAAGCAAATTATTTATAATAACAAATATCAAATCCAATTTTAATAAACAAACTCTATAAGAGGAAAGAGATTGTGTGATCCAGTGTGTGTGTGTGTGTGTGTGTGTATTCCATATTTGAGAGGTTTTTTTCCCCATCTGTGCGTTTGCGGCATGAGTTTACCGTCGGGCGTGGATATGCAGAATCTAATGTCCCAGCATCCCGTGCTGGGCGCCCTGCCGCCCGCCTTCTTCTTGCGCGCCGCCTCGGAGCGCTATCAACGCACACCCAAGTGCGCGCGTTGTCGCAATCATGGCGTGGTACGTCAATCCTGACCATAATCTCATCTCAGCCAACTAATTTCCCTTGTCGATTGCAGGTCAGCGCGCTGAAGGGCCACAAGCGCTACTGTCGCTGGCGGGATTGCGTCTGTGCCAAGTGCACGCTGATTGCGGAGCGGCAGCGTGTGATGGCAGCACAGGTGGGTTGACGGAGTGCTTCGCTAGTGGTTGCATGGGTCCATCTAATGTATCAGTTTTGCCTTGATCTGCCGTTTCAGGTGGCGTTGCGACGCCAGCAGGCGCAAGAGGAGAACGAGGCGCGTGAACTGGGTCTGCTGTACACCTCGGTGCCCGGATCAGGCCAACAGAATGGCGGCGACAGCGTCACGCCCAACTCGCACAGTCCCACACACGGAGGTGGAGGCGGCGGTGGCGGTGGCGGTGGCGTAACTGGTGCGGCACCAGCACAAAACGGCGTATTCCACGGCGGCATACCTTCGCCACCCAGCGATGGCTACGAGGCAAGTCCCACGCCCAGCCACCACCACCAGCAGCAACAGCAGCAGCAGCAGCAACAGCAACAGCAGCAGCAGCACCAACACCAACATCAGCATCAGCATCAACAGCAGCCGTCGCAACGGCAGCAACATTACAATGGCAATGAATCCGACACGGATGGACGCACTCGCTCCGAGCATCTCAGCGTCGGCTTCTCACCCACACGCACCGAGCTGGACGAGAGTCCCGGTAAGTCCCCGTGCACAAATATGAAATTATTATATTTACGCCTTGCTGCCCGCCATCGCAAACAAAACGGGCACTTCAGAGTGCAGTCCATGTGTGTGCCATGCCCCATACCCGTCCCCCACTCTTCCCCCAACTCCATAGGCGCTTCAAAGTTAGCGGAAGAAAACGCCCGCCGCGAAATTCTGTTTTCAATTGTCAAAAGCGCAGCGGCGCATAAAGTGCCACACTCCCAGCCACACACACACACACACACACACACATGTGTGTGTGTAAGGTCTCAGCTCTAGGTGTTTGTTAACACAAGGGCTTCCCAGCCAAGGCGTTGCCCTGCACTCGATTAAACCACGCGGCAACAACAGCTTCTTCAACCCAGTCAGCATCACATTTAAGACTCCAAACGAAGGGGTTCAAAAATTGAAACAATTTAAAATTTAGGTGAAGCCTTTAAAGGAATTGCAAATTTTCATCTTAACATTTCAGTTCCGATATTACGTGAAGTTCTTTATAAGCGTGTGAGAGGAGGGTTGAAAGTTCTTTAATAGAATTAACAAAAAATTAATTAATCATATAGTAGAAAATAGCTAAGGCTCATCGCAAAACATATTTTTGTATCTTTAACTAAGTTTTTATTTGAACAATTTTCAATATTTTGAGTATTTCCCTTTACTAACTAAAATGCGTAGATCTTAGGTTTAGTTGGGTTTTGAAGATTTTCAATTAGGCGTATTGAAGCTCTACATACATATATTACCAATTGCCAATTACTATCCCTATCTAAAATAACAACATTCTTTAATACTTCGTTTGAATTCAGTACCAGAAATAAAATAAAATATATATGCAAATATAAATATAATAAAATTGAGGAACTATTTCTTATAAATACATAAAATCAATCACATACAAAAACAACAAACTTTTCTTATAATTTCGTATTTAATATGACATAATTTATTTCGGTAATGACGAATAGTTATTTATTATTATTATTATTTTTAATTTTAATTAATTTTTATTTATTATTATTTTTTCTCTTTATACTATTTATTTTCGGTAATCTCTCATTCTGTAGAGCTTTAAGAAGTGATGTGATTACTGTGACGGAGATTTAGTTATTATAGTTATGCATAGATATTGAATAATTTAACTTCAAAGCTGAAGAGGCGACTGATAGATAAATTAATATAACTTTATGTGAAGCTTATTATAAAGTTATGTGAAAATCCAAGGAAGCATTAGGTTCAAAACGAACATAGCAATACCAAAAATATGTAGATATTTTCGATATCAATAGCAACATGACTTTATCACGACTTTATCTTGTTTACAAAAGAAGAACTATGAGGAATACACGAGATGCTGTATCAATTGCCCTATATCCGTACCCATAGACCCTATAGAATCTATAGAAACTATACACCGAATAGACACTATGGGACCTATAGAACCTATATGCCTTAAAGAACCTATGGAACATATAAACCCTAAAGTACCTATAGACTCAATGGAACATATAGATTCCATAAGCCCCTTTTGAACGTATAGCCTCTATGGGTCTATAAACTCCGTAAAGACCTTATGTATCTAACCATGCATTATATTCAAAATTATTCGCCTTGTCAACTCTGCTGAGATTCACAAATAAATTATCTTCACCTGATATTATCACAACAGCATTGCTCTATCATTAATAGGCTAATCCTCTGCATAATTATATTAGACCAACTCAATCTAGCAATTATCTCAGCTTATATTTCACTTGTTATATGCCTACTCTTTGGACTTCACCATTCTCGTCCCTTAAAAACACTCGCAAGTGAGGCCTCATATCTGATCTGATCACTTACCCAAAGGCCTATGAAAACAATCAAAGGCAACATTATCCGATACAAAGAAGTGCAGCAACAATAAACAGTCAACAGTTGCAAAGTCCTTGGGGCTGCTCAATGGGCCAATTTGATGAATCTGGTTAAAATTGTCAGTTCGTAAGACAACGCCGAGCTGAGGGCGTAATGCGAGACTCGTATCGTCATCGTCAGTCGTCCCTTTTGCCCCCCAATGCTGCGTGTCCTGTCGGGAAAGGAAAACACGAAGGGATTCTCACGCGAATCAATCGAACCTGTTCGCTGTTTATTTGCACTGAAATCCAAGACGATTTCACGCATGAATTTACAGGCATAGTAAAAAAAAAAAACAAACCAGATGAACAGAGAATTGTTTTTTTTTTCTCTCTCCCTCCCTGCGGAGGCGGGGGTGAAGGCAACAGCAGGGAGCGCAACTTAATTAAATTTTCACTGCGGCTTCGTCAACAACGAAATCAAATAGACAACCGAATAAGAATAGAAATAAAAAAAAATATCGTATAACTTGTTTCCATTTGTGCACAGGCAGCAGGTTTCCATGTCAACGAACCCTCCTTCAGCTGCCAATTGAAGGACTCCAGATATTACAGAACTTCACTTGTGTTTGCGATTCCCGTGATTAAATTTTCGTTGTCCTCTTTTTCTTTACCTTTGATTGTCTTCCCTGTTGCATTTGATACTTTTATTTGTTTTGGCTTTTTTTTTTTTTTTTTGCTTTTGTAGTGGAAAACCGCATAGATTTCCCACACTGAAGAGATTTCAAAAACTCAACTTCGATTCTGTTTACGTTTCGTTGCAGTTTCCAAGCGCGGCGCGACGCACTCCAATGAAACCGATCAGGACACGGGCTCCGAGTCGGGCTCACCGAGCAGCCCCAGGCCCAAGGTGGCCGGACTCTTTAACCTGACAGCCAGCCTATCGCCCGCACGCACCGGCCCGCCCAGCTCGCCAGAATCCGATCTGGATGTGGACTCGGCGCCCGACGAGGCCACGCCCGAGAACTTGAGCCTAAAGAAGGAGGACAGCAACTCGCCGCCGAACACACCCGCCGAGAATCTGCATCTGTTGCGTTCCTTTGGCAATGGCCATGCCCAGGGCTTCATGCCCTACCATCACACGCAGTTCCTGGCCGCTGCGGGGCTGCCCACACATCATCCGGCGGCACAGTTGCCTCTGCAGCAGCAGCTGCACGCCCAGGTCCAGCAGCACCAGCAGCGCTCGCCCATAGATGTGCTGATGCGGGTCTTTCCCAATCGGCGACGCAGCGATGTGGAGCAGCTGATGCAACGCTTCAGGGGCGATGTGCTGCAGGCCATGGAGTGTATGTTGGCTGGCGAGGATTTGACGCAGACGCCGCCACCACCGCCTCCCACACAGGTGCCTCCCTCGCCGCCATTTCCGATGAAGTCCGCTTTCTCGCCGCTCGTTCCGCCCGCCGTCTTCGGCTCGCCCACCCATCCGCATCGCTATCATCCGTTCATGCAGGCGCATGCCAAGCGCTTCCTGTCCGCTCCCTATGCCGGCACGGGCTACATGCCCGGCGTGCTGAGCAGCGCGGACATTGAGCAGTCCGAGTCGAATGGAGCCAGCGGCATGGCCCTGGATCGCAGTAGTAATGCGGGCGACTCCCAGGACTGAGGCACTCTGCACTATGAGCCATAAATACACCCAACCCAACCCAGTTGATCCTTGTTTTTAGGGAAATCGAAGCGACTCGAATCGTAGCCTAGCGATTGGTTCATTTCTTTAGTTCATAAGCGTCGTATCGTAATACTGGCTATACTCGTACTCCTAGGAACAATCCACATACATATACATATATATATATACATATATGCCTCTATCTATCTCTCTCTCTCTCTATCTATTTGTTTCTTTCTATATATAAAGTGTAGCTGTGGCATGTTTATCACTCGGAGGTATTGTACCATATGTTAAGAGCTCGTAAGATACGTTTAGATCAAATTAACATTATTGAGATTATTGTGTAAAGAATCATATAACTATGGAGCTAACTATATGTACCATATATAAATATATATATATAGATATATATAGATCCACATATATATATATCGTATCATGTCTTAGTTAATAAATTACAAACACTGTGTTAAAGTATTTAATAAATTTAAAAAAATAAAACAAGAAATTCCAGCAAATTGAAGTTTTTGAATGGATTTTATATAGGTTGGATTTGCCCTGATTGATATACTATATAATAATGTTGCTATAGAAATGATCAACGAAGCAATGTAAATTTCAGTCTGCTGCACATAAAATATATACTGTGAGTTGGCTGTCTGTCTGTCCTTCTATATAGAGCAATATTTCATAGCCATTCCTTAATATTATCATTCTATTTGAGATATGACAAATATAAAAATATAAAAATTTCTATACAAATTTTATTCTTTTTATATAATTTTTATAAATGGGGATTCAGGATATAAAGGTTTTATGAAAATATATGTAATAAGGAGTAGGAGACGTCGAAGTCGGACTCAAAGGGAGAAATAACCTTGAACTGGTGGACTACTTTTGTAGATCGGGTAGCACAAATGATGATGATGATGATGATGGATGAAAGGCATGCGAAGGGACGAAATTGCCATAGACGCCCGCGAGCGTGGGCATGGCAGACAGCTGTGGAAATCGTCTGGAAATCATAAGCCAACATCCTGCAGCTCATCCACTTTAAAGCGCTGCATCACCTGGATGCTGCTGTTGCTGTTGCTGTGGATGCAGTTGAGGCAACTGCGCTGTGATATGGTCTAGCGGCAGTGCCTTAGCAATGGCTAGCAACTGCGTATGATGCTAGAGCATAAAGATCAGGGCATGGCCGTTGTCAAAGGCGTGCAACAGATGCATGTGCTCGACTGGCTGGCTAAGTCCCTTCATCAGGCTCAACTTCTGCGCCATGACCTCATACCGCGCCAGGCTGACATCCAGATTGGTAGCAGCTGAGCTGTTTGGAGGTGCGGCCAGGCCCAGTGTCCACTTGTTATGGAATCTAAACTGTTGTTCTTGTTGCTGCTGCTTCTGGCGCTGGTTGCTTGGGCAACGTGTTGCTATCGCATCGTTGAGTGGAAGCTGTGGGATTGCTATAAAAAAAGATATTGATGCACTAGCCTACCGGCCTTCTCCAACGCCTGCTGGCGATGCCAGCAAAGCAAACAGCATTCGATTGTATAATGGGTGGCTCAGCTGGAAGCTAACTCACCTTGGTGGCCATTGCACCAGCTATAGAAATACTTGTGGCCCCTCAAAATGCTGATCTCCAAAAGAGAAGAGAGAGGAAGTAGCTTAGAGTGAGAGAGCAGAGATGGCCTACGCAGCCATTATTGAGACAGCGCGCACACTTCGGCATGGAAGCGGATATTGCGGCATGATCTTTGCTCTATACTATATCTAATCTATATGTGCAACTATCGATCATATCAACTGCAGCTCGCGTTTGCAACTGCCCTCAAAATATCTAAGGGACCTAATGCCAATCAATGTAATGCATTTATTTATGTACATATAAATATATTCTTAATGTATATATCGATGTCATCCATTGTATTTTTATTCGCCATTTAAGAAATCTTAAAAGCAATTAATTATAGATTTTAAAATATGCAAATATGCCTGCGATAGGCGCTGCTGTCTAAGGAAGTGATATATGTAGGTGATTTTTTATATATATGATATATATATATGATATGATATATATATATATATGATATATTTTATGTGTTCAGTATGTGATCACATATTTGAAATTGAACGATCTTTACTATTGTCTTATAAATAGTATAATACAAAACGATCATAAATATAATATATATATAAGCTTTAAAGATATCAATAATCATGATTGCAAATTAAAAATAATAATACAATAAAAAATTAATTGAAATAAAAAATATAAAATATAAAATATTCATATAAATCAGTTTTTTTTTTTAATATATAAATATATTGGATAATATTAACTTTTATATATGGTATGTGACAACGAAATATCACAAATATATACACATAAAATATGTAAAATATATACATAGAATACTTTGCCGTTGCTATTTTCTTTGTTTTTGCTCTTCAAAAACTTATTTATTATTTAATCCTAAGTTGTGTTAAGTTTTACATAGTGTAACACTTTACCCGACACAAATCGGTCATATAAAACTAAACCTATATTTATATGTTGACTTGACTCCACGTTTGATACATCTAAAAATGTTATTATATTTTATTATAATATATTTTATATTTATATTTTGCGACGGACGGTTTTTGCTTTTCACATATATTGTGTAATTTTTTCAAAATCATTTAATAAACTATTTATAGTATATAGTATATATTTATAGTATATAGTATATAATTTATAATATATAGTATATAATGGAATACATGTAAGGCAACGAGAAATTTAAAAAATCTCTGATATATTTCTCAGAAATATTGGAAGTCAATCTCAGAGATCTAGTAAATTTCTAGTTGTCTATTGATAAGGATTTCAGCCATTAGAGCCACGGTGCAGCAATAGAGGAAATATACATATCTCTGTTCAGAATGAAGACATAGATAATATGCCTCATAGATCTAAACAAATCTCTTCACAATGTTTTCCCTCTCGCCTTTTCGCCTTAATAAAACTCCAATACACAACTCATTTAGGTCTCAAGCTCTAAGCTGAAACTTGCACAAGTAATTAAATTGGTAATCTGCTCGAGATTAACTAAAGAATCAATTTCAATTTCAAATTCAATAAATAATCCCATTTCGAAACGTGAGAAATTTAGAGAGATCTGATAAATTATTATTCGAATAATTCCAATTGAATGGCAACCGAAACAATTATGGGATTATGATGTGATGCGAGGGCGTTAGACCGCATCAAATTTATCTATCGATATGCCACTATTAACAAAAACTAACGGCACACGACGTTATAGAAATAGAAAATGTTGTGGAAAAGTGTGAAATCCTTTTTCACACACGCACACACACACACACGTACGCACATTCGGGCGACAGACAAACAAAATTTTATTATAAAACTAATGCAAACAATGGGGATTAGAGGCGGACGGTGTCAGTGGTCATTGGTCATTGGTCATTGGCCAGGGGTCAGGGGTTAGGGATCAATGCTGACCAGCATGATGAGGTTGGTTTCAGCACTAAGCATTTGAGTTATTTTACAATGGACCAAAGGACTCGTTGGACAATAATATCGGTTACACGCATGCCATAGTACAAATTACAAAACTATTTTCCGGACATGGGGCAAAATGGATAACAAAATTAAATTATTGGATATCAATTTGATTCCAATACCAAGTGCTGTCGCATTGTGCGGCAACTCGAAAAGTCAACAACAAAAACACAACATGATTCTGCGTATGTGTATGTGTGTGTGTGTGTGTGTGTGTGTGTGTGTGCACATACAATACGTTCGCTGTATGGAGACCATTGTCAGTGACTAACAATGACGGGGTGGCCTAATGCTAACCCACAACACTGGCCCAGCACAGGCCCAGCCGAGTGGACAGGACAATAGGCAGGCAGCAGGGCAGGCAACAGTCCAACGGCCAACGGCCAACGGCCAACAACCAACGGGCAACGGGCAACGGGCTGCTTGCCGCTTGTTATTATCAATGAACGAGAGCTGTCGATAATATCTTAGAGTAGCGTTCCATGTTGGCCAAACAATGCCGGACGGATGCTACCCAAGGCAGTCGAGACGGCAGCAACACATGCATGTGCTCCAGTTGTTTGTATGCCACAAACAAAATGCATACAATGTCAGGCAAGGAGCAGCAGGATAATGGACAATGAATTAATAGCAGGCGATTACGCCAAACTGAAGCCAAACAAACAAGCCAACCTAACAAATAGATATTTAGATACGATAGATGGCCGGCTGGTTAGCTACACGGAAAGAAAATGGATATCCTTTCGAATGGTTATTCAATGGTTGGAGATTGAAGATTCATTATTCATTATCATCCATATTCATATCATTATCATTGGTATACGATGATAATTTGGTTGTATCTGTTATTAGCATAATTATTAACATTATCATTATCATTAGGACGGATATTTTCAAAATTAATATATAATCATTTTAATGATCTATATCATTGTCGTTGTCATTGTCATTGTCATTGTCATTGTCATTGTCATTGTCGTTGTCGTTGTCATTGTCATTGTCATTGTCATTGTCGTTGTCGTTGTCATTGTCATTGTCATTGTCATTGTCATTGTCATTGTCACTGTCATTGTCATTGTCATTGTCATTGTCATTGTCATTACCATTACCATTATCATTATCATTATCATTATCATTATCATTATCATTATCATTATCATTATCATTGTCATTGTCATTGTCATTATCATTATCATTGTCATTGTCATTGTCATTGTCATTGTCATTGTCATTGTCATTGTCATTGTCATTGTCATTGTCATTGTCATTGTCATTATCATTGTCATTGTCATTGTCATTGTCCATTTAGAATATTTAAAGTAATTATAATTCTTTCGTATATCATTACCATTACCGGTTATCATTATTACCATTATTATTAATAGCATTATCATTACTGCTTTGATTTATTTCATCTACAATTAAATTATTATCTTAATTTTAAGCCGAGTTATCAATTGGTTTTCAATTCGATTTAAATGTCAGCATAAATATTTCATTGTGTATCAAGGCTGGGCATGGATTGTGACCTCCGGCAACTTCTGCTACTGCTGCAGATGCCACACAGCTCTTGTGGCTTTGCATAAGTGCCGTCAATTAAAACTCAAACAAGCCGACCAGCCCAGCTCTACCTTTAAGAAATGGCACATAGTACGACCCCCAGGGCTGGCCTTAAGAGAGAAAGAGTGTAGGCCTTGCCAAAGGGTTACTTAACAGCTTAAATGCCTAGACATATGTTTTGCACCAAAATAATACACGAGGGTGGTCCTCGCGGCAGACGCTCTCTCCCTATCTCTCTCACTCTCTCTCTCTCTCTCATTCCCTGTTTCATGCTGTCTCATTCGTGGCATTAGATTCATTTATTTGTTATTATTTATTTTGCCAGATTTCAGTTTTCAAATGCATTCGGTTTTTTTTTCTCCCTTTTCTTACCCCCTCTTGTTTTCACAAGGCAAACATTAAAGACGGAGACGGCACGGTTTTTGGGATTGGGATTGGGATTGGGTAACCCAATCTGCGGCTTGTCAAGCAATGGGTCATAAGGCTACATAGCAACTAATTTGGCAGGTTCCCCCGCCCCTGCCCCACTCTTGTTGTTTTTCCTTCTCTTTTTATTATTTTTTTGTTTTTACAGCAGATAGACAGATGAGAAAGAGACAGAGAGGGAGAGCATGAGCGACAGAGAGAGCGAGAGAGAGAGAGAGCGGTAGAAAAGACAACAAACGCCATTTCAAGTAGCGAACGTGTAAAGTAGGTGGCCCAGACCTTTTGCCACAACAAGAGACACCGCCGGAGATGCACAGTGGTGTCAAAATACATTGAATAGAATTTTTAATAATTTTATAGAATATTACAAATGAAAAAGGATCTTTAAAATAAAAAAAAAAAATTAAAAAAAAATGAATAAATAAAGTATTTATTAATAAATATAATATTCTGTAAAAATATATTGTTTATACTATTATTATTATATTATATTATTTTTAAATATTATTTTAAAAAATATTAAAACATCAGAAACAAATATTCGCTAAATAATCAATACAGGTTCTGGCATATATGTATTATATCAATGTCTTATATAATAAATTTGAGTCTATATCTTTATTGTTGTGCACTCAGCCCACTGTGCGACGTCAATGAGGCTAGTGCCGTCAGCTAATAAGCAGAGTGTCCACAGTGCAATGGATTGGAGTAGAGACCAGGTTCGGCTGTTGTTGAGCAACTGACACGATGAGAAATCAATTTTGATGCCGCCCAAGCAGACAACAACAGATCATAGAGACAACATACATACATCCATCTGCATATATAATATATAGCATAAGGTATACATAGATGATTTGAATACAGTAGCTGGGCTAATGGCTGAGATTCTCCTGCTGCTGCTGCTGCTGCTGCTGCTGTTCTTTGATGCACTCAGTCGCCTTTTTGTTTACACAGAAATTCATAATTTACATATTGTTTTTTACTTTTGTTATGTTATGTGTGTTGTCTTTCAAATGATTTTTAACATTTGCTTTCTTTTCGAGCAGTTGTTGGTTGTTGGTGGGGGGCCATGGCAGGAGTGGGGGCTGCTCTATTGCCCTTTTATCCCTGCCGACGCGACACATTGATTATTTCTTGCCGTGGCATCAATCTATGTTTCCGGAAGGCAACTGTACCTCAACTACAAATTTTTTAATTCCCAATCGAGGGGGGTGGGTTTTATTTTTATTTCAATGTTTTTTTTTTTTTTAATATTTATTTGTGTGTTTTTTTGTTGTTCTGCTGCTTAGCCTCATTGTTAGGCCATCAGGAGTCCTCGTCAGTCGCCCGTCAAAGTCCTTCGTTCTGATTTGTAAACTCTGCATAAAAGTCACGTGTTGTCTCTGCGGTTGACATGGCATAAGCGCACGCAAGGGCCGCTGCCGGAGAGGGGTGCGGGGGCGTGTGCAGGGACTAAGTGCGATAAATATCTAAATGCAACGCTTGGCAGGGCGTTTGTGTTTATAAAACAGTTTAGCTTGATGAGTGTATGCGTGTGTAAGTGTGTGTGAGTGTGTGGATGTATTGGTGTGTGTATTAATTGACAACAAATCGTGGCTCGAGTGCTTTGTGCAGGACACGTGAGATGGCAAATGGGCATTGTGTTAATTGGCACGCGCTGAGCAAGGACATGCAAATGTTTGACTCCGAGATGCTTTAACTAAGTCAAATGATAAACAAATTGGATTTGTAAAGTACATTCATGTACTCAAAATATATAATGAGAGATAATCAAGCTGATGATATGTGATGAAAGATGGTTAATATTTAACTCTTTATTAATTCTAGATTAACTATCTATTAACAATTGAGATATAGTTAATGGAGAACTTGGTTAATAAACTACAGTAAAATACCATTATAACGTCGCTCAAGGGACCGTCGTTATACCCAGACGACGCTATAACCATATAAATTGGCTCATATAAGTTTTATAAGCGGAGTCCTTATATCTGGCTTCCACTATATATATGTCAAATCTACTAGTCTAGTATGTTTTCATTCCCCTCGAAGAGAGGAAGAGAGAGGAGAGTGAGATACATAATATATGTTAAAGTTAACTGTTTATATATTGTTAAGATTATTCTTGTTAGAATATAATATTCAACATCTCAATTTTCTTAACAGCCTCAAAGATTAACCGAAGGACTCAAGTTAATCTCAGAATATATCGAATTTTTATGAACGTAAAAATTATCAAAAATGAAAAATAGCATTATAAAATCATTCATCATTTAGTATTAAGCAAAAATAAATTAATATATAATATATAATAAAAATATAAATATTTAGTTTTTAATAAATTTCACTGTTAGCTTTTCCTTTTCTATTTAAAATAAGAGCCAAGTCAAAACAAGATTATAATATATTATGACTATTAACTAACAATCCCCAACTAACTCTCAACTATGCTTAATTAGCAAATGTATAAAGACAACTACTTCATATATTTACACTATATATACACATACATACAGATGTACATACATGTTTATTTTACCTTGCTCTGCTCTCATGCCAACAATATAAAGCTGCAATTACAAATTATTTAACACTGCAAAGAGAGAAGAAAACAAAAAGCAAGGCAAATAATATAAACAAAAGTGCGCACTATTGGATACTTGATAATACAAAGGCAACGACAAAAGGCGTGTAAAACGAAATATACAAAATACAATATGCAAAATAAATGCTCAAAGAATAAAATATAAAAAGAATAATAATAAAGAGCGGAGCGCGCACAAAAATGGCAACGTAACTGAAGAGCTACTCCAAAAAAAAGCTGCTAGCGAAAGAACAAAGGAGCAGCCGGAGCAGCAGAGGGGAATGTTGACTACAGGAGAACAGCACTAGGCGAGAGTGAGACCGAGCCTGTGCGAGAGTGAGCGAGAGCCACGCATAACAATACAGTTGAGCGCCGCAAACAGAGTTAAAGGAAATAAAGCAAAAGCAGAAGCGAAAAAAAAACAGTACATTTGATAGAAGCAATATTAAAATAAATTGCAAGCGGGTCATAAAAATAGTCAAAATGAAGGCGGCGACAAACTAACCGAAAACAAGCAGCGAAAACGAGACGGGCATACGCACCGAGCGAGAGAGAGAGAGAGAGCGGGTACGGCAGCGGGCGTGGAAGCGAGCAAATGATAAAGCTCAAGTGGACAGAAATAAAATATATAAAATAAACATGTCGGAATGTGCTGAGCATGTGTGCACGACTAGCGGATACCTAGTAGAAAATTAAAATAATTCAAATATGCGAAAAAATTATGATTTTTTTTTATTTTTAAGTAAATTTTTTTCAGGAGACTTAAAAACCGTTTGCAAATTCATTAGAAATATATATTCATTATTTGCAATTTTATCTAATATATACCCTCTGCTGCCATTTTTGAGTATATAGGGTATCTCTCAAACAATGCAAGAAATACATTTTATTTTGCAGCTTTCATATGGGAGCTGAATCGACAGCAGGATCAGCCCCTGTGACCAACCGCCCCTGCCTGCCCACCCTGCTTCCAGCTACCGCCTCCCATTACCCGCCGCCCCTTTCGCCCAGCACTCACAATTGACAGGCAGCGAAACACGAAGAGAGAGAGAGTAAAAAAAAGGATTCTCGGCGTTGTCCTTTGTGCGCTTTGTTGATCGAGTAGTTTTTGTTTTTATATTATTTGCGGACTCAAAGGAAATCAAAATGTATGCGCATTGTATTTGATATATATGTGTATATATGTGCTATATGTGTATATATAATTATGTGTTAAATGTAGTTGAGTGTTGAAGGGTTGTTCGCTTGCTCAGTGCGTAAGTGTGTGTGCGTGTGTGAATTGTTTCTGTCAATCAGCAGCTCCTTTTGTTGCCGCTGAAGGATACAACGTGATATTGATTTCGAGTTGCGGCAAATACAATGGCTGCTCACATACGTACACACACACACACACACACATGCACAACATTCTGCAGAGCAACCAATAAGGAAAAGTTTCAAATATATGAACTAAACACACACACACGCACATACACTTATACTCGCAGCTCTTTCATGTTCCTTGCATAGTTTCATAATTACAAACTGCAATGGCGTAGGACATAGTCCATTGCCACACCAAGCTCTGACCACTTGGCATTGCAACGCCTTCTGCCACACACACACACATACACACACACACACACATATATATATATATATATATATTTGATATATATGCCAACCTAACTGGTGTGCGGCATGCGACTTATTTCGTCCCTCGCAGCTGGTGACAAATTTCATTTAAATGTGGTTAAACGCTTGTTGGCATTGCACAGCAACGGGTGGTTCAGTGAGCGTTTGTCTGTCAGTCAGTCAGTTAGTCCTGCTCCGGCCCAGACTCTATGCCCATGGCCTTCGGTTCAAACTCAATTAAAACGGCATTGAAGTCATGCAAATTTCGACTTTGGCTCACAAATCGTTGCCCTGAAATTCTTTATCAACTGCTTCGACGGGTCCCATCCCCTTTACCATCAGCTCCCTCCTCTCAACCATATAGTAATCCATATTCTTGGTGATATTCTTGGCCCTCTTCCATTTGGAATTGTTAACAATTTGTCAGAGCGCATTTGCTGGCGTATCGAATTGAGACAATGAGACATCGATTTAGTTCATCCTTTTTTCAATCCTTGCTGCAGAATGTCTGCAATTTACGCACATTTTTATTCAAATTTTGTTTAGTGTACAAATTGCTGTTGCAAAAAGCAATCGAAATCACCGAAAACGAAAAACGAAAAAAATGAATTGAGATGGCAAAAGAAAAAGTATTTTTATATTGAAATTCAGCTGGAAATTAGAAGATATGAGTGCAACGCCTTCGATATGAGTTCTTGGCCAAAATGATTGATTTCTGAATACCCTGTATAATAGATAAAAGCTAATCGAGATGGTAAAGAGATAACCCCGATATGATTTAGATATACTATTTGAATTCTACTATTGTAATGTTTACTTTTATATATATGTATATGTATAAGATATCCAAAAAATCTCTATACAAGTTTTTTAAGATTTCTATCAATATTATCTGTATGATCTTACTAATTATAAGAACTAACTCCCCCAAATTAAATGAAAATTAAATTTTTATATTTATTTATTTTAATAGAATTTTGAAAAGCCGAGCGTCAATATATATATATACCTTAAACCCATATAATTTTCATATGACCACCAACCCAGTGGGAGTATAATAATATTTTTGTAATATTTATAAAATATCGTATATTTTTCTATAATAAAATTAAAACTTAAGAACAATTCACTCAGAAAAAGATTAAGTCTTTTAGTTACACATATCCAAGTCTAACAATCCCTATCATCTCACAGAACAGATATATATTGTTTAAAAAAAAAAAAAAATGAAAAGAATAGAAAAGAAGCAATCGCTATCAAGCAGTCCATTAACGACTTCATATCAAGGCGGCAACTATGCCACAAACCACATTTGCATATTTATGTACATTTCTTTGCCTCTCCGTTTTTTTTTTCTTTTTCGGCTGGCAACCGTCAGGACATTAGCATTTCTGCAAAGGATAATGTGCGAACAGCCCCCTGCTGCCACACAGTCTCCCAGTCAGCCTCTCCGCCTGATGCGTTGTGGAAGCAAGCGATTTGGCATTTTCTTCTCTGCTCACATTTTCACGTACTCTGCACATGTGTTGGTATACATGTGTGTGTGGGTGTGTGTGTGTGGGCATGCGTGCGCTTAAGAGCCTCGTTAACAAAGTTATTTTGTCTTTTATAACTCGACTATTTGGTTCCGCCTGTCGAAACATAATTTGCCATGTGCATGAACTATATACAAATTACATACATCCCAACGCCCGATACCCCTTGCCCGATGCCCGATGCCTGACGTCATGCGGCATGACATACATAAAGTTCCCATTCCTTTTATACGCTGTAATTCCATAGCTAAAGTAAAAGGTAAAGTGGGTATGATGATTTACTACAGACAGAAGGCAACCTATTAACACTTAACGATAAAATCTTCTTCAGTATCAAAATTCAAGCGAATCTTTCTGAAGTTGTGAGAGATATACTACATGTTCTTAAAGCAGAGCTCAAGAAATTTATATATTGTTTCTTTCTTCTCTATTATCTACTGACCTTTTGCCTCTGTCTCTAATTCTCTCCAACTTTCTATCACTCTCTCTCTCTCTCTCTTCAATTTTGTCTACTGCCTCTGTTTCTTCTCACTCGCTCTCTCCATCAATGTATTTACATCTATATCAATTTTCCTTTTCTCTCTTTCTGCTTTTATCTCTGTCTATGTACATTTGCCGCTTCAATTCTCTTTATATCTATCCCTTTTTCTATCTTTCACTTTTTCTCGCAGTCTATAGGTTTTTCTCCATATCTCACTGACTTTTTCTCTAACTCAATTTCACTCTCTATCTCACTTTCTACCTCTCACTCTATTTCGCTCGCTCAACTTGTCTGTTTTCTTTCTCTGTTTCTACTTCACTCTGTCTTTCTCTCTTCATCTTATCTATCTCTCATCTTTACACGATTTCTCTCGCTGTCTGTCTTTTCCTTTCTTATCTCTCTCTCTCTCTCTCTCTCTGTCACTGCTTCCCTTAACTTTATTTATTATCATTCACTCTCACTATCATTACATTTCCTTTTCTCCTTATCTATATCTCTTCAGATCTTCTAACTTTGCTCTACATAATTTTGAGAAAAACTCCAACTCTATCATTCAATGGGTATTCACTAGTCGATCATCTATCCAAGTGCAACACTTCACTTTGTGTGTTTTATTGGTGTATGTGTGTACCACGTACTACAACTCATATCATGTTCCGGGTGAAACGTGCCGGCATCCATGGCGTATGCGCAATATTAATAGTTAGTTCGCTGAAACATGGCAAATTTTTGGCTTGTCATTCTGTTGCAGCCCAGGAAAACCGCATCAATAGAAGAACAAACATATCATAGACATAGCGTATCATGTATTGTGGCCACGCACAATTAATCTATTGTCGACGCATTCATTTAATTGAATTACGACGCACTGCAAATATCAATTACAACTGCAATTAGGCGAACAAAGAGCGGAAATATCGTACCCCAAGTGTTCCACTTCGCATTTTAATTGAATTACAATTTCAGAAATTCAATGCAAACGATTTCTTCAATTTAATATAGTTTTTTTTTTTTTATTTTCTGTTCATATATTGTAGATCGGCATAGATTGGGTGCAGGATGCGTTGCAGGGAAATTTAAGACGGCGCGCAGGCGCACAAGAGCCATGCAGGACTCACAGAACTCACAGGACTCACAGGACTCGCTTACAACTTTTTAACACATTCGTACAATGGAACACAATGGCTGCGAGTAGTTTCCATTGTGCTCAATACAACACAAAATGGGCCACTCGCGTGTGCATTGTATACATACATATACATACATATGTACATATAATACTCTATAATATTCCCCTCCTGGTTTAGCATATTGAATTCCAAACAATTGGAACTTATGTGTAAAGTATACATATACAATACATAAGTTTATATATTCAAGTGATTCGCGTCGCTTTGGCTTTGTGCGCAATTTGATTTCTCTTGAAATCGCGGGCGCAGTCGCAGTCGTCGTTGGCATCGGCATCGGCATCGGCATCGGCATCGGCATCGGCGTCGGCGTTGGCATTGCCAGCGTCATCAGCAACGGCAGCTTTTTGCCAGCGTAAAGCCCACTTAATTCCAGGAAATTTAGTCTTTAAATGCTGCACATAATTGTTCCCTCTCGAGTTGTGGCCACTTCGCATTGTCGAGAGACTCCAAAGTCTGCCAGACAAAAGCAGGAAAAGACGTTTTTTTTTTTCGTCTTCTTCGTATTCTGTTCTTGTTGCCAAATGAAGATGGTTTTTGCATTAGAGTAACAGAATTGCATATACAGCTAAATAGTTAATAATATAATATATATTTTTGAATGGGAATCGTTTGTCTACTTGTTAAAAATGTTAGCCTTGTTTTGAGATTAAATGTGTAAGAGATAGACATCAGACATATATGTCTATGAAATATTTGAGAATGATTGATATTGGTAGTTATTGATATTTTAATAATGAATACAGTAATTATTTTAAAGATTTAATTGTTTTTAAGTTGTCATAAGTGCAGAGGGCCAGACTTATAAGAGAAAGCTACACAGGAGTAGCTTAGAGTAGCATAGATACATATCAATCATCTTTCGTAATATTAACTACAGAAAAGTACCAAATTAACTAGCTTTAAAATAAATAAAAGAGCATTGCATAAGTCTCATATACTATTTTTATGTGATGGCGTAGAATATATTCTAGTTCTGAAAATAAGAATTCAGAGCAGGCTTTGTGAAGAGATAAAAAAACAAAAGTATATCTCCTTATCCGGCATTGCTAGCTAAAGCAGTTTTAGTTTATTTATAATTGCTATGGTTACAATTGATTTTTCATATAGCACAATTGATCATAAATAAATTTAAATATTAAATAAAATTGTTTAAATTTTCCTCGACTTTGTAGCTAACTAGATCAAAGATAATAATTAAAAATGGAATTTATTTGAAATAAATATATTGATTATGAAAAGCTTACAATTTAATAATTCAAATTTATTACAGCATTCCATTGATTAAGTGTGCTTAAGATAATAGCTATTATAGCTAAGACTACCACTAGGGACTGCATGGTCTTTAACTACAAACACATTTGGCTAATAATTCCGAACTTCAATGGAAAACAAGCAAAACAATTCATTGATTAACTATCTAAGCCAAGACTACGACAAAGATCTATGTGATCTATGGCTATCAAAGAGATATCTACTAATTATATAAAT
Organism: Drosophila stalkeri; assembly: GCA_035047405.1. Taxonomy (NCBI): domain Eukaryota; kingdom Metazoa; phylum Arthropoda; class Insecta; order Diptera; family Drosophilidae; genus Drosophila; species Drosophila stalkeri. The sequence continues at coordinate 6,182,495 of JAWNPR010000142.1, forward strand.
TCCTAATAATTTACCAATGCAATTAAACACAAATACAGCATAAGAAATAACAGCTTACAGCTAAGAGCTCAAGGCTCAGCCTAAGATTTATCTAACCTCTGGCCATAGAAAATTTGCTACTTATAAAAGTAATTATCAAAAACCTCTAACAATTTATCTATATACACTTCAAAATTCGTATTGTATTCCATTAATAAACTCCAATGAGATGAATTTCATATTATCTAACGTCTCCATCCACACATTTCACAGTTTGCATTTCAATGTACTTCAAATAACGAAGCACTGTCACAATTTCATTCATCCAACATCGATGTCTGTCCCACAATAAATAAAAAAATATATATATATATATATCACAAGATAATTTTCAATTTTCAATGGATTGTGCTCAGCGCCCAATAACCAATAGACTCACCCACACTCCCTCAGCCCTGGCAGCACTTGAGCATAATTCAAAATGCCAGCAAAACATATTCTTCATATTGGGAAAAGGCGGAGAGCCGAACTTTGGACTGTGTGCAAAAGTATTTCAACCGCAAATATCACACTTTGACATTGTCTGTGTGTGTGTGTGTTTGGGTCCAGGCCGGAGCGATAGCAGGACGTTTGCGGTTTCCAATGCCTAGGCACAATTACGAGCCGTGTGTATTGCCAATAAACGTCGCGCCCCAAACTCACTGAGACCGCCCTCTTATTGTACGGAAGCGCCGCGGGCGCAAAAACACTTTGTAATACATATTTAGCCAAGGCAACTTTGGAGTAAGGGGAGAGGGGCTGGTGGGCTGGTGGGCTGGTGGGCTGGCGGGCAAGCATTAGGTTGGATCTGTGGCAACAACTCGCGTGTCAAAAGGCAAAGCTCGAATTGGGGGTTGACTGGGCTGCCTGGTGACTGGTTGATTGAGGGTGGCTAAAACGAGGGTGGGGGTGGCTGGGCTGAGCTGAGTGTTAGCCGGCTGGTTGGGCAATGTCTGTGTCTGACATGCCGCATGCCACAAAATATACATACATACATACATACATATATAGATATCATTTGCCCATCAGCATTTCGTCACGCAAAGTGTGTAAATAAGTTCATCAAAAATTTGATTGAGCGACGATTGAGGGTTTTGCTGGGCCAGGTGTGCCGCCTGCTGGTAATTAAAAATCTTGAGATCAGAAAGGTAACAACGATTTAATTCAATTGCTTTTGCCAAACACAAATCGAATTTGAACAAAAACAAAATAAAATGAAATAAAATAAATTCGTGCCCTCAAGCGGACACACAAATTCACACAATGCGAGATCCGGCATTGTGTGCTTATGCACCACTGGCAAGGATAACTGTCTGACTGACTGGTTCTTTACCTCGTTCTGGGCAAGACTAATGGGGGTGCAAATCGTCCACACACACACACATATACACTCGTACACTCGTACACTCATACACTCATACATTCATCACTGACCCAAGCCACGTTGTTGTACTCGACTCGAGCTGTAACGGATGCATTTAATTTATTATTAGAATTATTTATGACAAACGTCGTCGGGGGTTTCGGTTTGAGTTTGGGTTGATAAAAAAGCCGTTATTGTTAAGTTTATTAGAGCAGAGAACCAGCAGCAAACGCTGCCCTGAAAGGGGTGCGACAGTGGTTGCCATCAGTATTCCAGCGGGTCACCAGGCAATGGCAATGCCAATGGTCTATGTGTGACTTCGTATAATAGGGCTTAAGTAATTCCTGATGGATTAGTCTACAGTGGGTGGTAAGCAATTTGATCGGAACTAACTTTAAGCAGTCGAAAAATTCAATTATATGTGTAGGACATATGGTTGAATGTGAAACTCTCTTGTCTGTGATATTCGACTTTTTTGGCTATAATTAAAAATTAAAAATAATATAATTAACTATTATTTTTGTGTTAAACAAATATTTGTGACTATTTTATATGAAGAGTTGAGAATGTTGTTAATTATCTTTTGAAAGATCTATATCTATTCATATCATTATTGTTAAATTTATCTATTCATATCGATTCGATTTTTAGAGTCTAATTTTTATTGAGTAATAATTTGTATTCCTTTATTATTGTATTATATTTTATTTTATTTATTTATATATTATATTTACAAATATTTTTCAAATTTCAGCTTCCATTGAGAAGTTACTAAATTGCATTCAGAATATTTATATATATTTATATATATATATATATATATATTTTTTTTTTTTTAATTAATTAATTAATTTTATTTTCAGTTTAATTTTTGACTTTATTTATTTTTTATTTATTTTTTATTTTCATTATTATTTATTTATTTAAAAAAAAATAATTTTGAACATTTTTATTTAAGTATTTAACTATATGAACAATATGCATAGCTTAAAAATATTTTTGCTAAGTTTAACTAACTGAAGGGTGCCTATAGCAAATGCTATGTACTTCACTGTTAAAGCTTACATTTTACCCACATTAAACTCATTTTGTTCCACTGTAAAATGCAGTTTACTTCTAAAACCTTACAGCGCTTATTCATTCACATACACATAGACATATTATCATATTAGCAAACGTTCACATTTCCAAACACTTTTCAACAGATTCCATTTTTCTATATCAATCCATTTCATCCATTACAAAACCAATTCGCTCCACTGTAGCGTAAAGTTTCAAACTTAGATGGTGAAAAAAAAAAAAATAAGTAATGAAAGAATGGAATGCAGATAGAAAGTCAAATGGAAAACTGGCAAAAATGATCAAAAACAGCTAAAACGCATAATTCATGCATCAGCAGCAACAAGGCGAGAGTCCTGCCTGGTAAAGGACACTCGAAATAAATTGCCAAGCTGCCTGACCACACAAAGCGTTCACAATATAACAACTAGCATAGGATAGAATAGGATAGGGTCAATGCACACATACACACACACACACACACACACACACACACACACTGGCACACTTGAGCTGACAAAAAGGATAACAATTGGCAGAGCATTCAAATATTTTTGTAACTTGCCGCAAAGCCGACGCCCAAGCCATAACTGAAAACTGAAAACTGAAAACTGAAATTTGTTTTCAATTTCATGGAGAAGTGAAATATGTTTTGGTGACATTAAGCCGTCGGTATCAGGATTAGATGCAGCCGCCTTGCCCGCCTGGACAATAGTCCTTTATGTGCGGCACGTGCTCATCATTTTGTTGTTGTTGTCGTGTTTTCTTTTTTGCTTCCACTTTTCAATAAGTAGCGAAACTCTTTTTTTTTTTTTAACATTTGAAAATGTTGTTATCCTTCAGCCAAGGGGGGCGCGATGGGGGCGCGGCGAAAATATTTTTTAATTTGCCATTTGCTGATGTGTTTGGCATCCATCTGGCAGCATTTGGCTGCAAAGGATTAGCGTCGTCCTGATTGTCACCTTCAATTTGTGAGTTTCTGTTGGCAGCGAGCGAAAGTTTCCTTCCTTCAGCCAGGACATATTTATGCAAATTTTTCTCATTACGTTGTCGCCGGATGCATTGTGTTGTTGTTGTTGTTGTTGTTGTTGCTGTTGCTGTCTTGTTTAATTCAAAGTTATTTTCCAAGCGAATTTAATTAAATTAAATATTCAGCACACGCTTCAGCGCCTCTGCACTCCACTTCACCGCTCGCTTAACTTGGCCAAGAGCGTTTTAGCCACCTTTTGGGCGCCTGATTTGAACTCATTTTAATTAATAAACACTTATGCATGCACCTATACATATTTATATATATATATATAAATATCTTGCAATTTTACACGTTTTTAGCCAAATCAAATAATTCTTTTGCAAAGCATAGCTGTAATTAAAATTGATTATAAATATCGTACTCATAATGAAACAGCATAGAGATGGAAAGTTTATGTATGAGAAGGATATAGATTATATAGAGAACATATATCAATACTAGGTATACTATTTAACGAGAGCAGGCCATAGGCAGAATAATACAGGAAATATCATAAAATGAAAATGGAAATTCAGGTTATGCCAATCGATTCTACGTCTCTTTTATAGCAGAACTTAACAATGACATTGAAATGTGTCTATTGCGAATACTCAATTCTCTGAGCAAGAGAACCTTTTTTTGTTCGATATCCGTCTTCGTCTGAGTTTATTAAAGAGTCTAAGTTCGTGAGTGATACGTTTGACGCTCGCACACAAAAGATAAATGCAAATTCACATCCACATGCACACATTCACACACACGCACGCTGTCGATGTGTTTAGCAAAAACAACCATCTCATACTCACCAATACATACGCAAAAGACGTCTTCCTTCATTGAGCGCAATGAAAACGTCTTTCAATGATCATGGAAAAAACCCAAAAGTAAAATGCTTCCCTCTGAGCGAAAGGAAATTCGTTGAATACTGCCGCAATCCGTTACTCACAGAGTTTTTTTTTAACTTTGAGAAACACTCAATGGATATTTTAGTGCTCTGACATTCAGCTTTAAACATAAACTCGAATGTGTTATCAAACAGAAATTATCATGTTTAAATGCTCATTAAATTAACTCAGTCAGGCGAACAGAATCACATGGCTAAAGCGACTCAGCTTACAGTCCTGATCAATAGTATATGTACTCTATGCAGTCTGCCACGCCTCCTACTGCCTATTACTGCCATTTCTTTGTCAAACAATTTTTTGATTAAGTTTATCAAGTTAAAAGTTGAGCGTCTGTGAGCCAAGATTAGAGCACCTAGCAGAAAGCGCAGAAACCACGACAAAGAGCAAGATAGCAAGACAGCGAAAGAGTGAGAGAGAGTGCGAGAGAGTGCGAGAGAGAGAGAAAGCATCACAAAGCCCAGCAATTATGTTGCACAAAGGAATTTTGGTTTATTTGGCTGAAGGCAGATCTGTTTTATTTTTGAATACAAATTACAAAGCACACGCCGCTGCACACAAACAAATGTGGCGGGCCGCTCGGTAGGTAGGGGGGGGGGCGTGGCCGTGTATAGGGGCTGTTTAAGAAGTCGGCCATTTTGTTTGTGCGCGACGCACAAAGGAAAGCAACAGCAGCAACAACTACTACAAAAGCCAAGCGGCAAGTCAAGAGGCGCCAAGAGGAAAAGCCCAAAGCCCAAAGCCCCAACGACCCCAAGCGCGGTCAGAGGGGTGGAGTGATCACCTGGCCCTCTTCCCGGGAAGAGCTGCTTTTAGTGCGAAAATAATTGTGGTATAAACACGCTAAACGGCATTTCACTCCTCCTGGCCATGGCTGGCAACACAAAGGTGTAACACACAATAGCCGCCATCTGGAGCACTCTGCCAGGCGCTACGCAATTTGCCTTCTTGCCACACGCAATCTGTGTGTGGCATGCCACACAGGCAAACAACAAGCAGCGGAAAAATTGCAATTTAATTGCAGTTAAATTGCACACAATTTGCCAAAAAAAAAAAAAAAAAAAAAATCAACAACGCAAACAGCAAACACAAACATTATAAAGAAATCAAAATAAATCAGATAAGGGCTGAGGGCAACCTTTGACCTGAAGTGCTCGGACGGACGGGCTGCGCTGACTGACTAGTTGGTTGTTTCGCAGGCTGTTCGCTCGAGTGTAATAAAAGGTTCAAGTAAATGTATCTAAAGGATACGCATGTGCATCAATCTCTCTGTCTGTTTGTGTGATTGTGGGAAGTCTGAGCAGGTTGCACTCGAAATGCTGCTTCAGATGCGAGTTTATATCTATCTCATTATTTGTTTGCCATTTCGGAGCTAGCAACGCATGAGAATGTCCTGGGGCGCCCAATTTAGTGCTAGACGAATAAACGCAAATAAATAAATAATCGAGTCTGTGCAGCGGCAAAGTATACGCATTGAAAATACCCTGTAGTCAGCCAGCTGCTCTACTTTTCAGCTGAGCTCTGTAAGCATAAAGAGCAAAGTGAATTTAATAATGAATAGATGATATAAGAAATTTTAATGATAGAGGAAAGGTTTTTCATCGCCCCAGTTACCAAGTTACCTCTTACATCTTATAATATCTATTATATTACAAGTATAGAAAGTATAGATACTATGGAGACAAAAGAGAGTATATAGAGTCGTTGTAGTATAAATAAATACGATATAAGTAAATGGGGAACTACGAATCGATTAAGATACTTAAAAAAAATCAATTTGTTGGTTACACTTAACAAAATTATTAATGTAATTTCACTTAATCAAGTCAAAAAGAATTTACTAAAGTATAATAATAAAGTATAAAAAAAAAATGTATTAAAATAATTAATTTTAATAAATAATTTTAATCAAAATAAAAAAATAATTTAAATTTTATTTTCAATCGAAGTTCGATTATCAAACTAAGTAAACGTGCCACATTCATAATTTGTATCTTACAAAAATATATATAAATAAAAATAAATAAAATATAAATATCAATATAAAAAAAATAATAAAAAAAAAAAAAAAACAAAACTTAATAGAATTTTCTGTTAACCATACATTTTTAAATACAGCACATTTTCCTATCCAGCGTTTTCATTATTCGTGCTTAAACTATGTTTATCTATTTTATTCCTACAAAAACTTTTTCCCTAGACAATCATAAGTTATCAGACTTCTATCAATAGCAGATTTGCTAGCCAACTATAAACTATATAGTATAAATATATACTTGACTTAACCAAGCTGTTCAACATTGCTCGAATATACCCCATTACAATCTCTTTCAGCGTCAACAGGGTATCTAGCCTGTAGAAATCGAAATGCATATGAAAAATGAAATGATAAATGCAGCGAGACAATTTGATGATTCTCAATAATGCTGAAGTGGCTGGTATTGTTGTGGCTGGCATCTGCGATAAGTATCTATTAGCAGTCCAAATGCCGAGTGGGCTAATTGCAGCGGCAGCATTTAGAGCCAAACATCTTCTGGGCTTTAATCTTAAACCCTTTTCATAGTTGACGATGGCAGCTGGCAGATGTGGCTGTGGCTGTGGGAGCCGGGAGGCAATTCATTCGCTTGGTCTGTCATCACCTTGGTTATTTAATTTGGTTATTGTATTCATTGACACAAAAGCCAGGCATGCTGTGCGCGGTATGTGTTTTATTTTCTATGCCAAGCAGCCGGAGGCCAAAAAACAATGATGCCCGCGCTGGGGCAATGGGAGTGCTAAGCCAAAGCTCTGCGCCAGCAAATATGTTTCTGGTCGAGTTTATGAATAAAATTACACGGCATTTGCTGGCAACCAGGTCAGCGCTAGAGCCAAAACCAACAGTCAGAGGCATGGGGCACATATCAATGCCAGCAAAAGGATAATAAGCGTATCCACTTAGCGGTTGCCAGGAGAGAGTGCCAAAACACGCGGTCAAATGCAAACGAACAATGAACTGAGTGTGAGTGTGAATGAGTATGAGTGTGTGTGTGTGTGTGTGTGTGTGGTTGGGTGGGTGTGTGCTGGGTGTGCGCCAAAAAATCCTTTGGCTGTAATCAAGCGTAAAATAGTACAATGAATATATCTACAATATATTTATAACAATGGCCAAATTCACATGGCTGGGGCAAAAGCTGCCGATTGTCAGTTGGCAAACAAAGGGATTTTGCAGTGCACGCAGGTTAATGAGTAATACGGATAATGCTGACTAAAAGAGAGGGACTGACAAGGAGAGAGAACAAGAGAGAGAGAGAGAGAGAGTGAGAGAGATGTGAAAGTCTACATGTGAGCTGGAATGTGTGGCTCGTGTCTTGCCAACTGTCGGACCAATGCCAAGCGAACGTCGTGTATGTTGGGTGGCTTGGGTGGCTTGGGTGGTTTGGGTGGTTTGGGTGGTTTGGGTGGTGGTATGAGCCATACATTGCGTACATGCAAAACAGATAAAAGTAACAAGAAGCAGCACAGGAGACAACGGGAATGCATAGTGTATGTGAGTTAACTGCCAACTGAAGAGGGTTGCTCAAAAAGATATTCGATATGAATTGAATTGAATTGAATTAATAAAACTTGCAGAATTTATAAAGATTGACTGCTTGAAAGGTAAATATCTAAATATGAGTTTACTTAATTGCAATGCTTGGAAGTTAGAGAGCAGAAAGATATGCTGATCGAATTGATTTACATTGAAGTAAAAAAAAAATATATGTATATATATAGGTACTATAATTTGACGTTCTTATTAAGTTTTAAACGATTAAAAATATTGAATTTTTATATTATTTTAAAATAGAAATTGTTAGGATTTCAGAAGGACTTGTATATGTTTACCTCAGAATAAAGACAAATCTTTAATGGAATAGTATTAAAATTTGCATCTACAAAACCCAAATTTACTACGTCAACTATATGTAAGAGCTTATGACTACAAATATTAAACGAGATATGCATAATTATTAAAGTTTTAATCAGAATTTCAAAAGACGAACTCTGTGCAGAGGAGAGAGCGAGAGAGAGAGGCACCCTGAGAGAGTGCAAGAGTGAGCGAAAGCGAAGAGTTTTCAATCACAATCTCTTTTAGAGTTCGATAATAATGAATGGGCAGAGTATATGAAAGTTGAATAGAGTCCGCTTTCAATGCTTAATATTAATATCATAATATTTAATTAATATCGTTAGCACTATAGACATATTCTATTCAAGAGATTGCACAAACTTCTCAATCAACCCATGCGCCGTGCAAAATGTCAATAAGTTGCAGACAGATTTTAGCTATCTCGCTCGCTGCCACGCCCCAAAAGCAACAAACTGCCGCCCAAGTTTATATGTCGTATCTCTCGGTCCGTGCACTTGACATTGCGCATACGCCGTATAGGCTTGCATATGTGTGTGTGTGTGTGTGTGTGTGTGTGTATGTGTGTGTGTAACCAGCAGCAATTGTTGCCTTTGTTTATGGTGAGATCTTTAGATATGGATAGCAAGTGAAGAGGACAGATAATAAAGTCTTTATTAACTACACTTTGATCTTCAAGACTTCAGAGATATTTACATCCCGCTTGAACTCCCACTAATTACTGAACGCTAATGAGCTGCGACTGCGGCAATTGCCAACTGCCATTTGCGGTGCAATTAATTAACAGCCAAATGAGAATAGAGAAAATTATATAAAATCTAGGCACTTCAGAGGGACAGAGTGTGTGAGAGAAAGAGAGCGAGAGAGAGAGAGAGAGAGAGAGAGAGAGTGGTGGGAGTGGAACAAGAGTTGGCTAAAGAAATGCAGCTTAATGCTAAATTAATTCCAATTACCACGTTACCCGCTGCAGTCAGCCGACAAGTGGACACTCGAGCCAGGCCAAGCCACGCACACACACACACACACACACACACACACACACACACACACAGAGAGAGAGACCTTAGTTATTTAGCCTCGCTAATGCGCGGACTGTGGTCAACAAAAGCCGCCGCACGCGCTCAACACAACCACCCAGAGCAACAAACCACCCACCCACCCAACTAACTACCCCAACCCAACCTAACCACCTCCGGTTGCTATTTCTGGTCCTCATCAAACTTCTGCTCCCTTTTGTGCAATGTTTTAATGTGAATTATTTGATATACTCATTTATTTCTTTATTTTCATTTTATTTTTATTTTTTTTTTTTAATTTGTTTTTTATTTCTATTTTTATTTCCCGCATTTGTTGGGCTTTATGTTTGTTGGAAAGATTCGCTAATTAATAATTAATTAAGCTTACAATTGCCATGCCCACAATGCGACGTTAAGGCGCCCATCAAGTCGAGTGCAAATCGGGAGCAGAAAATACCCTCGAAAGCTAAATGAATTAAATGTATTAGAGCTGAATAGAAAATATTATTGAAAAACTATTTTTATCGATTATGAAATGGAGTTATCGCTTGAGTTATATATTGCGATATGTGAGTATATATATCCTTAATCCCTAACTAGCTGTGGAGATGTACTCAATAGAAATCAAAGATCTTGGGGCTACTAACTGAGAGGTAAGTGAAAATCGATTTTATTTTTCGATATATGTGATGCATGAAGTATCAATAAATAAAATCGATTTCCAATCTCTCTCCCTTCTTCCCTCTCTCTCTATCACTCTCTCTTTGATATTTTTAGATTTATTTTTATAGATAATAACTTCAAAACTGAAAGTTATGCTAACATACAATATAAAATTTCTTTGCAAATGATATTAGAGACCAACATACGAAATTTTAGTTAAATATCTCTCATAGTTCGTGAGTTCATGTAGTTAGGCAGGCGAAGAACAAGGTACTCACACTACAAAGCCAGCAAAGCTGCTTAAGAATATATCAAATATGCTCTCAAAATAACTAAATTAAGCTATTGACACACATTCGCAGCTTATACGCTCTTTCTCAAATTTGTTTAAGAGGTATGACGCATTATATAAAAATCCGGAACTTTCGACTTTGGAAAGTATTCCAATTTTCTAGCATTTTGCAGCGCTTCTTTTGCTGCCAGTTGCTGTGTGCAAAAGTTGCTCAAAGTTTGCCAGGAGTGCCAGAACTTTTAGCACAATGTGTCGTCGTTGCCAATCCTGCTGGCCACGCCCACTGTCAAGAAGAGAAATAGGACGTGGAGCGTGGGGCATGGGGCGTGGAGCGTGGGGCGAGGGGTGGCACAAAAGTTTTTACTGTCGCACTTGGCGCACTAAACTGCAGACACACGCGTCACTGCACACGAACATGGCCGAGTGGAGTCAGTCAGCCCAAGCGAAGATTTCCCGCTGCTTTAAACAAAACAAGAAGAAATATAAAAGCCGCACGTGTGCACCACCCAACCACCCAACCATCCACCTGGCATACAAAATAGAGCTGACCTTATGGCTGGGCCCTGACCAACAACATGTGCAAAAATAAAATAAAATATGTATAAAATAAAAAAAACTGAATAAAAACTTCAAGTGGAGGCCGCAAATTGTGAAATTTTGTATACAGTAAACTGTGCAAATGCTGCGAAAAAAAAAAAAAGAAACTGAAAATGCGCAAAACAATTTTTTATTTAATTGGTGGGCGAATGTATGTGAGTGTGCGTGTGTTCGTGTGTGTGTGTGTGTGAGTGTGGGTGAACGTATTCAAGTCGCAAAGTGGTTCCATGCACCCGTTGGGCCACCCAATTGAGTTTCAAAGTTGCAATTAGAGCAGCTTCAAATGGGCGACTGCCGTTGACCCAATGGAGCAAGCCCCCCGTTCGAAGCATAGGCCATACAATGGAAACAGTTCAGACTGGACACCGCTGCCACGCCCCTGCCTCAAATAAGGCATTCGCAAAACAGAAACAATGCGCATCAAAAGAAACAACTCGCAGACCATTTAACTCAAATGCGAACATTTTTCATGGCGCAATCAAATGCAAAGTGAGTGAAATAATATGAAGGGGATAGGAAGTTGAAGATGTGGGAGGGAGAGAGAGTGAGAGAGAGAGTGAGACAGAAATGAAAGAAAGAGGGGGAAAAGGCAGATAGAGCGGCAAAGAGGGAGAAAGAGTGAATGAGAGAGCCAGAGAGTGAGAGAGAGTGTGAGAGAGAAAGAGAGAGAAAGAGAGAGAGAGAGAGAGAGAGAAAGGGGGAGAGAGACAGAGAGAGAGAGAAAGACAGCCAGAGAGAGAGTCACAGAAAGAGAGGTGCAGTGAGAAAGAGAGAGAGAGAGAGAGAGAGAGAGAGATAGATGAAGAAAGTGCGACCCAGAGTGAAAGAGAGAGATACAGATAAAGCAAGAAAAAGAGAGAGAGAGTGGGAGAGAAAATAGAGACATAGAAAGAGAAAGAGAAGAGAGAGAGAATCAATGCGAATGAAAATGGTAAAGAATAACGAAGATCTGTTACAGCGGCAAATGAAATAATTACAGTAATACATACCATAGAGATTATGATAATAATAATAATAATAATAATAATAATAATAATAATAATAATAATAATAATAATAATAATAATAATAATAATAATAATAATAATAATAATAATAATAATAATAATAATAATAATAATAATAATAATAATGATAATTATAATAATAATAATAATAATAATAATAAAAAAATAATAATAATAATAATAATAATAATAATAATAATAATAATAATAATAATAATAATATTAATAATAATAATGAAGCAAAATTAAAGATAATTTTCACTTAATTGATTCTATTTCAACTCATTTAGTTGAGTTAATGTGAACTATTTGCAAGTAGCATTTGTATACTTCTTATTTTATAATACATATATATTATAATATATAATATAATAATGGGAACAACAAAATCTATATTTCTTTCTTTTCCGTTTCTAGTTTTACTTTCTGCAACCCATTTAGCTGGAAGCAAAAAACCAAAGCTCGCAATGGGTAAAATGCTGAATTGAAAAATCAAATTGAATTCACTTTTGCCTTTGACTGTAATGCATACGCCCCGCAGACCACGCCCCCTACAAAACACACTTGGCAGCCCCCACCTATACATAGAGCGATCCACCAAAAGTGTCAAGGGTTTAACGATGAGCGTCCCCCCCTCAATGCAAACGATTTTGACGATGATGGCGATGGGGATGACGAAGATGACGATGATGATGGCAATGATGATGATGATGACGATGGGGATGTAGAAGAGGATGATGACGATTTCTTTCGATGATTTCTTTACACGACATTTAATTGAGAAATAATTGAATAGGTCGTGTGAAGTGTTTGTTTGGCATTTTGCGTGAAACGATGTGGGGTTAAGGGAGAAGGAGGAGTGAAGGGGCGGTGCTGGGGGGCTTACGTAGCGCCCGGTTCGGTGCGCTCGTCGCAATGAAATTAGCTTTGTCAAACGCGGCTGACATATGCACCGGTTGAGCTTGAATGGTGCGGAAAGATCTATTGCAGCGTGAAAACGACACAGCGAGTTGTTAATGAAGTAGTCACAGTCAACGGAGAAAGTCACCTATGTGTGTGGTACTCCCCCCTCCAGAACCACTTTGCCTTCTACAACGGCAGTCAAAGGCTGAGGAAATAATAAAAAAAAAAAAAAAAAAAAGGGAAGTTGAAATTCACGTCTGATTGCAATGCACTCGGTAAATTTTATCCGAAGTCACCAATTGCGCAATCAGCCGCAAGCTTATAATTGCAGTTGCAATTTAGACTACCCCATTATAGTTGAGCGGGAAAGGGTATCAAATATGTGTGATAGAATAGATGCAAATTAAATTGGAATTCAAAGTGTGTAATATAACAATTTCTAGTAATTTTAAAGTTGAGCATGAAAAGAGATTAGATTAGAGGCAAGATTTAAGAATGAGTATGAGAGCTAAGTGGAAAATAGTCCACACATTCAGGGATGGATATAAAGAGAGAGAGAGATAGAGAGAGAGAGAGAGAGAGAGAGAGAGAGAGAGAGTAGAAAATAGTCAAGATCTTGAAATGAGTATGAAAAGTGTGCAGAATATAGTCAGGACTTTAGGATGAGTATGAAAAGCAAATATAAAATAGTTAAAGATTAAGGACGAGTATGAACAGATAGAGTGAAAAAGAAAAGAGTCAAAATTTAAAAATGAGACTGAAGAGATAAGGAGCTAACTAAACAAGATAAATACATATAAATAGAGAGTTTAGCATGATGGTAAGTTAACTGGCTATGGATATAGAATAAAGTATGAACTGATATTTAATATTAGCATAAAACAGTTAATAAAATTAATTTTAATAAATATTAAACTATTTATGCATGAATAAAGTAGTGAAGACTATAAAATATTAACATTTATAGTTAATATTTTATATACACTTATAAAAATATATGTAGTAAAAATATAAAAAATATATATATTTTTTATATTTACATATATATATTTTTTATATATACAAAAATATTTAATAATATTTTCTAAATATATTGTTATACTAAATTATAAATACATTTATCAAATTATATAAAAAACTATTTAAAAATATATATTATATATATATATATATATATATATATATATATATATACAATATATTACATTTTATATAAATTACATAATATTTTCTAAAAAAAAATAATTCATTTTCATTTTACTTATTAAATTTTGTATTTATTCATTTATTACAATTTTTACATATTTATTGAAGTACATATGTATATGTATATTCATCACGCATAGCACAAAATATAATATATTTAATGTGTTATATTTTCTTAAAATAATTTATATTTAATAATTTTGATATTTTTTATTTTTAAATATACATTTAGAGATGTATATATTTATTTTAAAAATATTTAATAATATTTTCCAAATATATATCTAATAAACTGTTTAATAATATAATATTTTTCTAAATATGTACATCAATATATTACATTTTATATACATTACATAATACTTTCTAAAAAAAATTATTCATTTTATTTATAATTTTTTTTTTCATTTATTGAAATTTTTACATAGTTATTGAAGTACGTATTCATCACGCATAAGTATTATATTTTCTTAAAATTTATATTTCTATTTAATATTTATTATTTATTTTTATTTTTCAATATACATTTAGAGATGTATATATTTATTAAAAAAATATTTAAAATATTTAATAATATTTCGATTACATTCTACGCGAAACTAAATTGAAATACAAATTGAAATGTTAAGTCAATTAGCAGACTAAATAGCTGCGGATTATCATCGAGCACAGCTGCTGGCAGCTAATCAAAATATGTTATTTTGTAATTTTAATTAAATTATATTATTTAATACATGCATTAGTCATTAGGTTCAGCCATGCATTAAACAAACAGACTAGTCTGTTGGCCCAGGGCTTATCAGCTATTCGTTATCTTTAAGCTGGAACAAAGTGCATCTAGTATTTGGGCATATTCTATATTCTATGGTAAGGCATATAGACTTGTTGCTATTACTTCATTAAACACTTTACAAGCTGAAAAAAGTTCCATTGATGCGAGCAGTATATATATGTTATATAGAAAGAATATGAAGAAGATGTGACTAATTCAGGCAAAGGCTGAGTTGTCTTTGCCTTAACTATGCTAGTCGCAAAAATATATACACATGAAATTAACGTTCTCTATTACGAATTATGAGCCAGGTAGCACGCTTTAAAGATGCTATCTAGTCAATGACAGAGCACTAAATTGCCATAATAAACTAGAGGCAAATCGAAAGCATAAAGAGAGAACAAGTGCTCTATGTCCGGCCTCTGGCTAGCTCCCGGCCATTACGTGCGAGGGTCAGCAATTAGAATCGTCGAGTTCCACGAATTCTTGATTCATGTCAATGTCAAGGCATGAATCGGAACTGGTTTACGTCGCAACGAAGCTACAACATTCTCTCATAATCCTATATAAAGAGGTGCGTCTGCTCCACATTGAAGTCAATATGAAGCAGTTAAAGCTGTGTTTACTGTGTCTCTGCCTCTGCCTCTGCCTGCTGTTGGTTGCCGGCGGCACGCCCACCTGGCAGCTGCCCACAGCGCAGACTGTGCAGCGCATCCAACGGAGCTGCCAAAAGAATTCACCTGGCGTGCGAGCCAGCCAGCTGAGATGCGTCGTGGAGCAGCTGGGTCTGTGGACCGACGAGCAGGGCTACAATGCCAGGCGCATAGCCAAGATCTTTGCCTCGCACCAGCAAACGGAGGAACTAGTGCTGGTCGTGGAGTACTGCAACGAGCGAGAGCGACGGCCACAGCGAAAGCCCGCACAGTGGGCCTATGCGGCCTACAAGTGCGCCACGGCTGGAACCCTTGGCCAGTGGCTGAGGGAGTACAAGAGGCAAATGAGAATTGGCAATTGAATAAAGAAAAAAAATCAACATTTATTTTAGCAAATCAAATTCTAAATTCATGGGATCTGGGTATGCTTAGGGCTTGACGCTCTGCTGCACCAGCTGCAGATTGGAGCGCATGAAGCACATGCCGCCACGATAGGCCCAGGTGCAGGCATCGCTGCCTTGGGCATTGTTATCGGCGCAATCGGCGATCTTCTGATGCACTTCATCCGAGTGGTCCACGTGAGCACCGCCGGCGAGCTGCTCATGGATCTTGTGCACATCGAAGCCGTGCGTGGCATCAAACAAGCCAAACTTCTCGAATATGCACTTCAGATAGCAACGGCTCTTCTCCTCATCCGCAAAGTCCCACTTGACGAACTTGGCCACATCCTCGTCGCTGACTTGCAGCTGTTCGGTGCACATTTGACGGAACCTGACCAGATCCTCATGCGTCTTCACCACATAGCCCGAGTCATGATGTCCATGATGATGATCGGCCAAGGCCAGAGTCAAGCTCAAGAGAAGTATAAAGAGTTTCATCTTGGATTTTGCTTAGAAGATGCTGATTGCAACTGCAAATTTTTGCTGCGACTGCATTTGTATTTATAGCTAACTGGGAGGATCGGAACTGATCTGGTGATCACCTTCTAAGGTCGTCGCAAGCAAATGTGATTGACTGGCTCACATAGATTGTCTTATCAATGGGCTAAAGGTGTCTCAAAGTAATTGTCAAGTTCCAAATGCCAACAAAACACTTTCATGATAAAGCCGCAAGCAACAGCTGCAGCAATTGGACTTCATGATAGACTTTCAGACACTAAAAAAGCGATTTTAATAATTCCAATACGATTTCTGCTAATCAGATAGTATCTCTCTCAGAGGCAAAGAAGAATCAGTGGCGCCATCTCTCAGTTCTCATTTTACACATTCTAATAAGTTTATTTCTAATTAGATTCATATGTAATTCAAAAAGACGACTGTGGCGCCATCTATTCGTAAACATACTTTAGCGCCATCTGGTAGCAGAGCTATGGAACTAAGTTGCTTATGTTAATAGCAATTAGCTTTCAACAGAGAGCAACGAGCAGTTTAGTATTTAAGGCGTTACAAATTTAAATCCTAGCCAAAGTCAACGACTTTAAATTTACTTTGGCAAGATTTGGCTACTATTTCATAATGAAAATTATATAGAAATATACTGTTATTAAATTATAGACGGACAATATTTATAAATCTCTTTTGTTTCTTTTCAAGAATAATTTATACAACAAAAAATAACACAAATTGAACAAACATGTTTTTCTAATATTTTAAAACAATAATTTATAAAATAGCAGGGAATTAAAAAAAAATTATTTTTCAAATATTTTGTATTTTAGTATACGTATTTTATATATTTTTAGAAAAATTCATGATTAATTGGTTAAATACAAGTATATATTATACAAACCTAAACTTTTATAAATCATTAAATAATTATTTTATTTTTGTTTTATATTTCAAATATTGATTTTCATTGAATTTTTATTAACCAATTTTATACATAAGTAAATATATTATTAATTCACATTGCCTTTTCATCTAACTCTTTAGAAAGCTCTGCGAACATAATTCATAGCATTTATTTGATTGGTCGAGCAGACACTTGATAAGACACACCTGGCTCAAAGAGAGAAACAACAGCAACAACAACAACAACAACAACAACGACAACATCTAATGAACTGTTACCTGCCAGATCAGGCTGCCACGAAAAGTTCAAATACTCATTATGCCAATCAAACGGACGGCAAACGTAAAAAGGGAAAGCGAAAGTTCAAGCAATAAAGAAAACGCAACAGGAGGCAAGCAACAACAACAACAACAGCAACAACAACAGCAACAACAATAACAACAGCAACTGCAACGAACAACTAACAGCAACAACAAATTAAAAGCAAAAAGCAACAAGAAATCTACAAATTGTTGATTGACCCCAAGAGCTGTCGGCATCTCCAGTCGTCTCACTGTCTATGCAAGTGTGTGTGTGTGTGTGTGTGTGTGTGTGTGTGCGTGGGTGGTTGGGATATGCGCGCAGCTGACAGACCGACACTTATCACCTCTGCCAGTGAACGTGACTACAACAAAGTCAACAAGGAATAAAAAATGATCAACTAAATGATACCCTATAATAATATGATATGTAAAGTAATATATATTTGACAACATATATTCAATTAGATATTTAGTCGTTTGTTAATATACTTTACCTTTTCCGATTTATCTGTAAATATAATTAATAGCATTTATTTGATTGATCTGAGCATTATATAGCATAGCGTATCATTTAGTCTTTCATATCTCTTTACCAAACATCTGCACATCTCCATCTGGCATACAATATATGCAAGCATTACAAATGTTTACGCAAAACCAATATACCTCTTCTCGTAGCACTCACAACTCTACAGGGTATATTCATCATGCCAGCCAGAGCAGTTGGGGCTTTGTTGTGGGGGCAATTTAATAGCTGTTTTTGGTACAAAGTGGTGTGGGGTATGTGTGTCTGTGTGTGTGTGTGTGTGTGGCAACTAGTAAACAACAACAAATATAGTAACTACAACAACAATAATAACAACATTAACTACAACAACAATTCGTGGTAGTTCTTAGTCATTGTGTAAATGAAAGTGAAACTATTGTTGTTCAGCGCATTGGCTATGGACTTAGAATGAAAGGCGTTGGCCAGACCCCAACTAACAGTCTCCCTACCTCTCTCTCTCTCTCTCTCCTGTCTCACTCTTTTACTCTGCATCTCTTTCTTGCACATTATTCTTGACTTTCGCTCAGTTAACTGCATCCAATTGATTGCGCTGCCAAAGCAATTAAATCAAAACTAAATAAAAAACCAAACAAAAGCAAAGACAAACCCAATTGTAATACCCTACTTTGTGAGACATAAGATAAATGATAAAAAAAATGTTAAAAACTAAAATAAAAAAAAAATAAAAAATAGAAGACAACTGATAAATATATATTTTTATAAATTTTAAAATATAATTTTATATAATTTGTAATAAATAAATAAAATAATAATAAAATTAACTCATTTTATCTTTTGTTACAAAAAAAATAAATAAATAAAAAATATATATATACAAATTTTAATTTAAACATAAACAAATTTTATTTCATTTTATTCTATTTATTTTCTGTATTTTATTTTTTTTTTTTTTATTAATTACTAATTACTAAATATATATTTGAATATACTTAATAATCTCTGTTCTGCTCTTCAAAGATTTCCCTAAAGACTTTTTTTAGTAAGTGAACAAAATTTTTGTTTACTTTTATTATTCGTTAACGGGTCAAACAAATAAATTCGAAAGGACATAAAAATCTGTTCTTGTAGCTCGAAACACAATTTCGAAAAGAATTTCACCTCAAGCCAAAGTCTTAAATTTTAGAGAAAAGCAACAATTATATGACATACATATATCTTAACGTTCTTCAGATTAAGGACACTTCCTCCTGCTGTGCTGCACGAGCTGCTGAACTGCGATAACCTCCAGTTGGATGCTCGCTGCTTGGAATCTGGGCCAAATTGCAAATGAAGTTCCTGCAGCGACTCATAAAGCTCCGACAAGCCGAAAGCCGAACACACAGAACGCCGACTGCACAGCATTTGATGTTGGCGTCGCTGCCGGCGCTGACGTCGCTGCCATCGTTGAAGGTATAAAAGGTAGAAGACCGCCCAGTGCTCGCTCAAAATCCAATAAGAAACGCGCGTGCGCAGCAGCCCGACAGTTGCGACTCGCGAGACTCCCATGCTAAAGAGCACCGTTATAGTTCGCATTGCATTTAGTGGAATATATACAAACATATATACAGTATATTAATATATATTATATATTGCAATATAATTTATAGCAACTTGTTTTTAATAAAGTCTGAGCGTGTCGTGCGACGTCCGCAAATTGTGCATTTTAAAAGTTGCAAAACGAAAACTCAACAAAAATAAAAGTAAATAAATAAACAAAAGCCAAAGGGAACAAGGAAAAAAAATATAAACAAAAAAAAAGAAAACAAAGTAAATCAGAAAATCCCGAGTGCAGTTGACGATTTATGTGTTAATTTTTTGGACATTTCTTGAGCTTCCTGCGAATACGCTCAGAACACAACTTGCATACCAAAAAGGCAAAAAAAGCAATGCACGGCTTAAAGGTAAATGTTAATCGCTGGGACGACGGGTGTTTATTGGGGCAGAGATTGCGACAGATAGACAGTGGGACAGAGGGACAGATGGACAGATGGACAGAGGGACAGACAGATCCATATTGTTATCTTGTTGTGTGTGTGCACTTTCACTTTTTTTGCTTTTTGCCAGGTTTAAGGTTACACATTTGTGTCCATTTTATTGCCTTTGAACTGGTCTCTGATCTCTTAGCCATGACTCTGGCCAAACGCTGCTGGCTGACTCAGCGTCTAACATGCAAAACTGGCAATGCAAGCCAGTTATACAAAGAGAAACAAATGTATATACAAAGCGAATGAGTGCGCACATACATAGATACATAGATACATAAGTGGACCGGCCACAAATCGTAAATCATTCACAGCTCCACATATTTAGTCTAAACAAAAACATTTAGAACACAATTGCGAACTGAACGTTGCAAACGTAGTTATTAAGCAGTTAGCATTAGTTAAGAGAACTAAATGAATGTTGCATGAGATATGAATTGAAATCAGTGTAGAATTAATTACAATGTAATATATTCATATATAAGGGGCCTAGGCAGCTAGTATGTGGCTTAGGGTGCCACTTTTGTTCTAATGGGATACTTGTAATCCAATTGGAATAGTGGAACTCTTGAGTTTTATTGGAATATGATTGAATAATAGATTTAATTACAGCAATTTCTTTGGCATAATAATATTACAAATAATTTTTAAAATATACAAATATATTAGACATATTAAAATAAATTATATAAATCTCATTGTAGTCCAATTGGCGTAGTGTAATAATTGTATATTGTTTGAGAATATTTAAAAAAGATCCAACGAAATTAAAATGAAATATATTTTATAATATTTTTTAAAATATTATGAAATATATACTTTTTTTAAATTTCGTTGGAAACAACACAAGCATAAATATGTATTATAGACTAAAAAATATATTGAAATATATTATTATTATTAAAGATATTAATAATATATATTAAATATATATACTTTTTAAAAGTTTAAAATTTTAAAAAATTTTAATTTTAAATTGATATAATATCAAGTAATAATATAAGTAATAAGGTATCAATTTATCCATGTGCTAAGCACATCATCTTAAAAATAGAATATACGCGACTAAGATATAAACTGTCAAGCCCCATGAATATGATTTGGAAAAAAGTCTTAGTTTGATTATTCTCTCAAGTTATATCTAAATAATTGACTTTAACTTTTTATGTTCTACTTGTGTTACTTTAAGTTTTTAACCAGATAATTAAATTTCATTGCACATTTTTGAAGACCGCTATGAAATTTAATAAAAATAATATAATAAATCTTAAAAAAAAAATAGCAGACTTTGTGCTCAGCAATTAAATATTTGAGCTAAAACGGAATATGCCTAATAAATTGCGTGCTTAAAAGTAAACAATAAATTTAGGAGTGCTAACGATTCACACCTGTGAAGCTGATCATACCAAAAATAGTTTTATAATAGATATTTCAATAATTGAACTAACTAGACTTTAGCCATTCATTCATAGAGTTCAGGCCTGGTGAAATGTTATAGAAACACAGAGCCCCATTCAAACTTCATTATAAAGCAATAGATCATCTATTGGTTCAACATCACTTTTTTGTTATTTTTTTGCTTTCAATGTTTATGAGTTTTCCAATGCTCACTTGGCACACCCACATCATAAAAAAAAAAGCTGATAATCGGCTATTTTTTTTTTGAGCCTAGGCTTTTAAGCCTAAACACTGCCAGGGCCAAGAGCGTGATCTTCAAAGGCGAACCGCATTAACTTGTGCAGCGGCAAACGATCTTCGTCGTCGTCGTCGTCGTCGTTGTTGTTGTTGTTGTTGTTGTTGTTGTAGCTCTGACTTTTGGCACTTAACATGGCCCAATTTCGAGAATTGAAGTGCACTTACTTACTTCATCATCATGATCAGCATGATCGTTAGCATATCATCATAATGATCGTCTCATGAATCGGCACGAGCTGTGCAATTGTTGCTATTGCTTTTTGTTTGCTATTTGTTGATTCAATTTCAGACAATTGGATTCATTTCAAAGCCAAAAAGGAAAAGCGTTCAAAATTGCCCTCTGATCGTCTTTGGAAAGCACACACAGATACAGACACACACACATATACAAATACATAGACAGCCATTTATTCCGGAGATCGGGCAATGCTTGGCTAGCAATCATGAGCTGGTGCGTGGGCGGAGAATGTTTTTTTTTTTTTTCATTTTTTCATTTTTGTTTTCTTGTTGTTGTCCATGGCCAAAGGAAAGTCAAAGTGAAATGCATGGAAAGCAAAGCCAATTACCAGCTGCTGCTCCAAAAGGGGGTAGCCCAGCAGAAATGTCTGTCTCTCTGGGGTAATCTGAGCGCAGTCGGCGCACATTACAATTGGGAGTGAGTGGGGCGTGCAAATGCTAAGATCAAGATCAACGAAAACTCGGTCACAGATCACACTCCCAATATACACACGTGTGAGTGTATATATGTGTGTGTGTGTGTAGGCTCTATTCATGTATGTATATGTGTGAGAGTTACAACTTCATGGGCTGGCGCATTTCCATGCCAAGTGGTCAACTCGTTTAACCGGACCTATGACAAAGCTGCCTAAGGAAAGGCTCAAAATTCCAATGGTCTCTAGCCCATGTCGATCGCGCTCCGGTCTGCCGTCCGGTTTGATCGGCTTCCATAGTAATCCAATTAAAGGAACAATCTACATTTCAATTCAAAACTAATGAACTGTAGTTAATTCACAACAATGGGTAACACACATGTCTATAGATCGTTCTATTTGTTGCTGCTGTGATCGTTCGATGTTGTTGTTGTTGTTGTTGTTTGGGTTGTTGTTGTAGCACGTTTTGAATGCAATAGTTGCTTAGAGATCGAAGCGAATCGATCTCTCTACTCAGCTATGACTATGGCATTTGAAAGTCATGTACGCTGACGTCGAACTTGTGGTCTTCCATTCAGCGCCGGCTTCCTTGTCCGTAGTTCCCAAACTTCCGTCAAAGATTGGCCACAATTGTGGCCCGGGTGTAAACAATTCATTGATTGATGATCGTTTGGGCAATCAATTAAACAGCGTTAAATAGTCTTGGTGACAAATCATGGACTTTGACCAACACGAGTGCTAAATATAGCTAATATCTTCTCCCTCTTCGCTTCCTTCTACACTTTCAGTTCAGCCTGCTGGCGTTGCTCTTGGCGCTCTCGCTGTGCATCAGCTGCTGTCAGGGCGCACGTCGACTGCGTAAGAAGCCCAAGGTCTACAATGCGCTCATCACCACAGACGACAATTTGACATCGAGTCGCGCCTATCCGGTCATCCAACCCACCATACACGAGCCGGGCTATGCACCATTTGGGCCCTTTAATCCTTTTGGCTTCTATAGTCCGCCCATTGTGAGATTTGGCCAGCCATTGGTGCCAGGTCTACCACCCAATGAGCGGGTAAGCTAATTGCTAATGGATGTAGCTATGAAAAGTTAACTTGATCATCTTCTTGCAGCTGCCGTATCCGCTGCCCACAGCTCCGCAATATCCACCTGTGTACGCATCCTTTGATCCTCATCAGCCTGACATTCTGCCAGGGGAACAACAGCCACCCCCGCAACCTCAGCAGGAGCTGACGCCCCAAACTCCCACAGTTGATGAGCACGAGCCCAAAGAGCTTAAACGCAAGGATCAACTGCCGTTGCCTCTGAACGATCGAGGATTGCCGCCTGTTTTGATACCACTCTCATCTCAGTTCAACGGCCAGCCCATGCATCTGCCGCCCTATTCGTATCAACAGTACCCAGTGATCTATGACCAGGCGGGCTATGTTCGTCAGCGTGAAAATTATTTACCACCTTACGATTACTATCCCAGCCAAGGATATCCGACGCATAGTCCTGCAACTGAAGCGCCATCCGTGCAACAATCAGAGCCAGAGGTGCAGCCCTTGCCATTGGACAGCCTGGATGCTACGCCCAGTTTCGATGACATCAAAAATGGATCAGAGAATAAAAACATCGATGTGCCCGATGTACCGCCGCCTCCAATACCTTCGGGTCCAAAGCGCCCCAGACCAAAGGATAATTGAGGCGTGTTTTGGGAGCCACCCCCTTACGAAATATACGCGTATTTATTACCATTTTCTTTAAGCATTTCGATTTGATGTATTATCGTTCAATAATGTAATTTTTTAAGCTTAGTAAGTGTTCATCAAAGATAATAAATAAATTAATAAAAAAAAAAACGAGGTGAACGAACTTGCTTGGCCGGACCCTCGGGATGCGCAGAGCAGAGCTGTGCCCAGCTTTCACTGTGATAGTCCCGAGAGAATTCAATTATCAGAATTCAGTTTTGCCTATAAATGCAGCGTAAACAGCATTCATTGCCTCAGTTTGTACTTAAAACTTTTGCAATATGAAGCTAACATTCCTCTTGATTTTCTGCTGCTGTCTTTTTGCTTTGGGTAAGTCAAATATATTTTATTTGATGTGTATTTTAGAATTGCTTTGCTCTACAGCCTTTGGTCATGTCAGCGATGGGACCAAGGCCCCGTTTGTACGCAGTCGTTACAGCTTACGTTGGCGTAAGACTACGACAGCCATGCCAGAGACAACAGCTGGTCGTGCCGTAGAGCTCATTACCTCAACGGAACGTTCGAAAGTGGGCACCTCAACAACCAGCCCGGATTACGATTACTATGGCAACGGCGAAGCAGATAATATGGTGCATAAATGAACTATACTTAGAAGCTTGCCAATCTCAATATATACATATTCATTTTTATAATATATGCAATCTCAAAAATACATAAATAAAATATGCATATTCAAATTTAAATTCCAATTAAAGCAACGGTTTGCTTTCCTAGAAACTGTCACTTTTAGAAGAAGAAGCAGCTAACAGCGCTCTGCTAACTAAAATACAACAGTTTGCATTGCGCTGGATACGTAGCTTATGAGTTTTGCCGCATCAAAAAACTTTTCAATTTTGAATTAATAGTGTGACCATATTGTGTTTGAAGTTGTATTTCAATTTGAAAGGTCACACTGCACTCAGCTGTTTTATAACAGCTCTCGTTGTAAGCAGCATACCCGGTCTATTGGTATATTCATTTAAACCAGTTATTTAGAATGTTACTAACAAATAAATATGCGCAAAATGTGCGAAGCTTTCAAAAACTTGCAAGTCTACTCAACGAACGAACCAAATTTTGCTGGCCAACGACTGCAACAACAAAAATATTGAACGCAAGCCAATGGAGTGAAGGGTCGCAATGCTTGTATTGGTGAGTACAAGAGCTGCGATTATTGACAAGATTTGAGAAGCTCTGATTGCGCAGCAGCAGCAGCAGCAACAGATATGAGAGCTCAGTTCTGTATACGACAGCAACGAGAGCAGCAGCAGCAACTGGTGTTGGCCATTCAAGATTTTACAGCAAACAACATCCACTCACAGCAACCGCAACAGCGAAAAAACGCAAAATGGTGGTAAGTGAATATCTGGCGCAATAAAACCAATTGCCCAAGATTGCAAAATTAGAAAAGTCGAATAATATGTTATATATATCTCGGCTTAAACGCACTTATCGCTGGGGCCACGCGAGGTCAGCAACTGGCCCCAAGGGCAGCGAAAATCAGAGCCACAAATTTAAACTTAACACTTGTTGCTTCACAAATTTACCCAATCCTAGGCCAAACTGACTGAACAAGAGCGCGCCGAGAATCTGCAGCAACTGCTCGATGCAGGGTGGAGCTTGGTTGAGAACCGCGATGCTATATACAAGGAATTCGTGCTTAAGGATTTCAATCAGGCCTTCAGCTTCATGACGGGTGTTGCCCTACTGGCTGAGAAAATGAATCATCATCCCGAGTGGTACAACTGCTACAACAAAATCCAGATTACCCTGAGCACCCATGACGTTGGCGGCCTGAGCAGCCAGGACATCCGTATGGCCACGTTCATTGAGGCACAGGCCAAGCTATTGAACTAAATGCTTTAAACTAATTGTTTGATATATTTTTCGTTTGTATCGCATTTAAAAATATTGTTATTAAAATTAATAAAATAATTAGCCCAGCATGGACTTACTTAATATCTGATAGTCAGCCTCTGCCAAGACATCTGGAGACATCTCATCCTTGGCATATCCAAGGGCTTTGAAAAATTTTAACGAGTTCTCATTATTGTTCAGCACAGTGAGCATAACTTTTTCCAACTTCCAAAGCCGAGCACAAGCTTCGAGCGTTTGCATCATGAACTTCCCAAGACCCTTTCTCTGATACTCGGACGCAATTTGTATTTCATAGCTGAAAGAAAGGCAATAACTTTAAATTAATGCGAAATATATTGTAACAATCATGCACTTACCAGTAGAGCACACAGTCTCCATCATCCATGTCGAAGCGGAACATGGTGTAAGCCACGGGTTGCTTCTGTTGATTAAGGGCCACCAAGAATCGCGCCCAGTTTTTATTGAGCTCAGACTGTTTAACTTTTGGCTGCCATCCCATTTTGAGTTGCTTGTAGAACGGTCCTACATTCTGTTCCGCCAGTTTAAATGTCCATTTGAGGGTCTTGGCATCCATGTCGCTCTTGGAGCGGCAATATAGTTTAAACTCCTCACCTGAAGTCGATTTATAGCTTTCGTATGGCAGTGTGTCAAGTGGAACTTTAGCACGCATAGCGGCCTCAACAAACTTGTGTTTGGCAGCAGAACTGAGTTCGTCACGATTTGTCATTTTCTTATGTTTAATACAATTTGTTTTGTATATTTGTCCTATGAGAGCGTGGTATGCACTTAAAAGCGGGAAACTAGTGTTGTATACAATTCGAATTGCAGCCCTGGTTATTATTTCGCGAATTATGGAGTACTAGAAGTCTATAAACAAGTAAACAACGCAAGCACTTTGGAATTTTATTCAGTTTATTTTACAAATAAAGGGTGCCAATATAAGTAAACTTAAATCGAATTATACATAACGCTCTAACATGTAAATACTAGACAAGTAAAATCATAAATATGCAATAGCAACTATTTGAGTGTTATGCTGACGTTATCATTCGTTTTTCAGCAAACAAAAACAAAGCACATCTGCAAGAAATAGTTTAAACAATGTTTAAGAAATCAAAGCCCAAGGTGGAACCACCGCCCACAGCACCCAACCTAGAGGAAATGCTTGCGGATATTGAGACATTCGAAATTTCCCAACCATCTGGAACCACGGCCAGTAGCAGTGCAGCTCTGGAACACGCTCTGCTTACGGAGCCCGAAAACTTAACGCTTGAGACATGGTGGCAAGTTTTTGACGAATACGACCAAAAAGTAAAAAAATTAGCTGTAATGGAGGGCACACTAGAAGTTAAAAAGGAAAGCCTGTTGGCTTGTAAGGAAAAGCTCGAAAAGAATGCCAAAAATCTACGCAAGGGAATCCAAAAGCAACAGACGTTAATAAAAGAACTGGTTGATTGTTGACATCTAGGAATATTAGTTTGTTTTTATCAATTCTTGTAATTTACAAATCACATGTTTCAATATTTGTTTATATGAATTCTTTCACATTACAAAAATCAGCAGTTTTAGATATCGATAAACGATTCCTATTGCTATTGTTGACAAACACATACACAGCATTCGTAATCGGGTATGTTGGTAGGCTGCGCTCAGAGAGTATCGATACTTGTTACCTGCAGCCGTTTTTTTATGTGGGGAGAAATAAAATAATTGTTTTTAAATTATTTGCATTAAAATGAAAGCGTTTAATTAATTAAATAGTGAGTTTTGTTAATTGAAAATATCACCGGAATAAAATGCACACAATATAAAGAAACCAACATTTATTTTGGGCCTGTGAATAAGCCAGGGAACAGGTTTAGGCCAGAAAAAAACTTGGCTGGCTTACCATTTACGCCACAGCGTTAATGGCAATACAGCATCGAGCGGAGGTCGATTGTTTTGCGTATGTGTGTTTGTGTTTATATATGTGTGTGTGTGAGTGTTTTGTGCTTTTGTAGTTGTTTTAATATTTTGCCTGTGAGTTAGCTAAATCCAATTACCAAATCGAAAAAGTGCAACAATTGTTATGTGCAGAAAAAAAACCCCCTTCGCGCTGACTAATTGAATTTTACATATCTTATTTTGGCTACTTAACAATAACAGTGACAAGTAGAATTTTGGTTTACTCCAAGAATACACACACTTATACACACAACCAATGCTATGCTCACAGCAAAGGATTATTATCCAACTTAACGGTTGTCAATAGTGTAAAAGAATGCAATAGATTTAATGACCAAATAGAAATGAGCAAAAAAAAAAACAACTGACTAACAGTAATTTTCACGGGCACATACACAAGCACCAGCAGAGAGCTTAACATGTTTGTGTATAAATGTGCGTGTGTGTGTGTGTGTGTGTGTGCGCGAACAAAGTGCTAATGAGATGCTGATGCCTGAATGTTGATGCTGTGCTTCTTCTTGGCAGCAGTTTGTTGCTTTTGCCATTTATGCAAAATATATACGTAAATTTCAAACAAAAGATGTACATACATATTTTATTGTTTTGATCTGTTGCGAATTTCGCCAGCTAACGAACTCGCTGCAAAAGGTGAAAGCAAGATTTGTTGTATTATTTTATTGTTGTTTGCTTTTTTGCTCAAGTGGATGCTGAGTATGTGATGTTTTGTATGAAATCGTATTTATAAAAGTGCAATTTCTTTGTGCGCTGCGAAGCCTACCGTTATTACAATAATCTGTAATTTATATATGATTTGCTCATTCTCTTGCAGCAGCTACGCGTGAGATGTCGCATGTTGTTTGCGTTGCTGCGGCTGTAACGGATATTTTCAGTTTGGCAATTCTTATTGGCAAAGCAACAACTGCAGCAATAATGTAAGAAACAAAGGGGCTAACAAAGGTCAATCGAAGCCAGCAAACGCAGCCTAGAACTAGTTAGGTTTCCACACACACACACACACACACACAGACAGACACGAACATAGATTTTAACACAGAGAGACACACACATAAACACAGAGAGTTAGAGCAAGCATGGGCTGGCTGCTGGCGCTCCTGGCGTTGTTGCTGTTGGCCATCAGCGAGCTGCTAGCAATCCCAACGCCACTCAAGCTACCAGGTAAGGCCACAAATTGAACTTTCTCCAACCACTGGTTTGGCTAACCTACGCTCTTGTTTAGGCTACACACATAAACTGACGCCATACATCAAGCACTGGGAGGCGGCGAACTTTGATCGCGCTGTGCTGCAGGCAGCCCAGCTGCGCCATTTGGAGCAAGCACGCGCACGTCGAAAACGGCAAGTTGAGCCCTCAAGTGGTTCACCTGTGGGACTGGCGCACACAATTCGCCTGAATTTCTCTGCACATGACAGGTACGTGTGTGGGTTGAAGCTGCAATTAACTTTTTATACACAAAACTGATTCATTGTCTTTACAGAGACTTCCTGCTAGTGCTGCGTCAGCAGCCAAATTCGGTGTTTGCGCATGATGTAGAAATTGAGAATACATTGGGTGCCATCGATTACGATGTCTCGCGTATTTACACGGGTAGCCTGGAGGACGATGAGCAAGCCCATGTGCAGGCGATACTCACAAGTGATAATCTCCTAGATGGCACCATAGAGACGCAAGCGGAGCACTATTATATAGAGCCAGCGCAGCGATATTCACAGCAGTTGGCGGAGAGTGGCGTACACAGCATAGTTTATAAGCTGAGCGATGTAAATATGCAGCAAGCGAATTCTTTTGCCAGTGGCGTATCCTCCCAGGCACCTGTCAAAACTCACTGCGCCAGCGAGCGATTGCGGCGCAAACGGTGGCTGCCTGAAGAGGAGGTAAGACGCAAATACAATATAAATGCATATAAATTTGAATATATATAAATTTATATTAATGTTTTCTTTTTCGATCGTAGCACATCACAGTTCCAACTTATAATCGCAATCCGCCGTTGCCGCTGGATTTAGAAGTGCCCTATAATGATGATTTTCGTGTGCTCGCCTCTGAGGAGGATCGCAGCGAGGAGAAATCTAGAAAGTCCACTACGACAACCATGCGCAGCACAGAAAGCTTTCTGGCCACGCTGACGAAGCCTACACCCAATCGCAACATACTTGTAAATAACTATAATCCCTCCAATGTTGGCGACACCAGTCGCAGCTACAACAGCAACACCAATACCAATACCAATAGCAATAATAATGTACGAAAATTGTACACGAAACACAAAAACATCATCGTTAGCACCTACAATCGACCCATAGAGCCGGAATTCGGTACTCCCTATGAGGAGCCCAATGCCAATAATAACAACAGCTTGCCAAATAATTTTTTCAATGCGAATTGGACAACGCTTTCGATGGGCAACAACGATCGACCAAGTCACAAGACACACGTGGAGATCATTACGAAGAACGGTGCCACAAAGAAACCGAACATCATTGTTAACAACTACAACCCAGAGATTATATTTGCACCCCATCCCCACAATCCCAGCTTTAATAGCATGTTGATGACGAATCTATTGAGCGGCCGAGGCGATGATATACATAACGCTCCGCGCCTGCTATATGATCGCAAGACAACCTGCATGCTGTACTTGCAGGCAGATCACACGTTCTTCCAGAAAATGGGCAGCGATGAGGCCTCCATCGAGGCCATCACACGGCATGTGCAGCGTGCCAATTCAATTTACCGTAATACGGATTTTAATAACGATGGAAAGCCCGACAATATTACGTTCATGATCAAGCGTATTAAGGTACACAACATGAACGCCATGAAGGATCCTAGCTATAGGTTTCCCGGCAACTATGGTGTGGAAAAATTCTTGGAATTGTTTTCAGGTGAGCGATTAGCTAATTTTTATTGATTATAATCATAATATCTTTACTTTACATTACAGAGGAGGACTATGATGCCTTCTGCCTGGCCTACATGTTCACCTATCGCGATTTTGAAATGGGCACCCTGGGTCTGGCTTGGACGGGCGATCTGAAGAATGCGGGTGGTGTTTGCGAAAAGAATGGACACTATCGCGGTTCCCTGAAATCGCTAAACACAGGCATTGTCACGCTACTTAATTATGGCAAACATGTGCCGCCCGCCGTTTCGCATGTGACGCTAGCTCACGAGATTGGCCATAATTTTGGCTCACCTGTAATTACAACTTAAAATATATTTCTCATCTTTCTACAATCAAGTAACAAATTCTCTTACCCATCGACAGCACGATCCGGAGCAGTGTACACCTGGTGGCGAGGATGGCAACTTTATAATGTTCGCACGCGCCACTTCGGGGGATAAGAAGAACAATAATAAATTCAGTGCCTGCTCCTTGAAATCCATTGAGCCCGTGCTGAACGCCAAGGCGCGTTCGATGAAGGGCTGCTTCACGGAGCCACAGTCATCCATTTGCGGCAATGGCGTCGTTGAGCCCGGCGAGCAGTGTGACTGCGGATGGGAGGAGGACTGCAAGGATTCATGCTGTTTTCCCATGTCCCGGCAGCCGCATCTGGACGAAACGCCCTGTACACTGACGCCACATGCTCGTTGCAGTCCTTCACAAGGACCATGCTGCACCACCGATTGCAAGGTGAAATTTGGCGACAAGTGTCGCGATGACAATGGCTGCCGGGATCCCTCGTTCTGCGACGGACGCGTGCCCCAGTGCCCGCCCTCGGTGAACAAGCCCAACAAAACTATTTGCAACAAGGAATTTGTATGCTATATGGGCGACTGTACGGGCAGTATTTGCTTGGCTTACGGACTAGAGTCCTGCCAGTGTATACCAGGCCCACAGGATGATCGCATCAAGTCCTGCGAACTGTGCTGCAAGCTGCCTGGCGAGGATAATCCCTGTCGCAGTTCATTCGAATGGAACGAGGCTCCCTTCGATGTACCCGACATGTACTCGAAACCGGGCACGCCCTGCAATGATTACAATGGGTATGCCATGGCGATTAAATAATCTTAATATTTACTAATCTCCTTTTCTTTGATAGCTACTGCGATGTCTTCCAAAAATGTCGTGAGGTGGATCCGTCGGGTCCATTGGCCACACTGCGTAAGCTGCTGCTCTCCGAGGAGAGTATTGCCACTTTTAAGAAGTGGGTGCAGCAACACTGGTACACAGTAGCTCTGGCCGCTATTGGAGTCTTCTTGTTACTGGTATGTGAAGAATTTCCATTTTATTTTAAGTTCGGTAGTCCGAAGATAAGATTTATTTATTGGTTATAATTTAATACGTTTTTGTTTGACAAGTTAATGCGTGTGGTCACAAGTATGCTGAGGGATCAGTATGAGGCCAAAACGCAGGCCTTGGGCGATGGTGAGGCCAGCAATGTACCTGAAACTCAACCTTGTAGAGCTCAGCTCATTGGCCATTCTAAAGAGATCTCTAGAGCTTATGTAGAGCCCATTTATGCTATTATTTCATGCAATCATGCGCAACCCAATGACCCAATCTGCTTTGCCATAATTATAATTATTTCTTTCGCTCTTGCCACAGATCATGAGCACAAAGCTGCTGGCGAAACGCTCGAATCTGAAGCTTAAATCAGTGACCATCATACACAGTGCCACCACGGAAACAGTGCGTCTGCCGGAGAATAACAACGGCGTCATAGTACACACGGCCGTGCGCACTAAGGTGCCATTCAAGAAAAAGGTGCGTGGCGAGCGCAGCAAAAAGTCAGGAACGGGCTTAGCAACAGGAGCAACAACACCAGCGGGAGTGCGTAGTAGTGCGGCAACTAAGGGCAGCGGAAATGTGGAGCCAAAGAAATCGAGTCGAACGCAGGCGCTGACTAAAAAGAAGCTTAAATCAAGTGCCACCGAGGAGGAGCCAACCAAAAAGTCCAAAAAGCTGGGCAAGCACATGAAGGAAATCATCGACTATTCCCATCGTAACAATAATGCAACAGGCGGCGACGATGCCTCAAATCTTTCAACCACCAACAATCACATGAACACCTTTGGCAAAGTGCAACGATGGCTGTTGGAATCACCGATTGTGGCCCAGCCACTGTCGCACATAGATCACAGCTCTCGGGTGCACAAGGTGATGAGCAAATCACAGTCGACGCCCGAGCGACTGGTGCAGAAGACACCACAGAAGACCAAGTCCATGGGCAATCTATCCAATGAGAAGGTCAAGCTGCAGGTCGTCTACAAGCCGCCTTTCAAGTTCTCGCTGCGTCTGTCCAAGAAGCCCAAGGTAAAGACGCACGTGGTGGGCGTAAGCGCTGGCGCGCGTCCAAAGCGTGCACAGAAGGCGCAGAACACACGCTCCAGCGGGCAGCCGGCAACAGCATCCAAGGCCCCATACACAGAGCACACCAAGCGCACTGCCTTGCTGCTGTGCAACGAAGCGGATGACGATAATCAAATACTGACGGTAAACGAGCCCAACTACGAGACTTTAAAGCCGCCCCCGCGCACCACAGAGCACTGCTATGAGAATGTGGAGCTGCCCGGTGCCAGTGCAGCTGCTGAGCCTGCCGCCACAAGCAAACCGAGCAGCAGCAGCAGTGGCGCTGGCAAGATAGCGCCCAGCTCTTCCAATCGCGCTAGCCTAGAGAGTGCAGCTGCACCCACATCGCAGCGCAACTCTTATCGGCGCTCCAATTCGCTGTCCACACATAATCCGTTCGCGGTAGCGCCGCGACGTAGCAGCAGCAAAACGGCCAAGCATGAGCCACAGCCCGCCGGTGGATCGATAAATCTGACGCGCAACTTTGGTAGCACGCAAAATCTGATCAATCTCAGCCAGAACATGGCTAAGTCCAAGAAGCGTAGTAGCCTCAATCTGAAAGCGAGCGCAGCCAAAAATGGCAAAGATCCGCCCACAGCGATAGCAGCAGTCACAGGCGCTGCAGCAGCTGCGCCGCAACGTCGTTCTTCTTCCAACGTGAACCTGCGCAGAAATAGCAGTACCTCCAATGCAACGCCCCAGGCAGCTCCGGTACCGCCCACGCGCAACACTCGCAACAGCTTCAGCAACATTCCACGCGCCAGTCTCAATGGCCAGAGCCAGAGCAACGTCTCCGCCACGACGACGGCAGCGGCGCCGAGCTTCTCACGTCAGTCCTCTACAAGCACAGCGACGACAACGTCTAGCGGCATGGCATCAGCACTGCCTCTTCCTCTACAGCAATCCGCCTCCACAAGCGCCGTGCCCAGTCAACGGCAAGCGACGCAGCCGATGCGACGCAGTCTAAACAACTTCAGAGCGCGTTCCAATGCGACAACAACAACAACAGCTGCTGCTACAGCGGCTGCACCACCGTCAACGACAGCAACAACAACGCTGGACAATGAGTTGCCATCGGATCTGGAGGTGGTTGTCTCTGACATTGAGAACCTGGTTAGCTAAGAGCAGCGCAGTTGCTCATATACATTTCCAAGCAACCAAGTGAAAGTGATAAGTCCTAAAGTTAGTTATACAAATTGTCGCATAGGTTTACATGCATATATATATATATATATATATATATAAATTTAGATTTGTATATATACATATACATAAATACATACATATATGTACTTTACACTGCCTTAAACTTGCCGTTTCTGCTGAATATGTGAATGCCACGCCCCTCCACACATACCAAAACGACCACGACCACGAAATCCGCATTAATCAAGCAAAAAAACAAAAAATAGTTCTATATATTCGGAGTGCCGAATTTAAAATATTCTTGCAGATAAATGGATTTGAAATAAAGAGAGCATATATGAGATGTATAAACTTATAAACCTCAGATAAACCAGAAAGACCTTAAGTGAAAGAACAATTTTTATAGAATTCTATCTATAGAGATATGGTAATTCAGTCCGATATTGTTCAAAAGAATATATCTAATAAAAAAAAGTAGTTATATGAAAATAGTTTTTTGTTTTAAACAAAAGCTTGGTTTATTATAAAGAGATATGCAAACAAAGAACTCCAGTGATTAATAATTGATATGCATATGGTTTATTCATATTCATCTTTACGTTATGTATATATATTTATATAAATCTATGATCCATACTGCAAGAGTATACAAATGCTAACAACGCTCGTGCTTATGGCTCCATCACTAACTCACTAATCAATTCCATTGAATGTACACCCGACACCCAAAACCCAAAACCCAACACATAACACCAACACCAACACCAACGCCAATGCCACCGCCGAAGCCAGATGCACTCACCGCACATTGTACCTTTTACTACATACTATTTAACTGTATTTACTGTTGTATTGTATTCGTGATCTATGTAACTTAAACTTGTAACTCTGTACTTTTGTCTATACCTATGTGAATTGTGTTCAGTTGTCGTAATACGATCGATCGTATTGTATGTATGAACCAACAATATCCTAACTGATTAGAAATTTATACTAACGTAATCCACTATTAGAGTTTTATTAGCTTTGAAAAAACAACAATGAAAATGAAATCGGCATAAGCTAAACTATTTTTGTAATGCAAAAGAAAAGAAAGTAATAATTACAATAGACCGATAAATAACTAATCTATAATGTATAGATTATCTTTATATATACATACATATGTACATCGATACAACGAAGCTCGATCGCTGCACAGATTCAAACTGTTATTGTATTTATCTCTGTTTTATATGAATTCCTACACAGTATTACGTTATCTTTACATATTACATATCTTTATTTTTTTAAATCATGTTCTCAACGTTTCGAACAACGACCATTGTCTCTATAAACTTCGACACACAGAACAACAATACAAGGTGCTATTTTAGTAAGGAATGTATAAAGCAAACATAAACGAAAATCTAACCAAGAACATTTAAAAAACAAAAGATAAGAAAACTCTTATGAATATTTTCCAAGAAGATCAAAATGATTATAATATTTGTAGTTGAGATGAGACGAACGAGTGTAGCCAAATGGTTAGCCCGGGAAAGTTGCAAGTAAATATACATACATAAATGATATTAGTAACAATTATAACCAACGATAACTGTCAATAAATCAAAAGTAAAATGCATCGAATCGTAGTAATTAGTAGTCGCAACAAAATCAAATGAAACTTAATATAAAACTGTTTAACAAATGCCCCCCACTCTGCAGTTATCCCCATATCCGCACACACCCACACACTCCCACACACACACAATTGCCTGCGCCATTCTTAGAAGTAGTGTATATAGGAAATAAAATCGAAAGACAAATAGTTTTTATATGCAAACAATAACAATTTAGAAAGCAATAAAGAACAAAACACCTAACCGATATTCATTACATACTATAGTCACGTAGCGTATCAAATCACAAATGAAAGCAAACGGCTTGCAGAGATATATGTAAGAGAGAGAGAGAGAGAGAGCGAAGGAGCCCCAAATAACTAGCGATTTATAGTCTAATTGGAATAATCCTTAGATATATATGTAAGTAATGTGTTGAAAACTTGTCGTTTTTTTAAATTGCGTATAGTTCTGATATGTATTTGCATTGGCTGGGTAAAATACTTATAGCTGGGGGCGTGCATGATGCACATAGACATGGGTATATCGTATATATTTTTGGAATATACAACACACATTAATAGGTAGACATAAGCTCAGCTCAAATGATCATTCCGAAACAAGTGGAAGTAAAGACAGTTAACGTAAACGCGTAGGCAAGTTATGAAACGGGGAAAAAGAAAATAAGAAAAACAAAATTACGCGACAATCGCTTTGAAATGCTTATTAAGAAAAACAAAAATAACATAAATCGAATTATAGTTTTAAGTTTGTCTTAACGAACAAAAGAAATCTAACACAAACACCTATTGATAACTATTTAAATATGTAACTATACAATGAGCAGATTCTTTTGTAACATTGAAGTATCTCGGCAAAATCATAAAATTTACCAAAAAAAAAAAAATGCAAAAAAAAAAGAAAAGAATATTGCCAATGTTTATGTATTGTATATAAGAAATGCAAATAATTATTATCTAAGCTGAAAGTATTTTGAGCGTGACAGGAAAAAGACTATTTTAGCGCGAAATGAACAATTTTTGTGTACTGTACATAAGAAATTTATTGATTTTAAATAAAATATATATATATATATATGCATCTATATATATATACATAAATAATTTAGTCGTAAAACTGCAAAACGATTTTGAAATCTGTGTGTGTACCTCAATTGTAATTAATTTTGTTTGTGTATTCATTTTGATGAAGGCTTTGCACCCACTTCACTGGTTTGATAACACAACTATTTTTTATAATTTAGCTAAATGAATTTTAAATACACATACTCCAAGCAAAGAAACCCTCGTAGAGAACCAAGCCCCCTAGTTAAATAACAAAGTTTTAAATGTTGTCAAAGAACGTATTAAGTACGTAAAGTATTTCTGTCGTCAATTAAATAACGCGTAAATCGAAAGCCGAAAAGCAAACAAAAAAAAAAAAAAACAAGCATAATTTAAGTACAATAATTCTTAAATATTATAAGTTGCTAACAGAGAGACAGAGAGCAAATGTGTGACACTAAGTTTTACTTAATAATAATAATGGTATGAATACAGTAATTATTTAATTTATTAATATTATCATTCAAAATGTATGCAAAATGTAACTAATTTTTTAACACTGCACATCATTGCAATATTTTTTATAATTTTCTCATTTCAAGCAAAAATTAAATAACAATAAAAAAAATGAAACAAACTCAAAACACCAGACATTTACTTAAATAGCTTTTTTATCAGCCTTTTCCAATTTGGCGGCACGTTTTTGCATAATCCAAAAGTAGACGGAGGGCAAGAGATGACGCAAATAGTAGGCAATTTTCGCCTGGAGTTCGCTAACGATTATATCGGGTTCCTTGCGCATGATGCATTGCAATATGCGTTCTGCTAGCTTATCGGGCGACATGCCCTTGGCCGTGGTTTCATCCATTTCTGAGGAGAGGAATAGAAGTAATTTAGCTAACAGCATACATGTTCATTTTAAATTTATACTGACTGCCATAGGTACTGCCCGATCCATTCAGTGCATTCATCGAGAGCTGTGTGCGTATGTAACCAGGACTCACGCACGATACGAACACCTTCTTGTTGGCCACCTCAGCACGTAGAGCATCAGCGAATGCTTGCAGTGCATGTTTGGAAGCGGAATAAGCTGCTCGCTGAGGTATCGCAATCTTTCCCTGTATGGAGCTAATGAAGCATATATGACCACTCTGGCGTTTCACCATAGAAGGCAATAGCGCTGTATGAAAATAGATAAACTATATAATAAACTATATCCTCAATAATGCTGCAAGGAAATACCTTTAGTCAACGCCACGGTGCCAAAATAATTCACTACCATTACCTTTAGGTCGACATCAACCGCTGTGGTGGCTACATCGGCACGCACGCTAATTCCACCATTATTTATTAAGATATCGACTTGATTGTGGACAGCCAAAGCGCGCTTAACAAAATCTGGCATAGAGTTAAGTTCAGATAGATCCAAAGCCAGAACGGTGGGCGGGTATGCGGGTTCCTGCGAATAGCAATACATATAGATATGAATATTTCAGTCTACATAGCAAATATAATTTACCACATCCAGTGTCATTAGATCCTTCTTCACGCGCTCCAGTTCCTCAACCCGACGCGCGGCCAAGATAATCTTACAGCCCGCTTTATAAAAGACGTGAGCAAGGGATTCCCCTAAGCCAGAACTGGCGCCCGTTATAAGCACAACCTATAAGTATTTAATATCAAAATTTAGTATAGAGCGGTTTTAAACTATATTTATTGACTTCTACCTTGCCGGGTAACTGATTGCGGTACTTCTGAGCGCGAAAGCGTTGCCATAAATTGATAAGGGCCAGTGGCAAAGCCACAGGCATTAGAATGCTGCCAAGCACCCAGTAAAGGACATTCCAATCACTGCTTGGTGCGCACTTTTCGACTTGATCTAACTTCATTACTTCTCAACTCGAAGAACTTTGCACCATTGCAAATAGTAAAAACAAAAACAATCCAGTGCTGCCATTCACATGTATTTACAGAGTATTGCTGTTCTTGTGTTACCGTAGCCATGTGAATATCAAAAATGCACAGCTGATATTTGTTACGTTGTGGTTCTTGGTGCCGCTTATTTAATGTTTATTTTATTTAATAAAATAAGTTAATATGCACTGCCTAGTTAGACAAACGCAACGTCTAAGTTGCTGGCTGCCAGCAGCGCAAATTTATACGACAGCTGTGCAACGCACTTTTTGGGAGCGAGAGAAGAAGTCCGGCTACAAAACAAAACTAAAGGAGCCATCAAAGAAGCAGCTTATAATTGATGGACTACAGGAGTTGAAAGAGGAAATAAAGCTGTGGCGTCAGGAAGTGAAAGAAAAACTAGAAAGCGATCCAATTCTGGTATTTCGGCCTGGTGAAACGGATGTAGTCTTCGATTTCAAAGCACCAGACGCACTAGATAAATGGACAGTTACGACAGATACGGATCACGGTGAAGGGAAAAGCATAGCCTCACTGGAACTAAGCGCTTCAGGGGCGGGACTCTTCCATGGTGAGGTCAGCTCGCAGCATACCAAGGATGGCATCATCAAGCGCACCGGCTATGCGAATATACGCACTAAACGTGTGCGGGTCAGTAAAGAATAAGAAGTCAGTGCAAGATTGAGTTTTAATTAAAAGTCTATTTCCTAATAGAAATCATTCAAGCGAGAATCCACTTATGACTGGACACAGTATAACATGCTGATAATGAAGGTGCGCGGTGACGGACGAAGTTATCTGATAAATTTGCATACAGAGGGCTATTTCGATCTCATGTGGAATGATATCTATCACTATGTGCTTTATACTCGCGGCGGTCCTCACTGGCAAATAGCTAAGATACCCTTTTCGAAATTCTTTCTCTCTTCGAAGGGTCGTGTACAGGATAGACAGAATGCAATACAGCTGAATTGTGTAACTCATTTTGGTTTCTCTGTGGCAGCCAAAAAGGGCATGGATGGGCCATTTGCTTTAGAGATTGACTATGTGGGATTGGAGTATGATCCCAGCCATCAAGAGGAATTCGCCTACGAAATGTACAAAACACCCAAGTATATTGTAGCTACATAAAAACCAATATCTGTTAATCGTAGAATATTGGACATTCAAAATAAATGCACTTTTGTTTTAACCTATTCGTTCTCTCTCAAGCTCGCTCTCTCTCTCTCTTTACACAACTCTGCTCTCTTGAATCAGCTGCTTAAATGTTTACAATTACAGAGACTTCAAGGTCGATAGTTTTTGTTGTCGTCTGTTGAAATACATTAGTTACAGGTGCTATTTGTAATTTGCTTTTACATTTTACGTACTGAAAGGTGCTTCGATTTCAACAGTTGCCATTCCACGACAGCCAATTAAAGCCGCGAGAGCGGCAACAGGGCTCGCGATTTTTCTTTTGCTTTGCTCCACTCGAATGCCGCTTCAGTCTCATTGTAACTTTGGTTCCTGATAGTTGTTGATAAAACAAGCGGAAAAAAACTTCCGCAACTGCAGAAGTATTATTTTTATCTATATATCATACGCAAATAAGTGATAAATAAAAATGGTGAGTATTTTTAGCATACATAAGAACTCGCCAACTAGACCAATTGAAAAACTTGCCACAGCCAACAAAAACGTGACCATGTGGCGGCCGTTCACACAACAGTCCGTTACGACCTTGAAATGTTTTGCTAATGTAATCCTGTTCATAGCAAAACAGAAATAACACACACCTTAATCAATAACATGAAGTCGAATATAATCGGTTAGCCGAAGTATAAATACCCTAAAAGAAGTAAAGAAGTAGAGAGTAAGGATGCCATATTTTTAAAAATTTACATACATAATTATACCACAGAATTCAAACGATTTTGCTTCTAAAATTTTTGTAAATTAATCAACAGTGACTCAAAATTAATTCATACTCCTAAAATGTACAAGTCTCCGACGGACAATAACAAACATGAAAATTTGTGAATGCGGAGTTTATCAGTGACCATTAAATACCTACTTCTTCTTCTTACTCTTCCAAAGTTTCAGTCTGTTAAGCATTGCCAGCAGGCTGACAGGCTCGACAGTTTGTGTCTCTGCTAAGTAGAAGTAACAGATTCCTTCAATCATAGTGCCTTTGGCTAGTGTATAACAAAGACTACGCATTTTACCGGTTTGTGTTGACGTTTCGAAAACATGTTGGCCAAAAACCAGTCCAGCTCGACCAACGAAAGCGACAGCGCAATGCATGAAACCAGTTGGCAGTTACCATTCCTGCCAGCAACAACTTCACCCGCTATTCTCTGACTGTCTGTTGTTGAGCTTATCAAGTGCTGACGTTGGTGTTTTTTGTAGGCTGTGCAAAATGGTGCAATATACGGTAGACATTTATTCAAATGCCATTACAACATATATACTAATTTATATTCGGTATTCACTCACTGATTGCAGCAAGAGACGTATCTGTACGATCCGAATGTGCTGCTCAAGCTCGACTTTCATCGCAGCCCAGCAAAATTTCAGCCCTTCATCTCGGCTTCCAATCCGGGCGAGTCGTGGCTGCGGGTGCGCCCATTAAAGGATACGGATTATGATCGGGGCTTTCTGCAGCTACTCTCCCAGCTCACGAATGTGGGCAATATAACACGCACACAATTTCTGAGTAGG
This sequence comes from Drosophila stalkeri, assembly GCA_035047405.1. Classification (NCBI taxonomy): domain Eukaryota; kingdom Metazoa; phylum Arthropoda; class Insecta; order Diptera; family Drosophilidae; genus Drosophila; species Drosophila stalkeri. The sequence goes on from JAWNPR010000142.1 coordinate 6,224,106, forward strand.
TGCACTTCATTCCAGCGTAAGGCGTGAGTTATTCTAATATAAATCGATTTTCAGCACGTTTCTCGCAAATGAAGGCCAGCGGCGATTACTATGTGACGGTCATTGAGGATACGAGGAAGGGCGAGATTATTGGTGCCGCCTCGCTCATCATTGAGCGCAAGTTTATACACAATTGTGCAGTGGTAGGCAAAAGATCAATCCGAAGTATTAAGCAACAAATATAACTCGTCTTCTCTATGCAGCGCGGACGCCTTGAGGATGTAGTAGTCAATGACACATATCGCGGCAAGCAGCTGGGCAAGCTGTAAGTTGGGAACTCTAAAATATTATTTATGCTCCTACTACAACTCCCCATTTCATCGACAGAATTGTTGTTACCGTTTCGCTGCTGGCCGAGCACCTTGGGTGCTACAAAATGTCGCTGGACTGCAAGGACAAGCTTATCAAGTTCTATGAGACACTGGGCTATGTGCTCATACCAGGCAACTCGAATTCTATGACCATACGCTACGACGAGGATACGCCGTCATTAAAGCATAACTCCACATCAGCTGTCACTGGCGCTGCCGGCGATGCTTACCAAACTGTGAGCCTCGATTTTGCCTCTTGACAATTAGCCGCCAACGCTGCTCCAAAATCCAAGCTTTAGATCATCATTCATTTAAAGCGACGAACTGCGCGAAGCGCAATGTAAACACAATAACAAATGGAAACATCTACAAAAACTATCAATATCTCCATTTGTTGCATTTATCTGAACACAAACAATTGCGAAAATTTCATTGCGCTTGGCGCGTGGATTTTTGGACAGCGCTGGCAGGCGGTGGTGTCGTTGTGGCTTAAACCACAATGGCATACAAGTAAAGTACATGGCTAAGGCAACCACAATTGGTTGTGCTCTATATATTTTTCAAATTCTTACAGAACTCACAATTTTACAATTTTTTCTCTCCTTTCTGCTACTGAATGTGGGCGGCGCCCGTATTGTTTTTTCTAATTATCAAAGGTCGTTGTTATAATGCCCTTCAAGAGCACGTTCATCAAGTAGCCAGAATTTTTTACAAATATATATATTATAATTAATAATAAACAACTTATGCCAACAAAGTTTTATGTACAATTCATTGAATGATTTCGGGCACTTATACAATATTTGCTGCTAGACAACCTTTGGGCAATATGCTTAGAGAATTAAGTTTAAAATTAATTTTTTCATCACATTTGAACATTCTTCCAGGGCAACTTTTGTTGCTATTGGCTTAGGTATAGGGTTCCTCTGGATGTCAGGAAAACGCACACAAGTGCCCACACTTGGGGCATTTCGAGTGCTTGGCAAAGTACTGCTGCAAATGGTCGATATGACCGCCATGGGAACAGCCCTGACACCAGGCATACACGCCACGCACAATTAGATTACAGACAGTGCACTTGGCCGACTGCATAGACTTGCATTTGTCACAATACCAGCCCACAGTGCCGCCCAGTGGCCGGCCGCATTCGCCACAGTTGGTGGGCATAACCGTTGACTGTTGGTTCAATTGCCGCACCGAGCGCACCCAGGCGCGATTAATCACCTCACAGGCTTCGTTCCACAGCTCGTAGCGATGCAACTGATCCACATAGGTGTGAAACCAGTGCTCCTATTTGAATATTATTTAAACATAAATTTTAAATCTGAATACAGCTGAATTGATAGACTTACCACCACGCCATCTTCAATAGGCAGCAGCTGCCGTGCTTCACCCATAACAATTAAAATGGTCAAAGCGGTTTGCACATCGCCCACATCATTCTGCAGCATCAGAGCATCTACCACAAATTGATGTGGCTCCCACATGGGTATGGGCGGCACATGGCTCACCTTCAATATGCTCGGCACTTGCGGTGGCTAACAAATTGAGCAACATATTTTATTTAAGTTTTCCATTCTTTGACAAATATCTTGCTCACCGGAGATTTTTCATGTTCGGATGCCTTGAGATCCAGCTGCGAACGAACTGCCTGTACATCATGATGCAATGCCGTGTCCGGTAATGCCAGCGCTTTTGTTAGGTCCGCTGGCCCGACATATATGAACCCATTGCGCAACAGCTCAAAGTTATCAAACGTAATCTCACTAATGATTTGCGTTTCAGAGAGTATCACCGAACTGGTTGGAGGCGGATTTTGTTTGCCACCGACAGCCAGCTCATCTCCGTCCTCACTGGCATCGGCCGCTTCTAGTTGTGTCTCTTGGCTATTGCCATTCAACTCTTGACCCTGATCGTGTGGCGTCCAATCGCTGGCCACCTGAGCAGCACGACGCGAGGCCATAGGATTCTTTTGGTTGGAGAACGAGGAGCGATGCTCGAAAGGTGGCTCAAAGTGTTTGGTGCCATAGAAGAGCTTAATAAAATTCCACAGTGTGGTAGCCTGAAAATATATATTATGTATAATATATTATGTCATAATTAATTTATGTGATATTTCTTACATTATATTTGCCATATTTTCGGGAGACTTCGGCATTGTGTTCGCACAGCTCGGCCAGCTTCTTACCGCTCAGTAGCAGCTCCCGGGCACAGCCAATGAAGACTTCATGCACCCGCAGTTCTGTGGTAGTATCATGCGCGGGAAATTCAGGGCCTGAGGCCAAGTTCTACATAAAGTCAATGTTAAAGTGAAATTGATGTATGTAAAATTGATATATTCAAATTTTCAATCCATTATTACCACATTTTTGAGCATAAACATGTACATCTTGGAATGGTCCAGATGGAATTGAATGTTGCCTGGTAAATTTGCTTTACGGCGACTTCTACAAGATGCACTCAATGTTATTATAGATCATACTTTGATATGCCTAAACTTACATGTTGTTGGTGGTTTTGGTATTGGATAAGCCACTCGACTTAGTTGCGTATTCCTTGATTTTATTGGCGAATGAGATGTCCCCATGCCTGCCCAAGCTTGCGCCCTGTGCATTCGCTTTCAGTGCCGGACGTGTTGCATCCTTGAACGCGTGCTTATAGATGCTAGAGTCCTTGCTAGTAGAGAGCAGGCAATGCGAGTCACTGCCCTGCCATGCAATGTCCGTGGTGACATTTGTGTGGTCATTAAAAGAAGCAAAGGGTATATAAGGACGACGTATATCCCACACATGTACGCTGTAGTCTACCACAAGGGCGCAGCTGGCTATGTGATAGCTGTCGAGATGAATTATTATAATTATTATAGGAATCGATTAATATTCAATTAACTTACGTTCGCTCTGGCCGCCATTTAACACGGCCAACCACGGCGATCGTGTGTATGGTGTACTCCAAGCTGGCGCGTCCGTCCATGTTCCACACCTTGATCTGCTTATCCCGGCTGCCGGTAGCCAGCCAATTGCGTGTGGGATGCCAATCGCAGGTGTAGATGGGACCACTATGAGCCGTGAACTGCACCATGCACTTGTCCCACTTACGCATGTCCCACAGCTGAACCGTTCCATTCTCCGATACGGCGGAAAATACATTTGGTGAATGCGGCGAGAACTTAAGATCGCGTACAGACTCCGAGTTGCTAAAATATGTGTTCACGGACGTATCGCAGCGAATGTCGAAGCACTTGATGGTGCCATCCTGTGAGCCAGATATCAAAATGTTCCCTTCTGTGCTATGGAAAGTAACTGTGTGAGCTGTGCGCTCGTGCTCATTGTAGACAAGCAGCTGTTTTTGCCGTCCAAACTTAGAGAGATCCCAGACGGAGACAACGCCATTGGTGGCTGCGGTGGCTAAAATATTGCTATCCAATGTGCTCCAGGCAACGTCATTAGAGGAATAGCTGAGATTTTGATTTTTGCCAACTCGCATATTGCACACCTCCGTGAAGCTTCCAGTGTCAATCGAATAGACTTTGAGCACTGGGAGGAAAGTTTTAGTTAATCTCACTCAAGGAATGCGATTTTTACTTACAGCTACGTCCGGCAACTGCAATTTGATTGTGTTCCTTGTTTAGGGCCAGGGCGTTGGCATGGCCCTCCATGCAGATGCGTAGCGATACCGTGGAAGGATCCGCATCCTCCAGCGTATCAGGCATTTTGAGAAAAATTTACGAAACGCGAACCTCTGTTTGGACTAAATTATTAAACAATAAAACTGAATTTAACATTCACATAGCCAGTACCATCAACAGTGAACATAACATTACTAATAATTTAACTTCTAACAGCATTGCTCCTCACTTAACGACTGCTCCACATAACCAACAGAAACATCTGTAGCAAGAGTGGCAGCGCTGTATTATCACCAATCGAGGAAACAGATGGCCGGTGGCGTTCACAAAATCTCCATTAAATTAGAATTTTCCAAGCACTCGTACACACAATGCCGGATATTAAAATAACACCATTAGGCGCCGGTCAAGATGTGGGCCGCAGCTGTCTGTTACTGTCGATGGGCGGCAAAAACATAATGCTCGACTGCGGCATGCATATGGGCTACAATGATGAAAGACGCTTCCCAGACTTCTCATACATTGTGCCGGAAGGACCCATTACCAGCCACATTGATTGCGTGATCATCTCACACTTTCATCTTGGTGAGCAGTAGTTAATTTCATCAAACATCCAATAACTTTGATTTAATTACATATTATTTAGATCACTGCGGCGCTTTGCCTTACATGTCAGAGATAGTGGGCTACACAGGTCCCATATACATGACTCATCCGACCAAGGCTATTGCACCCATTCTACTCGAAGATATGCGAAAAGTGGCTGTTGAACGCAAGGGCGAATCGAATTTCTTCACAACACAAATGATCAAAGATTGTATGAAGAAAGTAATACCCGTCACATTACATCAGAGCATGATGGTGGACACAGATCTGGAGATCAAGGCCTACTATGCGGGCCATGTCCTTGGTGCTGCAATGTTCTGGATCAAAGTTGGTTCCCAAAGTGTTGTCTATACCGGCGATTACAATATGACGCCGGATCGTCACTTGGGAGCTGCCTGGATTGACAAATGCCGACCGGACTTGCTTATAACGGAGAGCACCTACGCCACAACAATAAGAGATTCCAAGCGCTGTCGGGAACGAGATTTTCTTAAGAAAGTACACGAATGCGTTTCAAAAGGCGGGAAAGTCTTAATACCCGTCTTTGCACTGGGACGAGCGCAGGAGCTTTGCATTCTGCTAGAAACATACTGGGAACGCATGAATCTGAAGTTTCCCATCTACTTTGCACTGGGTCTCACCGAGAAGGCGAATACATACTACAAAATGTTCATCACTTGGACAAATCAGAAGATCCGCAAAACGTTCGTACATCGAAATATGTTCGATTTTAAGCACATAAAACCGTTCGACAAGGCCTATATAGATAATCAAGGTGCGATGGTTGTCTTTGCCACCCCGGGCATGTTACACGCCGGCCTCTCACTACAAATCTTTAAGAAATGGGCGCCGAATGAGAACAATATGGTCATTATGCCCGGCTATTGTGTGCAGGGTACAGTAGGCAACAAGATTTTAGGTGGTGCCAAAAAAGTCGAATTCGAGAATCGTCAGGTCGTTGAGGTCAAAATGGCCGTGGAGTATATGAGTTTTTCGGCTCATGCCGATGCCAAGGGTAATAATATTAATAGATAGATTCAGAATGCTGAAAACTAATCTTATATTCATTTTAGGCATAATGCAGCTTATCCAGAACTGTGAGCCAAAGCACGTAATGCTTGTTCACGGAGAGGCGGAGAAAATGAAATTTCTGCGCGCCAAAATCCGGGACGAGTTCAATTTGGAAACATATATGCCAGCCAATGGTGAGACCTGTGTAATCTCTACGCCCGTCAAAATACCCGTGGATGCTTCAATTTCACTGCTGAAGGCGGAGGCCCGCTCCTACAATGCTCAGCCTCCGGATCCAAAGCGGCGTCGTCTTATACACGGAGTCCTGGTGATGAAAGACAATCGCATTATGCTGCAAAATCTGACTGATGCCCTCAAAGAGATCGGCATCAATCGGCATGTGATGCGCTTCACATCAAAGGTCAAAATGGACGATCCAGGTCCAAAGCTGCGCACCAGCGAGAAGCTGAAGACGCTGCTGGAAGAGAAACTGATTGGCTGGAACGTAATGCTGCAGGATAGCGGCAGCATAACCGTAGAGACCGTGGAGATCAATGTAGAGGAGGACGAGAAAGATCCCAAGCAAAAGACTATACTGATTACTTGGACTAACCAAGATGAAGACATTGGCGCTTACATATTAAATGTACTGCAGAATATGTGCTAGAATTAATTAAGGCAAAGAGCAAAAGCGGCCAGTTTAATACGTTTTTTATCAAAATCAGGCCTTAATGTGTTCAGCACGATTCCATAGTTTTTAAGCTAAACAGTTGATTGTAATTGTGGTTTTTGAAGTTATCTAAAATACATTTAACTATTTTGAAAACAATAATGAAGTCTCTAAGCTATATTTGAAAGCAAATGAAAATTTGCCATTAGCAGAGTAAATAGTGAAATTGAAATACAAAATTCGTAACAAATTACTGAACAATTTCTAGAATTAACTAAAAATTCGATATATTCGTTCCACGCTGTTTATTCTGGTTTTTATCTCAGATAATTATAAGTTTTATATCATTTAATACGCATTAATAGCGTCTTCGAATCTTCGTAATGTTTCAATTAGGTTTTGATGAAATCGTTCAAGCTAAAGCTGCCGCTCAAACTAGAGTGTGTTACGTGTTACACTTCTTATGTTAGGGCAGCGGCACCAGAGATGATTTCAATCAACTCGCGAGTGATGACAGCCTGTCGGGTGCGGTTGAATGTTAGAGTGAGCTTCTCAATCATTTCACCGGCGTTCTTCGAGGCGTTGTCCATGGCAGTCATGCGGGACGATTGCTCAGAGCAAGCGCCCTCCTTCATGGTGTAGAAAATGAGCGAGGCCAGAGAGAACTCCAGATAGCTCTTGATAACATCGCTGTCGAGCGAATCGTAAACGGCCAGCTTCTCCGACTTCTCCACAGTGGGACCACTGAAGATGGGCAATGTGGAGCACTTGTACGAGACCACAGACTTGAACTGGTTGTATACGATCTTGCCCTCGGTATAATCGTAGCCGGTCGACAATACCTCATGTGCAATCTTGGATGCATCCAGGAAAGTGGGTGGCAGACGGCCCACTTCGTTGGCCACCATCAGGATGTTCTTGCCGTACAAACGGGCCAGAATGGCACGAGACTTGTCGCCGACACAGAACACCATGGTGTTAGTATCATCCTTCTGCAGCTCGCCACGGATAAGACGCGCAACGCCGGTGTGCACGGCACCGCAGAGGCCACGATCCGAAGTTACGGCAATAAGAAGCTTCTTGGGCTCGGCAGCTCCATCAGCCTGGACTTCGGTTTTCTCAAAGAATTGTTGAGCGCCGATGCCATAGGGACGCGCTGCCTTTAAATCTCGCTCGGCACGGGAGTACTTGGCCGCAGACACCATTTTCATTGATTGCGTAATTTTTTGGATGTTCTTTACAGATTTGAGGCGCATGGAAATATGCTTCAATGTGGCCATACCACGTTGCTGTTGGGCAACATTGGTGGCTTCAACAGCCATTGGCAGCAAGAGCGAAGTACGTTGCATCATCATCCTGTGAGCTGTTGAAGTTCCTGCACAAGAAATTAGCACAAATATTGCCTCAACGTACAGCGAAAATTTACCTGCGTGAAGTTGGCAGCGAGACGAATGTTATAACACAAGACGGTGTTGCCACATTGAGGAACTGTCAAGTGCTCGGCTGTGAGTGTCAGTAGCTGCTGTGAATTGCAAACACTTAACCCTTCAATATTATGAACGAATCTAAATTGTAGTCACATATTGTAGTCAAATTTGATGGTTTTGTTTTATATTTATTAATTTACTTTGTAATTAATCAGATAATTAGTCTTAATTATTAATTGAATATTAATTTATCAATCGATAGATTTGTGCTAAGTCAGCTGCTCAACTATTCGATTGTGCACCCCTCACATCGCGTGTCATCACTAAAGTAACCAAAAGCAAGAAGAAGCAAAAAGCTGACGTACTCGGGAAAAAGTTTAGAATTAATTAAGCAATTAATACACAGTAGACACAACGCAGTAGTTAATAATGTAATATAGTGCAAAAATAAACGCGTTAGTCTTTAATTTTTCATTAAGCCCAAATACCACACCAATTGCAAAACACTAGAGTATGTTGAAAAATTGTTGCTGCTGTGCATAGAAGAAGCCAACAACAAGAGTGGAAGTCAGACGAATTGATGATAAGATTTATGAATGCGTAGAAAAATCATAACTACAAATATATCCGACACGTTAACAGCTGGCATAAAAACAAAAGGAATACGATAAATGCAAACGTCTGAAAAGTATGTAGCAGCCAATAGTGGTGGTGGTGTACACGCATTAACGTTAACATCTCTATCTCTCTCGGCAGCGCCTCTCTTCTACTGCCTTAAACAATAGTCAACAGCAACACAGATAGCAACAGCTGTGTGTGTGCGCGCGTGTGTGTGTGTGGGTGCTTGTGTTGTCGCATTTTGTGTGTTTGTCGGACGTAACAAAATATTGAGCCGTCGAGCAAAACACATGATGTGGTCGTTCTTCTCGCGCGACTCCTCCAAAGACTTTCCATATGACATTGGCGAACCCGTTGCTGGCTTTGATAACTATTCCATATGGACACTGCACAAGGCCAAACGCAAAGGAACCCTAGAGGAGGTATCTGTCTTTGTTTATGATATACGAAGTGGATCCGATACAAAATGTGAGCTAGCGAAGGCGGCCCTAAAACGCCTTAAAACGTTGCGTCATCCCAGTATACTGCAATATTTGGACTCCTTGGAAACCGATAAGATGCTATATGTGGCCACCGAGGCCGTGGAACCACTGGGCACATATTTCACCAAACTAGCCACAGACAATGTACAGAAGGGTCTCTATCTAGCTTGGGGCATCTTTCAAATTACGGCAAGTCAACAAAAGTACACATATGTTGGCATATATTAATCTATTATTTATTTACTTACAGCGTGCACTCTCTTTTCTCAATAACGATGGCAATTTGCGGCACAACAATGTCTCTGCGTGGTCAGTCTTCGTCAATTCTTCCGGCGAATGGAAGCTGGGCAGCCTGGAGTATGTCTCAGCTGCTGATGGCAATCCCATGCCACCCATGAAAATACCCGTGACACTAGAGGTCTACGATGCGCCTGAGAAGAATGATCCCACTAAACTCAAGGCTGCTACCAAGTGGTATATACATAATTAATATATATTTACGTTCTACCACATATATAATTGCACAAATTTCCTTTTAACAGCTCTGTGGACATGTGGGGTCTCGGATGCCTCGTTTGGGAGGCCTTTAATGGTGTCCTAAAACAGCGATCCAATCTGAAGGACATTGAACACATACCCAAATCACTACAATCTCTATATTGCGAACTCGTCGGTGCATCGCCTTCAAATCGGCCCAATCCAGCTGATATTATAACGCGCTGTCGCAAACCAGGAGGTTTCTTTAAAAACGATTTGGTGGACACACTGCTCTTTCTTGAAGAAATCCAAATCAAAGACAAGGCGGAAAAGAATCGTTTCTTTAGCGGTCTAACCACGCATCTGGAAAACTTTCCAGATAACGTTTGTAAACACAAAATACTTCCACAGCTGATAACAGCTTACGAATACGGCGATGCTGGCTCAGCGGTACTAGCGCCCATGTTCAAGGTGAACTAACGATTATTAACCTATATTTAATCAAGCCATTAACAATTTTCCTTTCATTTTTAGCTTGGTAAACTGCTGGACGAGGTGGAGTATCAGAAACGTATTGTGCCATGTGTGGTGAAGCTCTTTGCTTCGACGGATCGTGTGACCCGATCCCGGCTGCTGCAGCAATTGGATCTGTTCATTGCGCACTTGCAGCCACCAGTGGTGAATGAGCAAATATTTCCACAAGTGGCGCACGGTTTTCTGGACACAAACGCCACCATACGCGAGCAGACAGTCAAGTCCATCATTCACTTGGCGCCAAAACTGAACTACAATAATCTCAATGTGGAGGTCTTGCGTCATTTTGCTCGACTGCAAGCGCGCGATGATCAGGGCGGTATACGTACCAATACAACAGTTTGCCTGGGCAAGATAGCGCCACATCTGCATCCACAGGTGCGCCAACGTGTTCTCGTCTCGGCCTTTATACGTGCCATGCGCGATCCATTTCCGCCGGCACGTGTTGCTGGTGTTTTAGCTCTGGCAGCGACTCAGCAATACTTCTTGCTAAGTGAGGTGGCCAATCGTGTCTTACCATCGTTGTGTTCCCTAAGTGTTGACCCAGAGAAAACTGTACGGGATCCAGCCTTTAAAACAATACGCGGATTTCTAGGCAAATTGGAGAAGGTCTCCGAGGATCCCAGTTTGCGTGAAACAATGGGTAAGTTGTAAAAATAACAACAATTAAAATTCGAAGCTAACATAATTTATATATATATATATATATATATATATATATTGCAGAAGCGGATGTTCACACCGCAACGCCTTCAATTGGCAATGCTGCAGCCACCTGGGCGGGCTGGGCAGTTACCGCCGTGACAGCCAAGTTCTATCGCAGTCAAAGCGATTCGTCCAGACCCAGACCGCCTTTAACAGGTCGGAATCTATCGAAGCCAGCGTCGTTGGGTAAGTTTATCAGAAAACTTATAAAAAAAAAAGAGGAATTCTAACAAAATGTATTTTTTTTAAACAGAACAACCATCGAGTAGCAGCCTGTCGACCACTACAAGTAGCGTTACATCCATGACATCTTTGGAGCATGAAAGTAACGATACCTCCGCCTCAGCCTCTGACTATGGCAACAACGATTGGGATAATGAGAACTGGGGTGAAATGGATGTAAGTTTGCAAATACCAAGAACCAGAACTTTCATTATAAATATTAATTGAAATTGTTTTTGCAGACCTCACAGGATCCCAGCAGTCCGCTAGCAGCTAGCTCCAACAATGGTCAACTGATAACAACTAATCCGCTGAATGAAGTGCGCGATGGCTGGGACAATGAGGAATGGGGTAGCCTGGAAGAGGATCCGGTAAACCAATACAAAAAATTATAAATACTCTGAAATTAAATTCAAACCCATTTACATAGTGCGAGGAGGAGGAACAAGCGGAGCAGGAGCAACAACAGCAACAGCTGGCCAGACAATCGATATCTTCGACGACATCATCTAGCCAGCAACAGCAGCGACCTTTGCTACCACATCAACATCAACAGCAGCTACAGCAGCATGAGCTCAACGACCTTATTGAGCCGCTGTCCAAACTCAATTCACACAACACCTTATCGCCATCGCGGCAGCAACTGCGACCAAAGGAGCTGGCTAATTTGTCGAGCAGCGCCAACACATCACCAACAACGCCGGGCGCATTGACCAATTGCAATAACATAAGCCCGCCAACATCGCATTTGAATAATTCAACGCATAATGCCAATTGGAACAGCGATTCCTGGGCTGATGGTGAATTCGAGCCCTTAGATGAACCCGGCTTAGGTGAGCTCGAACTACAAAATGAGCTTAAAACCATGTTTAAAGTTCCCTATCTCTTGTTTTTTTTATAGGTAACAGTAAACTGGATGAGGCGCGTCGTAAGCGCGAGGAGAAGAAGCTGCAGCGTCAGCGAGAACTAGAGGCGCGACGAGCGCAACGTGCAACTGGCCCATTAAAACTGGGTGCAAAAAAGCTTTAAAAGGATTTACAGATGAAAAAAAAAAATGAAAACAAACAGCAAAAGTGCTTGCAATTTTTAGCATTGTATATTTATTAGCTCTTATTCTAAAAGAAAAACAAAAATCAACCATCTATAAGCCTAAAGTGTATGCATGTATTTGTATAAACTCTGTGTATGCGTGTGTCTGCCTCTTTCAATGTGTGTGCATGAGTGTGTGTGTTTGCGTATGTATGTGAGCTGCGAGTGTGCATTCAATGCCAACTCGGATGTCTAAGTCTCCATTTCGATTTTTTGCCCCTAGGCGCAATAAAAAACGTTCATACTTATATAAAATTGTCACGATATTATTTTAAGCATTTAACTAAATCCTTGTTAGTCTAATATCCATAAATGTAAAACACAATATACTAAAACAAAATAACACTATAGCTAGTAAATAATTTGCAATTTCCAATGTATTAAGCCCAATAACTAAGGCATGAGTGTATATGTGATCGTATGGTATATGTATTTATATGCACTTTCACATCACTATGAAGAGTATTCTGCAGAGCTGTCAACTATATATCCGGAGTAGCCATGCAGGGATGGAAATCCTTTATGGAACAGGTGGCACAGTTTAGCGTTAATCTCAGACTCGTTTCAAAACTATTTGTATAACTAAGTATTTTCTACTCCACTTCCATTTTCATGTGGTATGCATGAGTGTGTCTCTGTGTGTGTGTGTGTGTGTGTGTTTGTGTTATCAAAAGATCCTTTAATCATTTGCTCAGACATTTTCAGAATTATAAGAAAAAATCCAAAATAATATTAGTATTCCAGACCTTGACTTTTTAGGAACGCTGTAAACAAATTGTAATGCCATTTTTGCTGTGTGCACTCAGCAAAACTGATAAAAAACAGAATAACAATTGTGACTTTTAATAAATATATATATATATATACATACATATATATATATAAATATATATATATATATTGTATTTTTATATAGTAAATACATAAACACATACAGAAAAAACAACCGCAAGCAATTATGAAACGAAATAATTTGTAAGCTTTTTCGTATAACAATTTGTACGTAGTAAAAATTGCACCTGTTATTGCCTATGTTGCTCTATATAGGAACAAGATACCAAAACAAAACAAAAACAAAAGAAAACCCAAACTTTTGGTAGCAACAATTTTTAAATGTGAATTTTCCCACTAACAGCACCAAGCGCAAGCCATTTTTTGCATGTCAAAGTTACATAAACAAATATATATATATATATATATATATACCTTACCTTACACATATATATAAATATTATATATATATGTATATTGAAGCCTGTATATATTTGACATATATATATATTATATATATATATACATATACGCCGATTTTTTCCAATACCTCAATATCAGTGTACAATTTTTCCATATATATTTTTTAATATTCAAAAAAAAAAGAAAAAAAAAACAAACAAAACAATAACCGAAAGTGAAAAACTATAACTAAAAAAAACCATGTTAAATTTTGAAAAAATCTGATTGTTGTCATCGTCGCATCAGTTGTATATGAATTGGTACATATATTGCAATTTATCTAGCAAGAAAGTATTCAAAAGAAACCCAAAGTAAAGCTACCTAGTTCTAGATACCGAATATTTGTGGCATTCATTTTAAATAACATTTCTAGAAAATACAATTTTCAGAGCAACATAAAAAATTAGTGAATGAAATTTATATGAGAAAAAAAATTACAAAAACAAAAACAGAAAAAAAAAACGAAAAACTAACAAAACATGAAAATTCATTGTTTAGACAAATTTTAAAGACTGCAAAGAAATTCATTAAAAGTGGTAAATGATATATTGAAAGTAAAAAAAAAAATTGAAAAAAATAGGAGAAAAGAAAACTAAAAAAAATTTAAATTATTTAGTACTAATCATCAATAAAAATAAATTTTGAAAAATTTAACACATAAAATAATGTCAAATATTTGAATTAAGGTAAAGGGGTTACAGGAAAGGGATATATGTATATACATATATAAATATATTACTAAAAATATATTTGTATATACATAGAAATGTATATGATATGATACTCAAGAGATGCCATCTATAATTATGATAATGTCAGATTATTTGACTGAAATCTCAATTTATTTTTCATATTTTATTTACTTATTAATGTTTTTTTTAATAAACTAAATTTTTGTTTCATTAGAGCAGATTTAGTTGCTTCAAATTTTGTATTTTTTTTTGTCATTAATATTATTTTGTATTCAGAGCAGAGCTAATTGATTAAGTTTTTCTATACTTTGATTTTTTATAGTGTTTTCTGTTTTTTATTTCATTATTTTTATTTATTTCTCTTTTGAAGTTAGAACTTAAATATAATCCTCTCTCAATACAAATTCATTTTAAGAACTTTACCTTTCTCTCTGTAGCTAAACTCTATTTGCTCTAGATACTAATATATTTACATACGTATGCGACATATGTATATAGTAAATATTTACAGGCCGAATAAAGTGTTTTAGTTTTCGTCTTGTTTTTAATGGACTGGCACTTTAGCGGAGTCTTTTGTTCGGACAACGCTCAATGCAAATGGTCCGTCGATTCTGGAAATTGGTTTAACAACTGTTTCGCATTGTTTGCTAATTGCAACAATTAAACCAATGGCATTAACCGCTTCGTGTATTGTATTTAAATGTCTGTTTGGACAGCTGTTTTCTTTTTTTTATTTTACATTTTGTTGTTGTTGGTAGTGGCTCAAGGACCACTAAGATAGAGAGCTCTAAGCGTATAGATCACACAGCCAACTGACAGATATCGAGCTTTAAAATGCAATTAACAAGACTCACAGATGTTTTTTTATTTAGGCTTAAAACTGTATTGAGAGAAAACCTATTTGGCTATTTGGCCCTACTTGGCTCTATAGGTATTACCATCTGGAATTCAATTTACTAAATCGATTCTAAATACTCTGGGAAAGCAGAAAACAAAATTAACCAACTAAAATTTAACATCGAATTTTATGAAATTTATTTAAAGCCTACTTTTTGGGTATTTTGAAAGAATATTATATTATTACAATATTTGAAGAATCAAGTTGAGAAAAAATGCAACTGATTTTATTCATTTTTTGGATTACTTATCTTAGTTTTTTTTTCCATGTTTTACTTTCTTTCGTTTCTTGATACTTTTATTTAAAATGGGTATTTTTTTGTTATATGGGGATTTTTTTGTTTTACATTCTTTCATTTCCTGACATTCTGTTAATGTAGAATTTTGGAAATCCCATAATGAAGTATTTTATATTAAATATATACTAAGTAAGATTAAGCAAAATAGAGCACATTTCAAAATTGATTGACTTTAATATGTAGTTTTCTAATTTACTTTATAAATATGACAGATTTACTTACCTATCATATCTGATATATAAATCCAAGGCAAAATCGTTTGAAATATGAGATGAGTTCTCTACCCCCTCTCCACAGCATCTCTCTGCCCTATAGAATTCTTCAATATGCTCGCCGATATATGTATTTGCACACATTTTACAATGTTTACAGATTATTATAAGCTGAAGAGCGATAATAAGGGCAATTGGCAAGTGTCGTGCCCGTAGCTTAAGTCCCCTCGTCTTGCATGCCATATGCGAGCCGTTGCTCAATTATATCAGATCGTTTCACGCCGTCCCGTCACGCCATTCGTTTGGGGTGCTCGCTCCACTTACTTATTTATAGGTACGACCAGGCCAGGCCGAGCCGGGCTGGGCTGGGGCAAGCCGCAAACTTTGTACTAATTTGATTTGCTGCATTTCTCACGCGCTCGTTTTGGCTGCACTTGAATTTGAATTTCGATTGGCTTCGGAGCTGCCCTTGCCATGAGTCAATCACTCACACCGCGCAAGCAGTGTCAGCATTGCTCTAGTTCAGCATGGCCAACTGGACGATACCCTGTACGCATGATAATGATAGTAACTGAACTAATCTTTATCTGTGTTTTGGAATAAAATTTTGATTCTGATTTGAGGATTTTTAACATTCAAGAATGTATATTAAAAGTAAATTTTGTGTACTTAAAATATTCCGATATTTTTACATTCAATATCAATAATCAATATTGAATATATCAATATATTTGATATGTATCAAATATCAAAAATTTACATTTAATATATATTCTTTTATTTAAGATTCTGATGATAGCTAGCGAGTATTATATACTTTAAAATAAGTATATATTTATTTTGTTTACATTTTACAAATCGATAAATATCGATAATAATATCTATGTATATCAGCCCATCAAGAAATAGAAATTAGATGAGCTGAATTCTTTAAAGATTTATCTAACGTTTAACTACTGTATTTATACCTTTCCACTGTTACACCTGTTCGCTCACTAATCCATCTACCCCATTTAGCCACCTGCTACGGATACAAAGCATTTGGCACACAAAAAAAAAACAAAAAAAATGTCTTTGGAGTGTATTTTTAGTTGCTGAAATCATTGCTAAGAACAATTTCCATAGTTCAAGGGAGAGAGAGGCGTGGGGTGTGGCGGGGAAGGTTTGTTTGGTTGACAAGCAACAACAATTGCAATAATCACAGCATTAACAAGAATGCAACACGGACTGCGCTTACTCATACGCCCAGCCTAGCCAGCCGAAGAGAGGAAGATTGTGAGAGGAAGGGAGGTAGATCGCGTGTTAGAAAATGAAGTGAGCTGCCGTGATATTGTCGTAATCGTATAATTAAATACGCTGCTGGATCGTGATAAAGCTGTGCAAATATTGAGATCATTATGTTAATGCCAAAACTAACCCACCGCCAGCCCTCCAGCGACCAGGCCAAGAGAAGCGGCATCTTGGCCACATCAAATGCCACCCATTTTTGCGCTTATTAAACTTGAAATATCAGTGCTTGATGTTGTTGTTAGTGTTTTTGTTAGTGTGCTATTGTCACCGATGCGGTTAATTTAGCACGCAGGTGTGCGACAACAACAATAACAACAACAACAACAACAAGTGCTACAATAGCAACAACAAATCTACTAAATGCACAACATTCATAAAATTCACAAATTTTTCGCGCTTTAAGCGTGCGCAAAATGCATTAAATGCTTTTCATTATTGTTATTGTTGTCGCAGCAGCAATTGCATTTGACAACAACTAAACTAAATACCCTGGAAAAATAAAAGTAAAAAAATTAGTCAAGATTACAATACTTTTTTTACATTCAGAGATATAATATAATACTTTTTTACATAATATAAAAAAAGTAATAATAATAATTTCTAATGAAATATTTTTGAAAATAATACTAAACATTTTTAAACTTTCAGGTAATTTACAATGAATTAAAAATAAATTAATATAGAATTAGTTTAGTAATAGTATTTTATATGGAATTGGACAAAAATTGTATTTAGAGAAAATATTGATTTATTTTCATGAAATTTCAAAATATATATAAATTAATTTATAATGAATTTTTGAATTATTGTTGGAATTTTATATAACATTTTTTAGGAATGCATTACAAATTTACGTGGAATTTAATTGAAACATTTATGCTGAAACAGTAAATTTACAAAAAATGTGTATATGCAGTTTATATGGAATTATTATAGAATATTTTTCGGGAATATGGGAAAGACTATATTTGAATATTATATAGAATTTAAAGGATATTTTTTACAAATATTTTATTATTTTTTAAAGGCGAACTATGTATCGAAATTAATTGATTGAAATTGAGACATTGATAGGAAATTTGTTTGGGAGTATTTTAATAATTAATGGAATTTATTTCAACGTAAGACTTTAGAAGTCCCAATAGATGATTTTCTAATTTTTATAGGGCATTGCATGGGCCAGCATTCTTTAGAGTTCTTTTCTTTTCTGTAATTTAAAGTCAAACCTTACCGTCATTCAATTCAATCAAAGCGCAACGAGCCGCTGCCTTTGGCTTTGGCTTTGGCCCAAGATTTGTTTTCGGCTTCTTTTGTTGTTGCAATTGTTGCAAAAAAAAAAAAAAAATTGTTGAATACTTCAAATTAGCTGCAGTTTGCATTGCTTAATGTTTTAATGTTCATGTTTTACGTTTTGTGTTTGTTTTTTGCTTCCCCAATATTTGTTTTGTTTTGTTTTTTTTTTTTTTTTTTAGGAGCGGTTCCACAATATACTTTAATCATTTTTTTTTTTTTGTTTTTGCCTTAGATTTTGCACGATTTCTTACTGATCTTGAGACGTGCACATGACAAAAGCTCATAATGGTTTTATCGTTTTATGAATAAGTCTGTTGAATTTGTCTGGTAGCTCTAGCTCTATTCAGTGGCAATTTTATTTGATAAGAATATAGATAGATTATAATTTCAGTGTGACAGTATTCTGACATGAAATTTAATTTGTCCATACTAAAAATTTAATCTTTTAAGTTTTGAAGAACAGAAATATTTTTTTTTTTTTAATTTGGAAAACTAAAATAGTCTTGATAACTATTATTACTACGATTACAATATAAGTAGTAGCAACTACTTGAATATTATATATAGTGCTTTCAGATAGGCTATCCCTATTCGTATATCAAGATAATAACAGACAAACGGAAAAGTAGCGGTGCCACAGACCTCAAATACTGAATGGTAGCTATCTTCCTGGCAGTCATCAAAGATAAGAAAATAACAGCGATCGTATGTAGCTCAGCGATGAGATAATATATATATATATATATAGATCATATTCATATATATATAAATAGTAAAATGTTGAATAAATATATTATATATATTATGTGTTTGTATGCACATCTCTGCTTATCGGTCTGAGCTAGGGTCTGCACTTTATAAATAGCATTAAATTTCCAGTGAAACGGCAAAGTCTTTATAGATAGAGATTTCTTATTGCACTATTTTAACACACAGACTAAATGATATCTATCTGCATGAATTACTTTGGAGCATGTCTCATCGAGGGTTTTCCCCAATAGCTCTATGTGCGAAGCATACTTATAATTGGGTTTCCGTTTTGCTTATACAAATATGAATATACTGTACATAGTATGCATAAGTGTGTGTGACCATAATAAAAAATACACACACTTTTGTCGCTAAATGGACAAACCCCCAAAGCAAATAATCTATATATATGCATATGTGTATATGTATATTCACTTAAGTATAGCTACATGTAAATAAAAAATTTCAACCGCACAATGGGCCCAGCTACGTTTAACACACGCACACATACACACAGCTAGCCCCCCCTCCCACATCTCTTGACCAGAAAACAACTTGGGCTTAAATAGAAAAGCCGCGCAAAGCTCAAAACGCAAACCGCAACAGATAAACTCCTGAAATGCGTGTACCGTATGATAATAACCGAGAAGCGAGCGACGAGAATCGAGGATCATAACTGGCGATGATTTTGTTATATGGCGTGACACGAACTAGCACGAGCAGTTGTAATCGAATCGTTTAAAGGTATGATATACAAGTTGAAACATTGGAAAACGTCTGAATGGCTATCTAGAACTGCATTTATAATATATTTTTAGAGGTACAATTTCTATACTATATGATATTCCTTCGTACTTAGTACTGTTCTTTACTTTACTTTCCATTTTATCTATTGATTTAGTTATATAAATATATAAAAACATTTCCCAATCAAGTTATATGAACAAATATATTCTTTATACACCACAATTTACTGTAACTGTACTAGACCCATAAGAATATAATATATATATAATAATATAATTCATTTGTAAATAAATGTGTCTATATTTTATAATTAGATTTGTTATTATATATATTTTTTTATATTTTTAACACGTTTTTAATTATGGATTTTTATTTTTTTGTAGAGCACATACATTTTATAAAGTAGAATCAAATATTTATATATAAAATACTGTAATTTTATTGATTAAAAATGCTTTTAAAAAAATTATAATACATTTTTGTTAAAGGTAAAAATAACATAATAATAATCAATTTAGAAATACAATTAAATGATTAAATATATTTATATTTACCTATTTATATAATGATAAAATATTTTAATATCACACAAATAAAGAATTAAAATAATATATAAAATTAAATGTGAAGTAGTTTTTATATTATTTATTTATATTTGTATTTTTTTTTTTATTATATATATATATATATATTTAGAGTCACTTCACTTGAATAAAATAGAAATGTTTTTCTATAGAAATAAATCGAAATATATAAAATAAAATTAAATTGAACATTTATAGCTTATGTACACACAATTCCATATAAAGCTTTCCTCGCATAATATTTATATTCCCAACTCATCCTCATTTTCGTGAAACCGTCGCTCACGCGCCCATCTCTAGCGAACAAACAAAGCACAACAAAGTCAGCGAGCTGAAGCCTCTGCTGACTGCAGTGTGACTCATGCGGCTTGGACATTGAGACGTTAGCCCCAAGTTTGGTACCGACTTATGGCACGAGCGGCCAATATTTACAACTGGAGTCTGTACGCCACAGTTTGTTGAATGAAAATGTGGCACCTAAGCGCGCAGAGGGGGCGGGCCAGAGGTCCAGGGGCAGAGCAGAGGATTGTCTTGGATATCTGAATACAAGCGCAATTAGAGCGCCTGCAAACAGGTTTTATGGCCAAGCTGTGCGGCGGGGCTTGGCTTTAGCGCACACGTGCAACATGTTTTTTTTTTTATTTCATTTTGGTTGCAATTGGCATTGTCAGGCGCTCCATAAAGTTCAAGCCACATGCAGCAGCCGCAGCAGCCGTTGCAGCCGTTGCAGCCACCCGCAGCCGCGACACGAGCCTGAGCGATCGTAAGTGGGTCAATTACAGGCTACCATTGTCGCGCGACTTATAAGGCACACACACATACATACATATACATACATATATACACACGCATGCATATACATATAAATGTATGTATTTGTGTGTCTCTGCCAAAAATTGTGAAATAATAAATTCAATTTCACAAATATGTTTAAAGGAAACTACGCAAACCAGAAGCAACGGCAGCAGCAGCAAAATACGGTTAATAAGTAAGAGTAAAATAAAGGTGTGTGAGGATCGACTGCCAGATGCCCTGTATTGTATGTTGTTAATGCCAAGGAATTATAGTAAATTACAGTTCGAAAGTAAAATTCACGTTTACATATATGTACTATGTATGAGAGGCAGAGATATATGTATGTGACAAAAATCAATCTATAATATATATATATGCAGCATTAATATATTTATACCTTTTGAAATATAACAAAACTCTATTTATACTATACATATACATAGCTTCAAGCTATAACTCCTAAAATGTAAAATTTATTTTTAATGGTTTTTTTTTACCTTTGATTTTTTCATTATTTCAATTTTTCCTTATTTTAGGATAAACAAAATATATATTACAAAAAATATATTACATATATTACAGTGCAGTAACACAGATATTTACTACAAAAATATTATGATTTCATTGATACAAAATATATTTATCAAATTTGTCTACTATTATAGTATTTCACATTAATGATTATCGATAAGTAACAAGTGAATATAATAAATGGATTTATCAACTTTCGTTCAAATTAAAGATATTAATCCATGAACCTGAAAATCCATGAAATTTCAAACACGCGTTTATAATTATTAATTAATATTTTTGTATTTGCCTTTTTATCATAGCTGATATATTTAAAGCCAAAAACGATATTTATCGATTTGGAAGTTTTCCAAATTTAAAATGTAAAAAGTTTGCTCTTTTTAACTACCCAATTAAATACATATGTATACACATATGTAAATACTAATTAAGTAAACAAATACACCCGTTTACTTGCATATTGCCAGGGTATGCGAATGAGCGTTAAAAATTGATCGTGAAATTCTAGGAATTGTATCGCCAACTGCGCTGCCAGCGTTGCGGCAGTTAAAATTTACGCAACAACAACAACAACAAGAATAATAATAACAAACAGCTGTGTGTGTGTAGAGATGAACTGCGTATAGCCCCTTCTATCTACTCAGCTCCTACCCTACCCTTCCAACACTTAACACCCACAAACTTTTCATATTCCTGCGCCTGCGTCGCTTTCTTAACTTTTTATGTGGTTATTATTGTTGTTGTTGTTGTTGGGGTTGCTGCAACTTTTGTTATAATGGCGACGAAATTTTGTATTTATGTGCAAAAGTTCTGTGTATACATACCCTAACATAATGCTTAAGAGTATAATGCCTGGAACTTGGTTTGAAACTGAAGAAACAAGTCGAAGCGCTTATCCATAAAATTATGTGCAAGACTTTGAAAGAGTTGTCTAAAAATTATTTTTATTGATTATTGAATTTGAAAATTTATTATTTTATTTTATTAAAATTTTTGTTAATTTCAATAATTATTTTAAGATATGTTTAAATTAACAAATAAATTAAAATGTAAATCATAAATCATAAAATATTTAAAAATTTTATTTTTTTTAAATAAATAATAAATTTTTATAGAAAATATTGTTAAAATATAAAATTTTTTACAATATTACTTTTTTTTTAATAATTCTTATGGTTTTCAACTTTTACTAAATATTAAAAGTTTGATCTAAGAGTATTAAATTTTCTACTTGCGTCAACTTATTTTCTGAGTTTTTATTTTGTTTTGTTTTGTTTTTATTTTCATTCTCTCTTTTATATTGTTGTTTTAAGGTGTGTAAGGTTTTTTATATTGAAGTGTTTTATCTGTGGTGTCAAGTCCGACTGGATATATGGATTATATATCGCTCCTTTACATATTTATTCTTTTATCTAATATTCCTTACAAAGGTATACATTTCCATATTTTTAATGTATATTCGTATATTTTAAATCTCTTTTCGGAATATTGAATTAGTTTATGTAAGCCTACAAGCTATCCCCCAAAAGTATACTATATACAAACCCAAGATTTAATGCATTAATCGAAGATCAGATCGTAAAAAAATAAACATTAAAATTAAATTAATACCAAAATTTCTTTAGATTTTTAATGATTTCACTTAATTTGATTCAAATGGAAATTGCACTTCGACTTAAAATCGCCAAGAGTTTTTTAAAGTGTTATTTATTATTTTTTTATTTTTTTTGCCAAATGCCCCTCCTCAATTGGGGTCTGATTCTTATTTTTGGGATCTGTTCGGTTATTTGGGGTCTCTCTGTGTGTCCGAATGTCTCTGCTCCATGTGGCAGCCGTCGATTAATTACCCCAAAAACCAGCGAATTGCCGCTTTGCTGATTTCAGATTTAGCTTTACGAGCCTTTTGCGCTTGACAAGTCGGAATTGAAATATGTATGCCTCGGCGTCCGACACTTTCGAGCGGAGGGCATAAAAATACCAGAGCCACAGCCAGAGCTTGGCTTGTTTTTTATTGCTTTTATTTTATTTGTATTTTACATATACCCTATTAAAATGTTATTTTAAATTTGTTAAGAATTCCTTATGTGAGAGTTTTAAATTTCAATATATTATATTTTTAATACATATTTAACTTATTTTAATACATTAATAAATATTTTATTTTTTATTTAAATTTATTTCAGTTATTAATTTTTAAAATTAATTTATGTTTTTGGTATTTTCGAAATTGTATATTATAAAATTTATATAATATAAATTTCTGATTAATTATTTTATATTTAAAAGCCATTGTATATATTTTTAACATTTTTAGTTTACTTGTGTATTTAGTATCTAGTACATTATACATTACTAATACACTGTAAAGGGTATTTACGTATCGACTAGTATTGTTTGTATGTATTTTCTTTATTTTTATTTATTTATTTTGCTTTTTGGGCAAAAGGCATTTAGTGTTTTGCTTTGTTTTTTCTGGCTGATTGGAGTTTTTTTTATGGGACTGCCTGAAGAATCGCGATTCACACAAATCACCGAAGTTTTAACATTTTGTAAAACTCTACAACAGAATTGAACGTGCATGAACATGCATAAATATTTTCTGTGTGTAAGCATATATGTGTGTGTGTGAGTATAATAACTGATTTGTAGACCTAGGTCCGGTAGCACACAACAGAAAGAGCGCGCGACAGTGAGAGTGAACAATGTCAATGCGGGAGAGTGATAGCAAAGTGAGTTGCGCATACTAAATTGACGGCAGCATTGTCGGTGACGCCAACGCCGACGCTGACGTCGACGTCGACGTCGACGTTGACGGCCCTTGATCGCTCGATTAATGTAGGTTAGAAATCGAAGCTAGTTGCTCCGCTATGAGTCATGGTCACGTAAGCCAGTTCCGTACACTATATAATTTTGTAGAAATGCCCCAAAGACGTCACGCTGCTGTTGCCGCTGTTAGTTTTGTTGCGATAAGGATTTCGAACACGTCATTCCCATGACGGTTCCTGGTCTATGCATACCTGCCAGTAAGTTCAATGTACAGGCTATATCGCATATATGCGTGTGTGTGTGTGTGTGTGTGTGGGTGCGTGTGTGTTTACTTGCTTTAGAAGGGCCACACCTGTTGCCGAAACCCAACGAGAAAACTACAATAAAAAGCTGCGACGCAGTTAAATGGCAGCAACAAAGCAGAAATCACGCTGCGGTCATAAAAGCAAAACGTGCTAATAAAAGCAAAAACAAAGACACACACCAAGGCAGCATAAGGGAAAAGCACTAGGAATAACTGCACCCGAAAGCATTTCGGCGTTCGTTCCATTTGGAATGTGAATAACTTCCGCAAGAAGAGCCAAAGGCACATGAAGACACAGAGAGAGAGTGAGAGAGAGAGAGATAGAGAGAGAGGGAGACGATGAAATTGGGCCAAGGCAAACGACAGTAAATAACAGCAACACGGCCACGACCACGACCACGACCTCTCTTCCTCATGCCGAAGTAGTAGCACAGCGCGTTTTAAAACGCCCGTTGCGAAATGAAGGCGGCTTCTGTTCTTTTGCCGCCATTTTGCGTGTTTGAGCTTTTTGTTTTGGTTCTGCACATTCGCCAATTATGTACAATCAAATTCATACATATACATACATATGTAAGTGTGTATGCGCAGTAAAAGGAAAAAGCTTTTGCTTTCCTTGTGCGCGCTGATCGCGTCATTTCAAACGTTGCAGGCGTTTTTAAAACGCACGCGTTTGCGCCAAGTTCACTGTACCCGTTACCTTTTACAGCTCGCATGTGTGTATGGGTGTGCTGTAGTTGAGCTTTTTTTTATAAGCATATACACACATACATACATACAGATACAGCTCGTACATCAAAAATGCGTTTAAATCTGGCAAACGTCAATGGATATAAATGCATTATGTACATTATTTGTGACCCGCGACCGCTCCCTTTGCCAAAAATAAAGAAGAAGAAAAAACACAAATAAAGCAAACAAACAAAAAAAAGAACAACAAGCGAGAACAGCGAAAACGATTTGTTGTCGTCGCCGCTCCCTTCTCGCCGTTCCATTAATAAAGCGAAATGCTGCATCCGCCTTTGTTGCTATTGTTGTTGTTGCTCTTGCTTTGCACGCATTATAAAAATGTCATTAACATGTCAACGGGTTGCATAGTTCGAAATGTGTTTTTTTTGTTGTTTGAAGCGAATTTGATATACTCTAAAATGTATTGTGATAAATATGAAAGCGAATATGCATATGAAATAACTGTGTAATGTATGTATGTAAGCCTGTGTGTGTATTTGCATTAGTATAAGAAGCAGAACACATACATATGTGTATATATACACAAGTATTTCCGATTCATAGGATCTGTTGTGTTGTAGTATCTTATGCAAAAATCCATCAACAGCAGCGGGCCATATTTAAAGGCCAGCCAAAAATTTCAAGTAAAAACAAAAACAACCAAAACCGAGCAGCGGAGGCGTCAGCAGCGACGCGACGTAACGAAGTCAATGATCGGTTCGCTGCTGCCGCCACCACCGCTGCCGCCGTCGCTGCCGTCACCATCGCTCTCGCTGTGTCTGTCAGTGTGTTGTTGTTGCTGTCATAATTAAACGCGACAAATACAAATACAATTTGAAGAAAAGAAAAAAAGAGCCGCCGCCGTCGCCGACATCGTCGCCAGGCCAGCGTCAGCCGTAAACACAACAACAATAAGAGGCACAACAATAAATTCTTCAATTAACATTTCGAGCCAGGTAAAAAGCATGAGTGTGAGAGAGAAAGAGAGAGTGCGCGAGAGAGGGTGGCACGGCGAAAATTTCTGCGCGCGCGCGTGTGTTAATTTTGTGTTTGTGTAAGAGAGCAGTCATGCAAATAGAGAGAATGCGTGAGTGAGATGTGTATATATATCTATATATGTGTGACTGTGTGAGTGTGAGTGTACCAGGATCATTTGCATTTAAGGCGACGCAAGGTGTCGCTAAAACTGATTAAAATGCATTTACACACACATAAGTCAAGATGTGTGCGTGTATGTGTGTGTGCACAACAAGAACAAAGTTGATCTTGTTGTTGCTCAAAAAGTGGGCACGTCGCGCATATTTTAGCATGTTATTGTTGTACTTGCATAGATTCCCATAACGGCAGAAAAAAAATTAAATGAAATAAATTTCAGCTCTTTGCAGGGAGCTCGCACTTGTTGTTGGTGCCGACGCTGACGCCGACGCTGACGCTGACGCTGACGTCGTTGCCGCTGTTCTACATATTGTTTTTGTAGTTGGAGCTACAACAACAACCGCGTGCCTTTTAGCGTTAGTCATAGAGAACGCCGGCGTCGCCGTCAGCGTTAGCGTCTACGTCGAACGGCATGCAGCCTAAACAGCCAAGAAGACGACAACGCGCTGTGAGTGATCTATGAACCAGCAAAGCGAACGGAACGGAACGAAATTACCCGGTGAGCAGCACCAGTGGCCAGTATATGTGACCAGTAGCAGCAAAGGGCCTTCCCCCACCCACCCAATTGGCCACTACGCAAAACGCGCGATCGAATTCAAATTCAAATTCAAATTGGCGCCACGAAAGGTGTTTGCAACATTTCGCTGGACATTGACGCGAGCGACCACCAAACGCGATTAGTCACAATAACAACAACAACAACAACTTGCTTCTTGTTGTTGTTGTTGTTTTTTTTTTTTGAGCTGTGCATTTTTTGACAATTTCTCGCTCGCGTTTTTAGCCTGGCACAGCGCAGTTTGAGCCCAGAACCCGGCCAGAGCGGAGCAGAGCCCAAAAGGCAGCCGTTAAACGAAAACGATCGCGAGCCGAAACGCAAAAACCGAAGCGAAACCGAAGCAAGCGAACGATCGCTGTCGCCGTCTTCAACACATTCGCTGTCTGTGTCCCGTGTCTCGTTCGTATGCGTGTGTGTGTGTGTGTGTGTGTGTGTGTGTGTGTGTGTGAATGTGTGAATGCTTTGCCTGCTGCTGAACGCAGGTTTATCAAAATTCGATTTTCATTTTGTGCTTTAATACAATTTGTGCCTTGCTGCCGTGTGGAAGTGGCAGGAGATGCTGACGCAAAGTAAATAAATAAATAAGTAAATGTAAAGAAGTAAAATCGAAGTTAGAAAATAAGCGAAAAGCAAAAACAACACACAGAGCGAAACGAGTGCAAGACATGCGGGCAAAATAAAATACTAATAAAATCAAGCAAAAGTGGAAACTTATTAAAAATAATAAACAAACTGCGTCTGCGTTCTGACTGCCAGCCTAAACGCCTGTTGTGTCCGTATATATGTATGAGTGTATGTGTGTTTGTGTGTGCTTGTATGTTTATAGCAAAGAATCACGTAATTTAATCCGTGCGCGCAGCGGAGGAGTCGTAAAAAGCAAATGAAAACACAAGCGTAGCAATTGAACAGCTTATGTTATCCACCCCACCTCACCCCACTCGGTGCGCCCCGCGCCCAGCACGCTCAACATTTGTTGCAGTTGCAGTTGCTTCGCCTGTCGCTTGTTTGTTTGGTGTTTGTTTACGCGCCGTTTACCGCTATTCGTTTATGTAACCGTCACCATTTGCCCGACACGTGTGCGCCTCCACAGGCACCGAAGCGGGGCTAAAACGGCAAGGCGTGGCCAGGCGCATATGCAAATTATTTAGCAAAAAAAAAAAAAAAACAACAAAAAACAAAATAAAAAGTGCAAAAATACATAAAAAATTAAAGAAACATGCAAGATTAAATAAAACAAAAATCAACGGGATGAATAAAAATTAATTTGCATATTGCGCGCACAACTAAAAAGTTCTGATACTTGCATTTACACACACACACACGCA
This sequence comes from Drosophila stalkeri, assembly GCA_035047405.1. NCBI lineage: Eukaryota > Metazoa > Arthropoda > Insecta > Diptera > Drosophilidae > Drosophila > Drosophila stalkeri. The sequence goes on from JAWNPR010000142.1 coordinate 6,252,080, forward strand.
CGCATTGCCAATGTGCATGTGTGTGTGCGTATTTATGTATTTGTATTAAGTGTAGTGTAATAATAAGCGAGTCAAGTGAAAAGTTGAGTCATCGCAACAAAACTTTTTTTTATAATAATTATATATCTGCATGTATACATATATAATAAATATATATAAAAATACAATATATTTATCTGCTATGTGCACATTATGTAAATAATTAATACAAATTCATAATAAGAAATATTAAAAGTGCACAGAATATCTGAAATAGACAAAAACATAATAATGAAATAGCATACAAAAAATTATACAAATATTACAACAGCAACAAATTTGAAAAAAAAAAAAATGTAGATAAACAAATTTTAAATTATGAAATATAAAAAAAAAACATAGATTAACCAAAAAATTGCAAAGCATATTTGGTTAACATTACAAATAAACAACGATATTATTAATAATAATATGCAATCACAGTGAAAGCTCGCTAAAACTAATAAGAAATCTTTAAAAGAAAATTAATTTATCCTAATTATTTATTAATTTCTTTTATTATGAGTATTAATGAATCATTTAAATATTAATAAATTTATTAAATAAATTTATTTGTTGATTTTATAAATTTTGTTAATAATAATTATTTATTGATTTGCGTCATTACAAATTATAAAAAAGTGAATAATATTAATAAATTAATTTTGTAATATTAATTGTTGATTTATATCATATATTTATTAATATTTATCGATACAATTCATATTTTTGGAAATTATATCTAAAACGAAAGCTTCACTGTATTCAATTAAAAATTAAACTTATAACAAATTATCTTTCCAGCTAAGAGATACTCATTAAAAAGGCCATTAATCACATATTAAATAGAACACTTACCCAAAAACTGACCAAATATTTTATAGAATAAAACATATATAAATAAGAAATACAAATAAAAATAATTAAAATTGAACATGAACGAGCACATAAATAAATGATAAACTAAGCAAAAAAAAAAAAAAAAACAATAAAAAGAACAAAAATAAATATAAAACAAAAATTATCAAATATCTGAGAGTGTGTGCAAGAGAGAGAAAAAGAGAAAATCTTGTGATAAACGTTGATAATTTTGTTGCATTGTTGATGATTGCCTTACAAGCCAACAAAATGCAACACAACGGCAACAGTGGCAGCAGCAACAGTAATCTGCAGCAGCAGCTACAACAGCAACTACAACAACAACAGCAGCAACTGCAGCAAAGGTTGCAGTTTAGTAATATGAGCGATAATTGGGCTGTTTGGGCCAACAACAATAATAACAGCAGCAGCAGCAACAGCAACAGCAACAGCAACAACAACAACAACAACAACAATGTTGCCACGCAGCTGCAGCAACAGCAGCGTGCTGCCATGTTGATAGTGAATAGCAACAACAATCAACAGATTCAGCAGCAACAGCGCTACAATAACAACAACAACAACAATATGACAACAACAGTCAATTATAATCAGCACTGGATGCAGCAACAGCAGCAGCAGCAGCAACAACAACCGCAACAACAGCATCAATACATGCAACAAACTTACATCAACTACACGCAACAGCAGCAACAACAACAACTAACGCCTGTAACAACAGCTCCTGTCAGCAGCTGCTGCTATGCCCCACTGCAGCAACAACAACATCAACAACAACAACAACAACAACAACAGCAGCAGCAGTCCTTGAGAGGCCGCCTATATCAAATAGAACAACAGGCGTTGCGCACGCAGCTCATTGCACCAACAGCAGTAGGTGGATTGGGGGGCGGCGGGCGCGTGGAGCAACAACAACAGCAGCAGCCACCACAACAACAGCCACAATGCCAAGTAAGTAGATTATAAAATGCCAAAAGTTAATTTTTGTTTGAAAAAACGAGTTCTTAAAATTAAAGAATTGATTGTTTTATAAAAAAAAAAAACGTTTCAATGGCAGGCATCGAGCCTCCTGTGAGCATAAAATAGGAGTTCCAATTATGAAGAACAAATTAGGAGTTGTTGACTTTTCTTATTCTTGATTTGTTTTATAAAAAATAAGTCGATGGCTAGAGTTGAACCTGGAATGAACGATGTTTAGCAGGCACGCGTCTATCCTGCAAGCCAGGTTTTTTTTTTCTGCAACGTGAAGTAGGAATAAGTCAAAAAGATTCTAATCAAGCAAAAGCAATACAAATTTTTAAATTCGAATTTATAAAAAATAAGTCAAAAGCTGGCATCGAACCTAGCGACGCGCCGTTTTATTACGCGCGTCTCTATCCTGTCAGCTAAGCATTGTAGTGCGAAGTAAGTTAGAGTGAGACATCAAACACACTTGATACCATTTAACTGTGTTTGTTGTCTTACTCTAACTCGCCGCACACTACAATGCGTAGCTTACAGGATGGACACGCTAAGCAGAAGAAATGACAATTTCTTATTAGAATTTATGTTAATTTTTCTTGATTTATTTGGTGCACGATTTACTTGAGTCTAATTAGTGTTAATTAGAAGCTCAAATGTTTCTAATTATTCAAATATAATTAATTGCAAAACATAACTAATTACGTTTTGACAGCAACACTTAATGCAGTGTTTACATATACTCAAATTACAGCATGCTATCTCGCTCTGATTTCTGCTTTGCCTTTGCTTTTCATTTTTGCGGTTTTGTGGGTGGAGTCGACTTAAGAAATAGGCGGAGTCTATTTTTGTTTGTGTGTGTGTGTGTATATGTGTCTCGGTGTATCGCGTACATCTTGACATTCAAATTGCGTCTTATTGTTAGTTGAATTACAACTGAAAATGCGCCTAGCAAAATGGCGATCGGGGCGTATGCGCAACGCACATTACGTATACGTAGCATGGCCAGAGCTGAATGTTTAACTGAATGAAATGGGAAATGCTCACCAGAAATAATGACAAACAAAAAAAAAAAACGAAAGAAATTATATATATTTTTAATGTCGATTTGTGCGCAAATATTTGCTACCACATATATATTGCGCTGCGGCGTGGGAATGCCGCACCCCAAGCACAAAAATACGAATTTTGTTCGCTTTTTTTTTTTTTTAATAAGCTAAATTTGTTTCAACTCGCAAACTGAAGCTAAACGTGGAAAGGGGGGAACGAGAACAGTGAACAAAGTTGGCGCATGTGTGTTTAAATTAAGCCAGCAGACAGCTATGAAAATAATAATAATATATGTAATTAAATATGTTATATTTATGCATTTTGTATTGTATTATTTCAAGTACATGTAGTGTACATGTAGTGTAGTGACCGTCCCGCGCAGATATTATTTTATACCCTGAACCCATTGAAAATCCAAATTCGTTTACTGTTTTTTACGTTTTTTGAGCGTAACTTCTACAGCGTTTGACTAGAGACTTCAAATTTATATATATATATATATATATATACTTTGTAAAATTAACTTCATGTATTGAAACTGCATTTCCAATTCGTAAAGCTTTAACTGCTTGAGAATTGCAAGCAAAAGTCATATGATTATTTTAGTAAAAGAACTTTTTCCCTAACGAGCGTTTTCCATTTATTTCCAACTGATTTTATTATTCTACATAAATAATGTGTACTGTAGGACGTTGAGCCGTTCAAATTGAAGAATAAACCTTTTGTATTAGTTAACAAATATTTATTCTAGATGCCAACAGCTGCTATCTTTATGGCTCGTTCACACACACTCACGCACTCGCACTAATATATATTTCATGTTAAATATGCATAGATGTAAACTCTTTGTCATCATGTCAGCCATTTCAAAAATCGATTTGGTTTCGTTTTCGGTTTCGGTTTCGGTTTAAGGTTAGTTCCAAAGCTCCCTTATCATCCCAAGTTGAAACAACAAAAGGCAACAACTACAACAACAACAACAACAAGCTCGAGATAAGATGACAATTGTAAAGTCACGAAGCTGGCCAGTTTGGCCGTGCCAACTGCCACGCCTTGCTGAACTGGCCTGCCCAGGAAGTTGCAAGCTGTTAAAAAAAAAACGCTCGAAAAACAACAGCAAAAACAACAAGCAAAAGCGTAACGGAAATGCCAAAACACAAGCCAGTAGAGAGACATGCCCATATTTGACCAACTGTTCCTTATCTACCGGAGGCGAACGTGGTCGCTGTTAAGTAATTAACATTAACAGTGCATGAACAAGATCGACAGCTGTTAATGAACTGTTAATGACAGGAAGGGTATCATATAGAAGTTAGGGATTGAGCGATTTGAATACAGATAAAAATTTATGTTTTGTTTTTCAGGAAGGAACTTTCAAATTTTTTAATTATTAAAAAATTATGTATACTCATTATTAATTAGAAATAAAATCAGTTTAAAAAGTCATAATTATTAAATTAAATTAAATTCCATTCACAATCACAATCCCATCAGTACAATCAAATCATATAACTTCAATTTGTGTATTTTGTAAAATTTGACCTTTACAATTTGACCTTGAAGAAATGCTTTTAAAAGGCAATCAACTTCAATCTGGCTAATTATTCTTAAAAAGCAATCAAAAGGAAAGTTTAATAGCGAATAACTAATTTATTATCAATGTTCACAAAATGGAACTCAAGGTGTAGAATTGTAGACTTTTTATAGTTATATATATACATATACACATATATAAATATATATATATATATTTTTATTTTAATTTTTTTATTAGGAAGAAATAAATCTTTGATATTGATGAATATCTAGTGTAGAAAGTTTTTCTAAATCATAAAGAACTATAAAAAGCAGTATATCTGGAACTCTTCCAGATAGTTCTGTGATATGGTCAAATTGCCCATTACTCACTCTTGAGTCATACTCGTGTAAAACTTTAAGCTTTATAGCTCGATGTGTCTGGAAACTCTAATTTTAATCAAAGAAAATCGGTTTGTAATGCTATATTTCTTTAACTTAAGTAGTCAAAATCGTTTTCATCTCTTTCACTCTAAGGCAATTGATAAAGGTTTAGTAAACAAGTACTGAAGGCTTTGATATGACAATTTTGTTTTGTCCTATATAGTCGTGTATGTCAAGGACTCTGAAAAATCGTTAAGAATTGTATCTTTCATAGTATCAAAGAACCCTATTCATATATATAAACAAATTGAGAAAATATACATATTCCATAAACTTATATGTAAATCTCAAAACTTATAATTAAATATAAATAAGTATATCCAAAATCTTTCGATTGTGTAAACATAGCAAGCCAGGAAATATTATTACTTGAAATTTTTTTTTTTATATATATTAAGAAAGTAATCTGAAGTATATGCTGATCTGTTTACATCGAACCGATGGCATTCACAATTCTTAATCATTTCCAGACTTTTCATCTACATATATGTAACCCACTTAACAGTATGTTATGCAACAAAATGTTAAAGTTCATAACTTACAAGCTCAGCATATTTTTTATAAAACTCAGTTTAATTTCCTCAATACTTTGTAACATCTGATTCGCAACCCCTGTTATCTGTTGAGTGACAGACTGTTAATGTTATTGTTACAGTTGTGTCTTGCATGTTAATGTTATAGATTTTAGTAAGCTGTTAAGCGCCGGCTGTAGCTGGTCCTTGAACTTTGTTTTGCTTTGCTTTGTTGCTCTTGTTGTTGTTGTTGTTGTTGTTGTTGTTGTTGTTGTTGTTGTTGTTGTTGTTGTAGTTGTCTTTGTTGTTGCAATTGTTTTTAGTGGTTTTATTGTGGCTGTTGTTATTGTGGTTGTTGTTAATTATTACAAAAACAATTAAGCGCTCGAAATGAACAACTTTAAATTGCAGTCGTTTAACTGTTATTGTTGTTGTTGTTGTTGTTGTTGCTTCTGCTGCTGCTGATGCTGATATTATTTTTCGTATGCTTTATTTTTAATGAGCGTCACATTTGAGTATTATTTTGTATACCCATTAAAAGTGGGCAAGTCAATTGGCATGGGCTAAGATTGTTACTAAGTAAGCTGCTAAGAATCATTAGGTAATTTATTTATTTTATTTTATTTTATATAATAATTTCTCATTTGGGAATCATATAATGTATAACAAATTTATAAATATATAAAAGAGCATGAAGACAAAATATATTTATTTTTATAATCAAATAACATATCTTTATAGAAGTCATATGTATGTAGTAGTAAAATACAATAATATTATTATAATAGTATTTCTTACAATTAAATACAATATTTATTAAAAAATACCAAAAATCAGATTAGCATTAAAATGTATAAAAATTATGTAATGAAAATAACATAATATACTAAGTAATTATGAAATTTATGAAAAATACCAACAAAAAATTATCATCAATAAAATACCAAAAAAATATAATTATAATATAACAAGTAAGAAGGCTCTAGTCGAGACGGCTCGACTACGAGATACCCTGAACCCTGCAAAAAAATTAATATTCTTCTTCTTTACGCACGTATAAGCGCGCTCTCTGCTAACCGCGCAGTTGCTGCCGGCGGTTGGGGGTGGAATGGGCTGTACTTTGAACGCTTATAACTCCGTTTCTAGATGGACTATCTTCATGAAACTTTCAGAATATATTAATTGCATTCAAATTTGTCCGTTTGCCAAATCTCAAGTCTCTAGTAGTTGAAATACGTTTTTTTCAAATTGGTGGCGAAGGGGGCGTGGCATCCAAAATCTGAAAGTTACATAATCTGCGTATCCATAATATCTATCTAAATATACAAATTGAAGTCTCTAGCTAAAACGGTGTAGAAGTTATACTCGAAAAACCTAAAAAACGTAAACGAATTTTCGATTTTTTATCGATAATTAAGGAACGGGATGAGTTATCGAAAAAACAAAATAAACTTGTACTGCGTAACTAAGATACGAGTGTTCGTGTAAAATTTCAGCTCTCTAGCTTTTGTAGTTTCCGAAATCTCGACGTTCATACGGACGGACGGACGGACGGACGGACGGACGGACGGACGGACGGACGGACGGACGGACGGACGGACGGACGGACGGACAGACGGACAGGGCTATATCAACTTATTTTTTTGTGCTGATCAAGAATATATATACTTTATGGGGTCTGCGACGTCTCCTTCTGCCTGTTACATACATTTTCACAAAAACATTATACCCTGAATTCCCATTTTCAATGGGTTCAGGGTATAAAAAGAAAAGAAAAAGGAAAAGAAAACTTCTTTAAAAAACTATTATATATACATATAAAGATATATTTATATACATATCTACATTACATCGCCGCATTACTATTATTTCCAGGGTATCTGCTAGCACTAACTGCTGTTCGCTACTGCAGCTGTCTCGTTATGTTTAGCCCAGTGCAGTCGATTCTACAACAAAGCCATTAAATTCGTTAATCATTTATTGCGTCGCAATGTGTTGCAGCCACGCCCATCGTTGGCTAGTGCAACGCCCATTAGCAAAAACGAAGAAAATCAGCTGTTTATTTGTTGTTGTCTTTTGCTTCAAGGTCTGGTCTTTAAGCATTCGAATTAGATAATTTGTTTTAATTTATAATTTCGATTCAAATGCTGTTAAACGTCTGCGAAAGTCCAAAGCAAATTATGTCCATGAAACAGATTTTGCGCTTTATTTTTTTTTTTTTTTTTACACTAATCAGCAAAACAATTGAAAGTGCCTTTAAAATAGATGCCAACTTTAAGAAAAGTGGTTTTCTCCCGCAGGGAATGACTAAGCGCCGTCGGTTGGAACGGAAATAGCACCATTAGTCAGCCCTTTTGAAGAGATGTACTATATTATAAACAGTTAGATCGTCGCGATCTAGACGACTTTCGGTCTATACGAGTATGTATATATATTAATAGCATAGTTTTAGGTTGGCACAAACTGTTTTTGTTGTTCAAGTAATAGCCGGAAGTTCTATTGCTTCGATGTTCGTCAATAAAATTCCACGAAGTTCCATAGAAATTCCAAGTAATTCTCTATGTCAAAACCAATAGCCCTTAGTAATATGAAACCGATGTCACATATGACGTAGGCAACGACAATGGAAATGACGCGAATTGTGGCGATCGTGACGATTGTCCAACAGCCAATTACAGCCCTATCTCGCATACGGTCAAATATTAAAAAAATAAGTTCATAAAATGAGCTAGACATATAGATAGTATGAAAATGCGAGAGATAACAGCTTTCGTAACAGCTTCAATTGCTTAAGTATGACAATTCTAGTTTATTAAGATTTACAGGGTATTCAACAAGTTTACTTATAGTCCTTTGTTATTTAAAAAAACAGACAGATTAATAGTTAGTAGAGAAAAGTGCGAGGAGTAGAGTAGAGTAGAGAGTAGAGTAGAGTAGAGAGAAGTGCGAGAAACTAAAATTAAAATACAATTTTAGTTTATTTATTTTTACAGGGTATAGGTAGTTAGCACTGTACAATTAGAGGTAAGCCCTTAAAAAAGTGAGAGGCAATTGCTTTCATAACAGTTTTAATTATTTATATTTACAGGGTATTCAATGCATATAAACTTTATAGTCTTAAATAAATGTTAATTATATTATACAAATTATAATCTTAGAAAATTTTGCTAAATATTGGCATTGCTAATTGCGCACATTTACAGGGTATCTCTAGATGTACTAGCCAAAAGCTAACATTGTAAATTATAATAAAAATAAAAACAAAAATATATTTACTTTTCAAAATCAAATTTTGGAGCTCATATCGTAAGGACTATATATAAGATGAATCTATGGAACATGTTTTTAAATTGGGTATATTCACAATATGCATATGTATGTAACAAGCAGTAGAAATTGATGCTTTAACTTGGGGATTCACTAAACTAAAATATTTTTTTATTTATATATCTGTTATATTGAAAACCAAACGGACGCACAGGCAGACAGACGCCTCAGTTCGTTGCCCTGATCAAGAATATATACGTATTTATTTATTTTTTCGGATACATTAATTAATTTTTCATACAATTGTGTAGGCTGAAATGTTTGCACTTTGACAGAAAGGGTATACGCTAGTCGTGCTCTATCTAAATTATAAATTTGCCATTAAGTTGCAAAAATTGCAAGACTTTTGGAAGATTTTCAAGCAAAGCCTCTATCGTTCTGCCTCTTTAACTCCATCTATCTCTCTCTCACTCTCTCACTCTCTCTCTCTCTCTCTCTCGCTCACACACTCACAGATTTAAATATATTTCTCTGTGCCTTCAACTCATATCAGAATTTATTTGCTTAGCTAAAAATGAGTTTTATGGGCGCAGTTCCTGTTCAGGGCGAGGATCAACAGCGAGGTCAATCAATTGCACCATGCACCGACTTCCTCGACTTGCCGCCTTGACCGTCGTGCCTTCTTCCTTCCGTCTGGTTCCACTGTCTGCTTATCTAATTGAGTCAGACAATTGGAAGTGGCGCGACGCCAGCCAGCCATCGAGTCGAGTCGAGTCGAGTCGATTTGAGCTGCCTTATCGCGGCGTCCTGGTGTGCGTCGGCTTAATGGCTGGGCAAGATTTAGACGCCACTCGGCTACCTGGCTACCTGGCCGCCAGGTCGCCTGGCTAATGGGCAGGCAGGTCTGGCCTAACCTAATAGGCGCATTTAGCACGCGTTCAGAATGTATCTGAAAGATACATTCGAAGCTCCTCTAGCTAGGGAGCATGCAATATGCATAAAAGTATAGCAAAAGCTAAACGACGAGGGCAGTTTGAAAAATTATGGCTTATCAGATTTTGCTGTGCGAGCGCAACAAATGGCATTGGGGCGCTGTGGAATACCTGTCGCTGTACGTGAATACCAAGCAGGGGGGCCTACAGCAAAGTCAATTTGTATACCTGTGTGCCTCTGTATGTTTGTGTGTGTGTGTCTTTGTAGAAACCCCGATGAGTCATCGCTGCTCCAAGTGAGCGAGGTGCGTGGGCCGTCGCCACATTGGCATACATAACACGAGCTGAACATGTGCACAGCGGAGCGAGCGAGAGAGCGCGAGAGCGACGCCGCTTAAATCAAAACAAAATAAAATGCGGCCAACAACAGACGAGCGGCAAAGTAGAAAATGTCAACAAACGAAGTGCGCGCCAAATTCTCTAATTTGAGTGCAAACCAAATAGGCGCTCAATTGTTCATACACGTTGAGTGGAATAGCGTGAGAGAAATAGAGAGCAAGAGCTAAACTCAAAATCTATTGCATGCGATAAAAATCTCGTTGCCACTGTGCATGGTATAGTGTGTGTGGGTGTGTGTGTGTGTGAGAGAGAGAGAGAGAGAGACAGTAAAGCAGAGCAGAGAGCAGAGCGCGCGAGTAACCCTCTTGCCATCTGCTTTGTGCCATCATTCTGACAGTCATCGCGTGCTCTGCTTGTGTGCAGTCATTCGTCAGGGCGGACTGTCTGCGTGAACTGGAACTTGTATGAGTAGTTCCAACTGCAAAATGCAATACAGAACTTTAATTTGAAAAATTAAATCTATATACAAATATATAAAATGTATATAAATATATTATTAATTTGATAAAGAGATTGTTTTCATTTACAATCTGAATAATGTAAAAGCTCAATAAATTATATTCCATTTATATTTCAACTTAATGTCTAATCAATCTAATTACATTTTATAATGTTCACAAAGCTATTATTTTTTTTTATATAATTTCGCAATATTCTAAAGAATATCATACTCAGAGACTATATTAACTAACTTAAATATATAAATGAACTTGAAGTCCGAGCTTCCATATATTTTATTTTTTTTTTTATTTATTTATTTAATTATTTTTTTCATAGTCAAAAATATGGGTTTTGTTTATAAGAAGTTATATTTATTTGTAAGTGCATTTTTAAAATTAAATAATAATTTTATATTTATATAAATATAAATAACCATGTAAAAAAGCATCAACATCAGCCATATTCATATAAGTTGGCAAATCGAAACTGGTTTCATTTGTCAAAGTGTATGTAGCCCTGGTATACAAATAGTCTTTAATTTCCAGCATAAGCCGGCGCATGTATGCGTGCGTATCTGTGTGTTAATTGTGTGCATGTGTATGGCTGGCAATGGCCAAAACGTCACGCGAGCGTATGGATGACGACGGCGGCCTGGTTGGGCGCTACTAGCTCAGTTATTTTTCGCTTTTTGTTAAGGCAACGCGACTGCAACGGCCACGGAAAGCCACGCGGCTACGTCCCCCAGTCACTGTCTTTGTCTATCCGTGTAGTTAATTCCCCCCTCTCACACTCGCCGTTTCTATCTCTCTCACTCTGTCTCTTTCACACGCTCGCTAAGTTACGGCTATCACAACAACAATTCGCCGCGTAACAAGCAGACAAACGTTTTTATTGTACGCTCAGTTTCAGTTGAATTTGTTGCTTCTGTTATATGAATGTATGTGTGTTTGTATGTACATATGTATATGTTGTTCTGTTTTTCACAAGTACGCTCGTAAACGCAGCAGAAGAAATATCATTTTCGCTCCAGGTATTTGTTTTTATCCAAAGTAAAAGTAATTGCCTGCGCGTGTATTCATGTGTGTGTGCGTGTTTGTGCCTCTTATCGTCCATTTGTGACAACGTCAAACGTCATAAAAGTTGGTGTTAAATTGCGACATATTCAACAGCCAAGGCGAACATTTTGAAACTTTAAATTCGCCGTACGAAGTTCAAAGCGAAATAACGGCAAGAGCAGCGCGGTGGGTGCGGGGCGTTGCCAGTTAATCTAGAAAATTCTGCGCTACCCGTTAACAATTTGTGTTAAAACACAATCCGCAGTCAGACAGGCTGGCAACAACAGCCAGAGCAGAAACAGCAACAGCAACAGCAACAGCTACAGCTACATCTACAGCTACAACAACAAGTGTGACAGCAGCAACAATTTGACAGCTGGAAAAGTAAACCGCAGTCAGAAAGAGATACAAAATAAAACAGTGACAGAGCGTGAGCGCAGAGAGCGTAAGCGAAAGAGAGCCAAACAATATATCGCCCGCACATGTAAATTTGTGCATTGTGTATGAAATTCGAAATAACAAAGCGAAACAGTGCTAACAATAACAGCAGCCATAATAACAACAAAAGCAACAACGACAATGAAAGTTAAAGTCGAACGCACAACAAAAACGCAGCCAACAGCGGCAGTGGCAGCGGCAGCAACAAATATAACAACAACAACATCAGCAACTGCAACAACAACGACGACGAGGACATTAACAAAGGCTGTCGAGGAGGCGGATGATGAGGTGACAACGGCGCAAGAATTGAACTTTTTGCCCGATATGGCAACAACGATATCGACAACGACAGCAGCAGCAGCAACAATAACGACGACGGCAACAACTCCGCGCAATCTTATCGTAAGTGTTAACCCCCTTCCCCTGGCAGCGTCCCCTCATCTATGCTTTCTTCATTTAATTTATGTGTTGCGTTGGGTTGTTTAGGCTGTTGCATAGAACGCAATAAGTTTACCCATTGTGCAAATAAAAATACAAGAAGATCTCACGAATTAACAGTCAACAAAAACAACAACTCGTTGAGAATGTTATTTTTTTTTTCCAGTCAAAAAACTTGTTTAAAAAATTTTACCTTGTTTTTTTTTTACGCTTATTCGCCGAATTGTATTGTGCGCAATTTTATTGTATCTTTCCAGTGTTGCTGTTGTTGTAGTATTCGTATTTATTTTGTCGACATCTTTGGAATTTCAATTCACACTTTTGTTGTTGTTTCGCATTTGCCTTGCTCTCACTGCCATATTCGCTCTCGCTCTCGCTGTCTCTCACGCACACAAACGCTCAGCTACACAGATACGGACATGCGGTCTCACACGTACGCGCACTTTATCGCATGCGATTTTATTATTTGGTTCAATGTGCCTCTCACTCAAATTCGCCTCACACACTCAATTGCATTCGCCTCAATTTCTCACTCATTGTACATTTCGCCATGCGGCTTTTCAAGGCTGTTGGCACATTTGATTCTGATTCTGTTTTGCCATTTTAGCATTTTCAATTTTCTTCTCGCGGCGACTTTTTTTTTTTTTTTACTCTTATTCTTATTTTTCTATTGCGTGGGTGTTGCTATTGCTGTCGCCATCGCATGCGGCACGTGCGATTCACGATGTATTTAGTTCTTTTTTTTTTCTCTTGCACTCGCACTAGTTGGGTTTTCTTACACTAAGGTCAAGGCTGATTATCTAGCGCGTGGCTGACCCACAGATGAATTAGTCACGGGTTAGCCCAAAAAAAAAAAAAAAAAAGAGAACTCGCGATGCAGCCAAATACAGTTAGAGTTTATGTAGAGATATGAGCTGTGGCTAAGAAAATGTCTTATGACCAGTGTTGTCTAACATTGCAATTTATTGTTTGATAGAATGCAACGAGAAACTAGTGTTAAGCAATGTTAGGCAATCTTAGCTCAATCAGGCAGCATTAATTTTGTATATACATATATAATACAATAATACAATACATATAGAGAAGTAAATGTTTTAAATGTCTGCTTGATCATGATGAATTACAGTTTGTCAAGAAGCACTTTATACACTGAGAAAAAAGTACATTTAATCACTTTTGATGACACGTTTTATTAATATGGGAGTATTAAAAAAAAACATTTACTTATAATTAAATTTTCAAATTAAAGTCTATTTTATTTTAGTATAATGCTGACTATTAACACAGCTTTTAAAGCACACTAAAGCTTTAAATTTTGTCTAAATTAAAAAGCTTTTTATTAAATTTCTTTGTTAAATACAAATTATATTTATTTCTAGAAATTTAACAAACTTTTGATGCAATAAATAGCTTTGATTGAAAATGAAATTCGATGTTTTTATTTTCAAGCTAGCTGCCTGTCTGACCTCTCTTATTGTTAAGATATGTACATGCATAATACTTATGTTTCGCAACAAAATTAAATACAATGCCAAGGTCAAATGTTGCACAGCTGCTGCTGCTGCTGCTGCTGCTGTTGTTGGTTAGCCTAAGCTCTGCCTCGCCGCCTTCCGATTGGAATTGCAATTCCAATTGGAATGTCAAACGGCTCACGCGTTTTGTTGTGCCTGCTTTTAGAATTGTTAATTGTAAATTTTCAATTGTGAATGTATGGATGTGCTGTGCCAATGGGCCGTAAAAGGCGCGTTGCACTTGAAACACACACACACACACACACACACGAAAAAATGCCAATTTTAGTGAAGTTTTGTTGTTGTTGCTGTTGTTGTGTATGCATAAATACATAAATATTCATGCATTAAGAGGCAGTGCATTAAAAGTCAAGTCCCCACAGGTGATAAACCTTTTTACGACTCGCACTTTTGCTTATGCTTCTTTTTGTTGTGCGACATCAAATTTGTATATACCCTGTAGATATACGGGTATGTGAGGGTATGTTGAAAATTTGCACAAGTTTGGATTAGCTAGTAGATTGAAAACTTGATTGGGCATATTGTTATGATTGGGCTAGCTGATATCGATATTTATCGATTTGTTAAAAATGATAGATGTTATCGGAGCATATAAAGATATTTAATTATGTGAATTTGATTATCTATATACATAAGCGTGCATAGTGGACTCAGACTAGACTTTAAATGTTCAATTAAGGTTAAATGCCACAGACAGATATAGATACAGCTACAGATGCATACTAAATAATATATATATATAGCTGAAATCTGTACTAAATTTTATGACTTCAAATCGTGCTGCAATAGTCTGTAATAGATTATTATTATTTATATAATAAATAAAATATAAAAAATAAAATATAAAATATAAAAATATAAAATATAAATAAATAATAATATAAAAATAAAAAACAAAATATATATATATGTAGGTGAAATCTAAACAATATTTGATGACTTCTAGGCTTGTTTTAATGTCTATAAGATAGACATAAATATATATGTATATATATTTTTTTTATGTACATATATGCATTTACAGCGCATCTTTTAGTTGAGCATAGACTATTTGCATATTCAAAGCGGACTCAAAACAAATACACATACGAATGCCACACACAGATACAGATACAGATACAGATACAGATATAGATACACAGGCAGTTGCAGATGCAGATACATTTGTTTGGGTCTGCCACGCCAACTGAAATTGAGAATTTAATGCGCGCATCAACTAAAAATAAATAAATAAAACGTGAAAAACAAAAATAAAAATTAGCTGTCAAATGCAGCGACGCGTCGCCCGCGCTGTTCGATTATTAAACCGCAATAAATATATAAAAACAATTAAGCATTAATTGTTGTTGTTGTTGTTGTTGTTGTTGTTGTGGTTGCTGGTTATGTGACTTTTATGATTGTATTAACTTGGGCGCGCTAAGTTTATGACCGTTCGATGTCCTTGGCTGAGGAACATACATAAATGTGTCTACAGCAAATATCTATATATTTATATACTTATTATATATATATATATTTATATAAACTTATCAGCTTTTTTTTTTGTTAGTCGCTTGCTTCCAAGTAATTTCATTGCATTTCGTAATTCTTGGCAGTTTATCTGCTATTTTTGCTGAACGACAAGTCCAAAACGGTCGAAAAGACAGCCAAACTGATAGATTGGTTATCTTTCAGATATACAAACATACATATATTTGTATCCATATATGTGTGTTTTTTATATTATAGAATCAATGGGTCTAGTTTTGAGCAAGAGAAATTTAAAATGAAGTTGCCTTAAATTATATATGTATATATTACTGACATGAATATCCATTTTAATTGAGAGTTCTATACTCCAAAAGATATGAATAGATATGCATTAATATTTAATTTAATTTAGTTTTAATTTTAATTGTGCATAAATATGCTCTCATCATAAAAATATTATTATAGATATGATTACCAATCATAAACTATTAACTTGACGATTTTTATATCATAGTTAAACTGCTATAAAAACAGTATCTAAATACATACCTTATGCCTAATATATTTCGATTGATAACGTTTCATTAGAATTCGCGGGAAAAAATAACCAAAGATCAAAAACAAATAAACAAATCATAAATATTCGCTTGATTTTTTAGGTGCACAGGAAATATCATAAAATGTCGAAATTGTGCGAGTTTGATAATAAACATATAGTTAAGTAGGGAAACCCCCCAATCGCAATTGTTGAGAGCTGTGACAACTGTACTTTGACTATATATACATATATATACATAGATGTTATTTTTTTATCGCTTCTGTGCGATACGAACTCTACGCCGTGACGTCAATCGGCTTGAACTATCTTACGCTTAAAGCTCACTTCGACTCTTTGGGTCTTCATAAAAAAAAAAGAATAAATAAAATAAAAATAAAATACGCTGAAGTCGCACCCGTAGATAAGCCGGTTTTTTTTTTTTCATAATTCTTTTTTTTTTGCTTTTTCCTGAGACGCGATCGCATTGAGCACCAAATTTGGTAGTAAATTTAGTTGGCTGACGTCACAAAGCGAGCAGCGCAGCGCAGACTGAGGCGAGCTCATAAATAGAGAGAGACAGAGTGAGAGCGAGAGCGAGAGCGCGATATATTTTTAAAGTCTAGCAATTTACGTTGCGTATACGCAGTGCGTTAATATTAGTATTTGTGATACTCTGCATACGTGACTAAGTGAGGCGTATGGGCA
This sequence comes from Drosophila stalkeri, assembly GCA_035047405.1. NCBI lineage: Eukaryota > Metazoa > Arthropoda > Insecta > Diptera > Drosophilidae > Drosophila > Drosophila stalkeri. Next base: position 6,268,676 of record JAWNPR010000142.1, read on the forward strand.
CTGTGAAAGCAAACGTAACACATTATTTATATAAGGTATATATATATATATATATATATATATATATATATTTATATATATTGGTTCAGGTTGATAAACTCAGACGATTTAGGGATTTGAGCATTTAGATTTCGGACTTAATATAAATTTCAAATTGCTTTTAAAATATTGTGTTTATCACAAAATATAGGGGCATATAACATGTTTTTGATTAAATATTTTATATTCTTATTTGGTTTATTTTTTTCTTATTTATATTTTATTATTTATTTTTAATTTATTAATTATGATTATTTTTTTCTTATTTATTATTTATTTATTATATGCTTTTTTTTTTAATATTTCACTTGCTTCTTACGTACTCTAACTATGCCCCACATCTAATTGGCATTCAAGATGAAAGTTATAAAGCCAATTTGACTTGTAAATATAATAGGAATCATACAATAAAACTGGAATTGCTTTGTTGCTTGATTTCAAGCAATCTTTTGTTAAAGCAGTTATACTCTTTTAAAATGTGAAAAGAGTATATTGAATATTTGCAAATGGGAAAAATTCTATTTTGCAAAGTCTTGGAATTTAAGCTTCAAAATTTGTAATTTTATAGAGTAAAAATTAATAAAATAAATCAAATCAAGTATTTATTGCAGATGTATGTCACTTGAGCTTTACCAAAATGGAATTATTTTCTATTAATTTTAGCCTAAACGAGTATTATGTAGTCGCTAAAAATAATATCTAATTCATGTGCATCTACTACAGGGTATCTGCTAGTCGAGAAGCGTCTCGGCCTAAGTTTAGTTCACTCAGAAAACGCTAAATACTGTATTTGAGGCGGCCAACAGCAAATTATGTCATGATATATTTTGAACCAAAGTTTTTGGGAAAGCCGTGGGAAATTGAAGGTAAATGTCAAATGTTGCGTGTTTTCACTTTCGATTTGCAGCGACAATAACAAAACTTGGCATGAGGCGTTGCCCAATTTTGTCGTTGTTGTTGGGGGCGTTGGGGACTGCGAAATTCCGAGAAAGCAATTGGAAAACTTGGCTTAGTTTGTTGAACTCAAAGTCAAAGGTGAAACCTTCGAGTCGAGTGGGCTGTGAGGTGTGTTTGCTGACTAACTGTAATTGAGTTATAAACGGCTATGTATTTGTTAGCCAATTGAAGCGGAAATCTCACTACGAGCGCGACGAATCGAGGGCAGCGGCACATCTGGTCGAGCTGCACTTTTGCAGCAGCAGTGAAAGATTTACACGCATCGATGGCAATGCCAGGCAAACGTTGTTGTTGTTGTTGTTGTTATTGTTGTTGCTGTTGCTCGCATGGCTCGTGTGGGGATTATTTTGTGACGCGTCATGGCGCCGAATTCCAAGAAAGAGGCGCAGCATTCCGCGCTGCCAGCAACCACTTCGAGAAGTGCGAAAAATGCCGGGCCACAAAGATAAGTTAAAGGAAATCAAAAAATAAAATACAATAAAACAAAATAAAACGAGAGCTAAGTGCGTATTAGTTGAGTAATAACAACTAATAGACACCCTGGTTACAAAATAGAATTTTCTTAAAGTACATGATATTATGAATGATGTGAAAGTAGTTATCACTGAAGATAGCAAAAAAATAAGTTTAATAAAATTATATCTGTATTTATGTATATATATATATTGACATTGCAGCAAGCAAATAGCAATATCCCTGCCCTGTTCTGTTAACATTACCATCACTACATGTTTAACAGTGTCATACCTAACTTTAACAGTCCTGTAGTAGAATACTGATCTAAATAGTTGTCTCACTCTAGCACATGAAATCAAAGAGGCAGATCTAACACGAGCAGCAATATCTGTCGTATGTGATCATGATGAAATTCATTCGATATATAGAAAGCGAATATGCTAGATACTACAAGAATTCTGCGTGTTTTTTAATAAATTAATTAGAATTAATAAATTAATAAACATGTAAATATATATACATAAATAAGTGTTTGAAACACTACTATTCATATGTCATATGTCTATGACTTGCACATATACCCCTTAATCTATTCTCTACAGGGTATATATGCATAAAAAAAAGTTGCCACCATCGCCAATGCTGGGCTGCGCCATCGAATGGTGCATGACGTGGACCATTTGGCGTTGCGGCTGCTCCTTGCACTTGGCGCATGTTGTTTGTGCTCTTGTTGTTTTGCTTTATGTTTATCTTGTTGTTGCTTTTGCTTAAAATATGCTGGGGATTTCCATTGGTTTTCACTCCTTTGCACTTACATTATTCGCATTCGCTCGCAGCTCAATTTATCGCACTCAAGCGCTCTCTTGGCAATTTGGCTCAGACTTGCTCTCTTGCTCTCCCTCTTTCTCTCTCTTTGTCAGTTTGAGTGGTTTCGTAAGCTGTGCGAAACGTGTTTTGAGTTCAAGTTTTAGCGCTTGCGGTACTATTTGCTCCTACGCCAGCTGCGCCTATTGTAGGGCAGAGAGGCAGAGGGTGGGCAGAGTAAACCGCTGCTAACTTGGCTTAAATAAGCGCATGAATTCTGACTAAATTGCTATGAGTCATCGCCAAGCGTAGTGGCGTGTCGTGGCGTAGTTGTAGCCACATTCGATTCATTCATTTCATGCTTTGCTGTTGCTTCTTCTTCATGCTGTTTATTTTTTTCTTTCTTTCTTTTAACCATATGAATGAAATTTGTGCGCTGTTATCGCAGCTACTTAAAGTTGACTTTGTTTTTCTTCTTCTTGATATTATTGTTGTTGCCGTCATTGTTATAGCTGTTGATAGGCATTCAAATATTTGCAGTGGAAACAACGGCAATACCTCAACACATAACTCATTATATATGTGCACATATATGTATTTGTATGTACATATAATAATTATTGAAATATCATGAAATATTAGAGGATATCTCACTTATAATAAAGATTGTTTAGTACTACTCCTAACCGCTAAAATAGTAGTAATTATATGATCCTTAGTATTTTAGAAACATTTCCTCCTTTCTGCCTCATTGAACTTGAGATCTATGAGAGTTAGAGCTATGCTAGTTGGTATTGAGGCTTTCGTAAAAGTATAATATTTAATATGTTTTTGTAGAAACTTATAATTTGATGAGATTCCCATTGAACTCAAGAACTATATAATCTATAGGCTCAATGCCGACCTCAAAGCAAGTTCATCTAGGCAGTGATTCAACATACTCTAGTCAAATACTGTTATATAAGAAACTATATAATAAAATACACATGTAATTGTTTAGGTCATCAAAAGAGATTTAGTTCTAGAGTGTGGTGTTTTTGTATGGTATTTAAAATATCATTTGTCATTACGTATGGCTTAAAAGGGTAAGACTGTTAAAATGACATACTAGAATTTGATCATGAGCTCAAATTTGTTGCATAGGTGCGTCAATCCTTGTCGGGCACATCGACGCTGGCTAGGATGACCGTTATGTCATCGGGTTTACCTCCAGTGCCGTAGTTCAGATTGTTGGCCTTGGCCTTGAGCGCGAATGGCGACTGGAACGTATTGCTAAGGGATAGGGTTTTGGCCATGTCCACCAATCGATTGACAGCATACTGCAGATGCTCAGTTCGCGTCTCGCCGTGCAGCGGCCTCAGGTGGCGAATCAACATGCTCTCAGGCACATTGTCGAAGAGGCCATCCGTGGCCAGGAGCACCAGATCGCCCTTCTGCACATTTATGTGTGAGGTGACCGCCTGTTCAGGTGAATCGCATAGAATACAATTCATTTCCGGGTCCGGTGAAACAGTTAACTGATACGGCGTATTAAAGCCGTGCAGCTGCTCATCGGAGCGATGCAGCACCTTTCCGTTGCGCAGCACCATGAAGCCGCTGTCTCCCAGATTGGCCGAGTGCAGGGTGCAGTCGCGTCGATGCAGCGTCACTAGGCAGGCGGTGCTGCTGCCGCAGACGCTGCCGGGCAGCTTCTTCATCTGATCGAAACTATCGATGAGTAGCTTCCGCGGATCGGAGCCATCGTACTCCGGCTGCTCCGTGAACTCACAGCAATTCGTCATCAGCTCTTGGGCAAAGACACCAGAATCGATGCCCAATCGCCGCCAACCGCCCACACCATCTGCCACGCCCATTGTCTCAGCCTTCGGCGTACTGCTCACAAACCAGCTATCCTCGCCATACCGATGATCCTCCATCATATACAAATGATCGTCAGCCAGCTGATCCTTGGAGCTGCCCTGTATGGCCTTAATCAGCCGGGGCAGACCCTTGGTCTTGTTTGTGGAGCTAAGCAGTCGATACTGAATATATGCATAATTCACTATCTGCGAGGTGCGATTGGAGAGATTACGCACCGTAAAGAACATTCTGAAATTTTGGTATTAAAAGAATTTTCTCAATTTGTTTTCAAATTTTTCAAATAAAATTTCAAAATGTATACACCAAATTTATAATTTCAAATGTTATAAAGTTAACTGTCAAAAATAACAGTTGGAAAGAGTTGCTTGACTAAAATAAGAAAAACTTGAGATCTCGAAACTCTTCAAAAGAGCTGGAAAAATAAGGCTAAAGTGAAATTACAGAAAACTAGAAAATTATAGAAATATATATATAATATATTTAAGTATTATCAACAAAATATTATATTGATCTATAATGTATCTAGAAGTATTCTATATTCTATATATCTATAAAATCTATGTAAGTAAATTATGAGTCAAACTTTGACATTGCAAGTGGACTATAATCCATAAGACATATGTATATATTTTTTATGATCTCTAAACATAGAGAGCTTCGTCTTTATCAACACAGGTTGCTATCAATTGTAATCGAAAGTTCTTTGGCTCGCTTTTCCCTTTTTCTGCTGAATAATTCACTCATTCAATAGCGTTGTCTTCTTGGTAATGCCTTTGTTAGCATTTTGTAATCTTATCGGCTAGTTGTGTCGGTCCTACGACACAAAGTCAATACCTTTGGCACCGCTTTTTATAAATCATCACCGGAAGTTGGCAGCGGATTCAAAGCATTTCGCTTATCACAATTGGCCTATCAAGCAGGTAAAACGAGTAAACAAATGCTTCGTGTTGCAAATTATTTATAAACTCCTGATGTAAACAATTCCAGAAATCACGCGTAACTTATCAATGTCAAATGAATATATACATATATATATATATAAATATCATGTTAGATATAGGTCGAAAGATTCGCCAGAATTTGGCAATTATTCATACATATAGATTGGGCACTTGAGCCCAAAGTTCCTGTCTCGATGTAAGTTCGTATATTTTTCCGTGAACTATATTTCACATATCAGACGATTACATACTGTATAAGTAGTATATATTATACGTAGTTCCAAGTTTCATATACGACACTTACCGCAGTTAACGGCATTGTGGCGATGACGTTAGACTCTCGATTTAACTGTAAATTCCTGGAATCACCAACACTGTTCGTCCAAGTTGTTTTTTTTTTTAATTTTAAATATAACATTTATATATATAATATATATGTGTATAAATGTGGGCAACACACGTAACTCCCAACGGGCGCGGGACCCGCATTTACAATTGCGGTACAGTTGCTACCGCATAATATAACAGATTACCATCGCCATGTCTATTTTCGTTGACCCTTAGTTCATGTAGCTGCGGGTGCATTCTGATAAAAGAATCATATACAAATAAATATAGCGTACGTGCTGAAACTAAATCAAGTCGAAGAAATTGTTTGCGAAGCCCAACTAACCGCATTTATTCCATTTAAATGTGTACTATTTCGATCGATATATATATGTTTATTCTTATATTTGGTATTGCCTACTCATCAATGGCTTTTCTGGTTTTTTTAATATATGTTCAATGCGCATTATATTATTGTAACCCTATTTCCTTTCCATTTATCTTTGCAGGTAAGTAAATCCAAGGGTTACGGCAAATCAATTACTTGTAAATGCTTTGTGTCACATGGCCCAGTTCCAGCTCCAATTACAGTCGCCATCGTTAAGTATACCCACCTCTCTGATATCTCACCCTTTCCCTCTGATATTCTCTGTGTAAACAAGGTCAGTGCGGACTTTGCTATACCCTGCATACAAATTTCTGGGGGGTATGTATGGTTACTTAATGCTAATTGATGCAATTATGCAGTATTGAAAAAGATTAAATAATATAATTATATTCAACTGTTATACTACAGCTGGTATACAGTCCAAAAAACATATGCTTCATAGAGCTGTATAGGTAACTAACAAATTATTAACTGTTATACATTATGAATTGTTATATTGTCATCTGTTATACAGTTCAAAGTTGTAGCTGTTATACAATGCAGTTTTCTTCAAGCATGCGCATGTATTACAGGGCATATTATAGTCCAACATTATCTTGAAACTATATTTTGCGCTAGGGTTTCCTTTGTGCATAAAATATTACATATAGAACGTGTACAGTCCCATGTCGCATCAATATTTCTGTGAAAGCTGACATAGCGTAGATAAAGTCAAAGCTAGAGTAAACAAACACCTGCGTGCCTGCCACACACCTGTAGCCGCTGGGGTAGATACAGCGAAAACAAAATAAACCAACCAAAATAAACCCAAATCGAAGCGAATCAAAAAACGGCGAAATGCTCGAACGACCCATTTTGAAAGCGCAGCGGCTGCTGATAAGGCCAAGTTGAGACCAACTACTATGGTGGCCCACAAAGGCTGGCCATTGTGATGATGCATGTGTGTGAGTGTTAGCGTGTGTGTAAGAGGTACATTACCTAGGTCTTTAAATATAGTTGCTTATGTCATAATCAAATTGTCTGGCGATAAGATAAAGAAGCTGAAGAAACGTCGCCAAGAAAATTTTGGGGCGTGGGCACGTGAGCCCAAAATGCAAGGCTAAACAGCAGTCTGGGCTAAACCCAATAGCCAAACACGAACACACACACACACACGACTACACGCACACACACACACACACACACACACACACACACACTCGAGCAGTATACACATGCATGCATACAAAAACTAAAGTTGCGAACGTTGCGCGGAAATGCCAGACGTCTCGTTAAAGTTTAACTCACTCAAACGTAGATTCGCTCTCGCCGCAAAGAGAGAGAGAAGCGAGAGTGAGAGCGAGTTCGTTCTGTGGAATGCGAGCGCTCATGTATCGTTGGCGCTGGGTAGCTGGCATATAAAAGCCGTCGGCGCAACGATGACGCATTTAGTCGGAACCCGTTGGCCGTGCGAAACGTTTCGACAAGTGTAAAGCTGAGCAAGCAGAAGAAAAACTATTAAATTGTTAAATTGCTAAATGCGAACATTTTTGTAAAGCAACAAAAAGAATATAAAAGCGAAAAAGACTGTTGAGCATATTTTGTAAATAAAACGCGATATGTGTGAGAGAGCGCGCGAATAATTCTCGGAAAAGCTGACAGCAAAATTAATTTGCGAAAAAAAATAAATACAAACTGAGAAGAGGAAAGAAAAAAAGAAAAGGCAGATACATTTGAAGTGCGCGTTGAATCCAAATAACAAAAAAAAAAAAAAAAAAAGAAAGAAATATATATATATATAATACAACAATAACAAATAAACAACAACAGCGAATTTCATCAGAAATTTGCATTTGTCATCGGCACAGACGACGACGACGACGACGTCGCCTGTTGCGCCTATTAAAGGCAATTACTACCCAAACGATATCATTGCGAATATAGATCCCCCATATACGGCAAACATGACCCTGGACAGCTACAATATCTTTGGCGATGAATATCATCTCTTTAATATGCCGTTATCGCCATTGCCCAAAACGGTAAGCATAGAAAAAAAGTCGAAAAACAAAAAATTCAAATAGTTATTGAAAAAAAAAAAAATAAATAAAGAAAAAACAAAACAGTTGTTTTGCTTATCAAGCAAGTGTGGGTAACTGAAATTTCTAGAAGTCCGAGTCCAGTTGTCGATTTGCAGTTTTGAAAACATTTATATAAATACTATATATGTATATAGAAATATATGTGTGTATATACATATGCATGCATATCTCTATCGCTGAATGCATTGCTTCTTATCGTTCTTGGAAATGTTGTCGTATACCCTTTGAGTTTTACATGTATTTATACGAATTTTTTTATTCTTTTTTTTTGCGCCCCCATTATTATATCGTATTTGATGTGATTTTGCTGTTTTGCAATTGAATTTGTTTGTTTAGTGATTAGACGCCTTATCGGCGCTGCGATTTATGTTCCAAGTTTTATATATATATTTTTTCGTTTATTTTTTCTTTACTTTTTTTTTTTTACTCTGCGATAATATTATTAATAATTATTATGTGTGGCAAGTGCACAAATAGTTCAAATAGTTTGTAGGCGGAACCCACCTAAAATCCATTTGCTGATAACTTAAAAATATTTCGAATATTTGTACAGTTATGAAAGACCTTGTTTCTTGGGGTTTATTATATGTACATATATACACATGTGAAGGGGAGGTCGAAAATTAGTTTATTTTTTTTTACCACATAATTGAAAAATGTGAAAACAATATTTAGCCATATAAAATATGATTGATGTTTGCTTTGCTATAGATAGCAAAAGAATCGAGTTGTATAAATAGATATAAAGTTATACAAATGTTTTTTAGATACTTTTTTTTTTTTTATAAAGTTTGTATAGTATTTAAAAAAAAGTTGGGAATTCCTAATTGTTATATAAAAACAAATTTTTAAGAGTTTGTATAACAGAAAAATCTGTTTTTATTTTATTTAGAAATTTCTGAGAAAATTGCCAAATTCTTAAACTATAAAAAATTCGAATATATAACACTTTGTATAACAGTTGGTATGTTAGTTTACTGCGTATACAAATTTTATAAAAATTAAAAAAATTAATGTAAAGCACAGTTTAGTGTTATTTTTTTTTTTTCTATATTTATAAGAGTTTTATAAAGCAAGAAAAGTTATTTGTATAATAATTTCTTTCTTATGCATAATTTTCTATACTTTGCGAGTTTATGCGCATTTTATATTTTATTTTATTTTCGACGTATATTTGTATAATATTTTAATACATATATCTATGCACATATATAATTTGCAATGGTTTTATGTTACATGGAAATCTATTTGGCTGCTCACCCGCTTGAATTTTGCACCCCTTTAAAAGTAAATCACGTTGCCAACTCATGAGCGACTACAAAAACAAGTTGTCCATTAATATATGTTTACTTTTTTTTGCAGTTTTTGTTTGGTCTTTTTTTTTTTTTTTTTTTTTTTTTTGCATTTATTTTTTGCATATTACGTCCATTGCATTTCACAGTCCAGTGATCGGGCGGCGTCTGACTATATATTGCACACGTGCGATTTCTGTGGGCAATTTTATCAAGTTTTTTGGGGTTTACATCTGTTATATACAAATATATGTACATGTATGTGTGTGTGTGTGTGTGTGTGTGTGTGTGTGCATGTATATGGCACCTTTACGTTTAATGGCCAGGGCAGGGTTCAATGTTCAGCTTAACTGGGCTTAAATGCGCGCGTAGAAAGCGAATTGAAATTGGCAGCCGTCGCATGCATGACCCTTTCAACTGGCCCAAAAGGCATTCGCGTGACACTTGATACTCGCTTTCATAAGCATATAAGACATAGATATATATATAAGTATATATAGATATATATATGCATATATATATATATCTCATATCTTACATATACTTATTGCTGCAATTGGGGCGGTTCAAAGTAATATGCTTCAAGTCAAACACTTGCGACTTCTGACATATGCGACTTAAGCGACTCAAATTGTTTAATTAAAGGCGCTTAAGCACAAGTGCACTGAGAAAAATGTAATGGTAATTTGCACTAAATATGATTAGGAGCACAAAAATGCATTCAAAACAATTAAAATGAGAGATGTTATAAAATTATTATAATACATAAAGCATTGAGGAATCAAAAATACTAAAAAAAAAATACTGCAGTATAAGAGTTGAGTAATATTTGAGTTATATTTTAGTTAATAAATAATTTAGAAAATATTTTTTATATTTTAGTTTTATATATTTCTTCATTTTAAATATAATTTTTCTTTAAAAATTAAATTATTCACAATTTTTCGCCAAGTGTATGTGCCATTGATGCTCTGCGAGGGAGTTACAAGGGTAGTCTATCTATCACTCGATGCAAACTAAAAAAAAAAATCTTTCAATGAAACAGACAACATTTGTTGTCTGTGTGTGTGTATGTATGTGTGTGTGTGTGTGTGTGCCCCCTCACAACAAAATGTGGCTGAAGATAATTTCAACTTTCTTTGGCATACAAATTTCGACTTGGGCACTTTTAATTAACTGAATATGGGCAAGAGTGTACAAAGTGTGGGGGACATTCGATAGCATTCGATTGTTTTCCTATGAATTTGTATACGATTTATTTTACTTATTTCATTTGTGTTTTTGTTTTTTTGGTTGGGGCGCTATTTTCGAGTGGCTTTGTGGGCGTCTTTTGGACAGCTCGTGGGCCAGAAAGTAAGAAAACACTTGATAAACAGCCGTGACAGACAGTGCAAAAAAAAAAAAATACTGAATATTATAATACAAATAACTACCCATGCAAAGTATTACGTTAAAGATGAACTGAACTCAATTGAATGGCAAATGGATTGAGACAGAGAAATTTTGTTATGTTGATGGAATGTAAGGCAAATCAATCAAGAGTCAAACAATACAGTAGGTGGAAAGCAAGAGATATTAGAGAAATATAGGTCAGAGATAAGTTAGAGAATGTATATAGATTAAACCTTAAACAGAATCCGATTTATAGATTTCAGTTTAATAATAAGAATTTCCGATTGAATTTCCATTTTGTTATGATCTATATAATAAAGTAGACATTGGTATTCAAGTAGGCTTTAAAAAAAAAACAACTTAAAGATAACTGTTTCTTATTGCAATGGCTCTTGTAATTCGCAACTAGTTGAAGCACAGCTTGAGCGCAATTGCAGCTGTTGTTGCCCTGTTGCTAACTGACTATTCGAAATGAATACAATTTGTGGCTAAGCAGACAAGAAAGTTATGGCCATTAGCTGAGCTATATAGAGAGATATATGATAGATATATATATATCTATGTATTTTATGGTCATTAGCAGACAGACAGCCCAGTTAATTGCAGCGTGAAGTTGAGCAGTGCGGCGCGCTCATTCAATTGCAATTCAATTTTGTGCTAATGCCGCAGATTGCAGGTATTATATATATATATATATACATAGTATATGTATATATATATATGTCTAACAATATAATTTGGACTGCAGTCAAGTCTGCTTGAATTGCTTTGGCTACTAATTTGATCGGGCATTTTATTCTTCTTTTTTTTTGGCATTCTGTCCTGGCCAAAAAGGACATTCTGTCTAACATAATATTCTACTCTTGCTTGTAATTTGAGACAGCAGTCAAGTGACCAGCTATTACAACAACAACAATAACAATAGCAGCAAGTGCAACAACAAACCACAAATGCACATTAGCCAATTTGAGCTGAAGTTTTTGCCTCTTTCGCCCGGGCGTCGCATTGTCCTTCTTGGAATTTTGTGTGCTTGGCCAAGCCCTAGCCTTTTGGCAGACACGCTGGAAAAGTGAAAACAACTTTTACTACTTGTCTGCTTGTCTGCTTGTCTACTTGGCTGGAGCTGGGGCTGGGGCTGGTGCCGGTGCCGGTGCTGTCTGCCAGCGTAAACTGTTGCCTGCTGCCCCGTCGTCTGTTTGGCCCCTCGTGCAATGCGGGATTGCATTTTACGTGTTGTCCTTGCGTCCTGCGTCCATGGCGCCTCGTCGTCGCGTCGTTTGTTTGCCATTTCCTTGTGGCTGGCAAAACTTTACCATAAATTTCCTCGACTCCCCCGCAGCTCGATTTGTTTTTATTATTTTTGATTGTTGTTGCTGCTGTTGTTGCTGCTGTTGCTTTAGCTGATTGTTTTTGTTGCGCGTGTCGCGACAAAATGCATTTAAATAAATTATTCGTAGACCAATGTCGCGTCACTTTATTAGCCGGGTATTTCCCCATTTGTGTCCAACTGTCCGATTGTCCTTCTGCTTTATACTTAATACATTTTTACTTTACAAATTTAATTACAAGTTAATGACACTCGACCCAAAGTGCAGAGTCAATTGGCAAAACGTTTATGATTCCCTGGAACTCTATCTCTTTGACTTTATCAATGTGCACAACTTTTCGCTTATCTGTGTTGCGGGCTTCATTTCTCCTTTTTTTTTTTTCTTTTTTTATCAGTTTGATGAATTTCGATTGAATTGCAGTTAATGCAATCAAAATAAAATGTCAATTGCTAAAGCCAGACAGTAAACGTAAATGTCTAAAGATTCATGTAATTTATTTTGCAAATCTATATTAATTTATATTAAATTTAGCTTACATTATTGTTGATAGTGGAATATATTAGATATTGATTGCAGTTTGATTGCAAAAAATAAATTATTTAATAAATTTACAGCTTAGTATTCGGCCAACAAATAGATGTAAAATTTAACAATATAAAAAATTAATAAAAAAAAATTTCTTTATTACATTTTTGAAATTTAATAATAAAAAAAAAGTTCAGCGAAAGCTAAATAGAGTTCCTTATTCCATTTTTGTATTCCAGTTTTTCCTAGTATTTGTTATATATATATATATATATAATTCAATTTGTATAAATTTAGAGCATAATTATTTTTTAAAGGAATTATCTTGTATTTATCTTAAAATTCGTTTCTAATTGTTTACAAACATATATGTTTATCACAACATTTATATATATTCAAAATTATTATTTGATAAATATTTGTATTGTCAAAGAAAAAACTATTTTGTAATTTATTTGTTTTTAATACTATTTATTATATTTAGTGCATATAGTATAATTGGGTAGTGCCACGTCAGTTAGAGGAATTGTTATCGGGCAGATCACACCTTTGGCAAATATTTTTGACTCTCTCTCTCTCTCTCTCTGTCTCTCTGAGTATTTGAGTATATTAATACAATACAAGTATATTCATTAGGCGGGTTCAATGCACTGCTTAAAGTCAAACAAAACGACAAAAGTGAAATATTTTTGTTGTTGTTGAACAACACATGTAAATTTGTCAAATGGCTTGACTGTCGTTGTTATTGTTGTTGTTATTGTTGTTGTTGTCCACTGCTGCCACGCCCCATGTCAGACCCAAATGGCACAGGGCAAACAAAAGTCTGATTAATTTGACACTGAACCTAAAAGCCTGGCACGCAGGCAATCGCAATCGGATACCACAAAAAAAAAAAAAAAAAATATACATATATATATGCATATATTTATAAAAAAAAGAAACCCTCGAAAAATTTGAGTTGAAATTTATGTAGCTGGAACCCTCGGTTGGTTGGCTGCACTTTTTGGCAAATTTTGAATTATGACTTTAAAAAAAAAACTTGCAAAAAAAAAAGAAAAGTTTAATTCAATTTTGTCGAAGCAGACAGCGCAATGCGCAGCCAATTCGCGTGGGCGTTCCGAAAATGGGCAAACATCAAGTGTTTTTAAATGCCAGTCGCAAATAATCATATATAGTACATACACATATATATATATATATATATATCTCGTATATAGTATATGGCATCGGGCATATGGTCAAGCGGCGTTTGCGTGCCCGAAAAAGGCCGGCACGAAAAAAAAAAAAAAAAAAAAATGAGCGTACAGAAATGATGAAGGCAACCGGCCGGGCGTTGACTTCGACTGGGCGCGGAAGCGAAACCGGGAGTTGGGGACCGGGAGCGGACTACGAATCGGCTCTGAGACAGACCCAAAGCTTGGCTTTATCAAAAAGAGCTGGCACTCAGCGCGAAACCACTCCAGACAATTTCACTACGGCATTGCGGTCACGTTCTCCTTTCCAAACGAAATGCGAAAAAATACAAAGCAAAGAGATGTACAAATAACAAAAGTGCAGTCGGCAATAACCCACTGCGTAATACTCGCTCAGCAGACCAAGAAACTTTCGAGTTGTTTGCTCAAGAAATAGATTTAATAAATAGTGTGAAAAGTTTATAATTTTTTGTATGTTTCTAAAGTTTCTAAGGAACTTGAAATGTTAGATCATAATCTAGGTTGATCTATATATATATATATATATATAGTTGACCTGTTAGCTAATCACATCTATGATTACTTTCCTCTGTAACTATAGCCAAGGCAAATTTCAACTTCTTTAATTGTATAGACAAATATAGCCAAAAGAAGCCAATATACTCAGTTTACTTCAACGAGCGTGTATAAAAATTCAAAATAAGAGAATAAAATAAAATTATATTTATATTTTTTTTGCGTTTCTCCCTCTTTTGCATTAATTGTTTTATACGCTGAAAATTTGCTTATGCAAAGAAAACAAAATATATTTTTATTTTCAATTATGTATGCGCTTATCGCAAGGGGAAGTGCAAAACTGTACACACATAGATGAACACACACACACACACACACTGGCACTCGCAATCTCACACTCACTTATGCAGCTGGCAACTCTGGCCTACTGACAGCGCACTTGAACTTGTCAACTCTGGCGCTGACATTGCAACAACTTTGACTGCAATCACGATAAAAAAAAAAAACAAAAAAACAAAATAAAATAAATAATAAATAAAAGCAATGCACTTGAGCGTCGTTTGTCGTTGTCGCTCTTGTTGGCAACTTTTTTTTTATTATTATTATTATATATATATATATTGTTTTTTTGCCAATTAGAAATCAAAAAATTTTGCTATTTGCTTGTAAATAATGCGCATTTCTAATAAGTCGGCGAGCTTTTGTTGTAACCTTCATCTGGCAATTGGCTGTATCTAAATGCATCTATACACAATTTCAGCTTAATTTATGCAATTGCACTTAGAAATAAATAATAGGCATTAAAAAGTAGATAACAAACAAACAAACAAACCTGGCTAAAATGAGCATTGCAACAAAGCCAAAGTTGGTAATAGAGTTGGCAAATGATTGCGACTTGGAATTAATAATATCTTATATAGTTAGATAAATTCTATAAAAAATTAAATTATAACAAATTAAAACAATTTCGATTGGTTTATGTATATTTAAAATAAGAGTATTTTATTTATTTACAAATTATTTGTACTGCATTCCATTTGGATGCTCAATAACAGCTGTCATTAACATTGATTTAGCAGCGCTGTCTAACATTTTGACCGTTGGACTTAACATTTGCTTAACATCTTCGCTCGCTTTTGATATAAACAAATGAAATTGTCATCGCAGCCAAGTTGTTTGTATTTTGCCTTATTGCGTCATTGTCTGGCTAAAATTGGCTTAAAATAACTCAACACGTCAGCTATACAAAGCAGCAACAACAACAACAACAAGTAAATAACGATGCCGTCGTTTTCTTTTGCTTTTCGCCTTCTTAAAACCCTCAATTCGCCGCGTATTTGTCAAATATAAACACAAGCACAGTGCGAATTCATTTAAAATGAACTAATTAATTTCAAGGGCACTTCAACTTTCGCCTGAGTGCTCAACATAAATCACATTGTCAATTATAAAATAATATACATACATATATAATCTTATTGCTAAATGTTAGTTTAATTACTATATATACTTGCACTTGCAGTGTGTTTGCATTAGCCAGTAATTACTGTACGACGCTCAGTTGAGTTCCACATAAAGTTGACTTACATTCGCTTATCAAGCGTGCCCATGTAATCAAATTTTTTCATAGTCAACTTCGTCAATCGTCGCATTAGTCAGCGTATTGAATGTACTTATGTATATTGATGACGCTAATTGACATTGTTAGGCCAAGAGATACCCTGTAGATAAGTAGGTTATTGAGCAGGTAATATTGGAAGAGTTCAAGAAGGGATTCTTCATCTCTTATTATTTTATTAGCTCAGTCTGTCTTTCTCTATTAGTCTCTCTCTCTCTCTCTATGACTCTCTCTCTCTCTCTCTATTTCTCTCTCTCTCTCTCTCTCTCTCTCTCTATTTCTCTCTCTCTCTCTCTCTCTATTTCTCTCTCTCTCTCTCTCTATTTCTCTCTCTCTCTCTCTATTTCTCTCTCTCTCTATTTCTCTCTCTCTCTCTATTTCTCTATCTCTCTATTTCTCTCTCTCTCTCTCTCTCATTTTTGCTTAACTTTCTGCTTCTGCCTATCTCTCTCCCTCTCTCTCTCTCTCTCTTTCTCTCTCTCTCTCTCTCTCTGTCTCTCATTCTTTGTGTTATCAGAGTATCACTAATATACCCAACTTTCAGTGCATGTATATTCGAGGGTATTTTCGACGTCAGCATGTGGTTTTAATGTCTTTCGTCTCTCGCTCGCTCGCTCGCTCGCAGCTCAATTGACCCCTTCGACCTGAACTTCGGCACTGTCGCTCTGATAAGAATAGTTGTTCGCTGCGTCGAACCAGCTCGTTTCAATTTAGACAATTACGATTACGGCGCGAACTACATACTATGTATATCATTATTTTTATTATTATTATCATATATTTTTAATTCAACTAAATTGGCTGATTCATCTGCAAATGGGTTCTGCGAAAAGCGAAAAACAAAACAACAAAAGCAAAAAAAAAAAAACGGACAACATTTGCGTTCATTAAATTTTCAATTTATTTCTGTTTGCGTTTTTTTTTTATGCAATATCCGAAAATAAAAAATAAATAAAACTTTGTCGCTTTGGGAAAGTGGGTTAAAACGAAAGTCGCAAATGTTTAAACATTTATGCAAACAAAAACAAGCGGTTTACTTCAAAAAAGAAAGAAAATAAAAGCTAAAGTCAATAAAATGCACACAAAGAATAAATTTGATTGTTGCCTCGTAAATAAACGAGTTGAAGGAAATGCTGTGCGATAAGTCAAAGGATCAATGCCCCACGTTAATATATATTATAAAAAAAATTTATTATACTTGAATGAAATGAAGCAATTCAAACAGATTTCAACACTTTGCTGAATTTGCTAGCATGAGAGAGCGAAAAGGGAAAGAGAGAGAGAGAGAGAGAGAGAGGCACACACTGAACACTATTTTTTATTTTAGCTAAACACAAATATCTCAAAGTACAATAATTGCTATTGTTTATTGGGACTGACAAGGCACCTGCTCTCAGCCAATCTGACGGCGGCACACGCATTTGCATCTGGCTTGTGTTCCGTTTCTTCTGGGAATTGTGACAGCGCTGATTGCTATAAATACAAAAGAAAAACAACATACAGATACACACACGCACACACATGCACACATACATGCACACACTTTACATATTGTCAAGAGGCTGTCATAACTCTTGCTAAATGCTGCCGGTTGACAGGCTGCAGGAGGCGTATTGAGTTATATTAGCTGTTTATTAATGACAGTTCGAAACGTTTAAGCCAAAATGCCTTAGGGTGGCACCAAACGCAATTTAGAGTTGCCATAAAAGTGTTCTAATTTGCTGAGATGGAGAGAGAGAGAGAGAGAGAGAGATAACTAAACTTAAACCTATATCAAGTTTGAAGTAAATAAAAAAAATGCCAAAATTGTATAGCTTGAGCTTGTTTAGGCTTTTAGTTTAAAGAGGCTGTCAATTTATAGCATGTCACACTATAAATTTAGGCTGACTCAACTCTTTGTCAGCTCTCTTGACAGACGTCAAAGCTTAGAGCCTAACTAGATCTACAACATACATATATATATATAATATTATATTATATATTTTACATAACTTATAGATGCTCAGATCCTTTAAATTGATGGCAAATCAAATTAGTTGTAGAATTGTTTATAGCAAAACTTATGGCAGCAACTGTTGCTGTTGTTGGCGTGGGCTGCTCGCGGTTGCTGCTGCTGCTGCTGCTCTCACTGCTGCTGCTGCTGTTGTTCTTGTTGTTGTTGTTGTTGGTCGTGTGGGTTGTTGCCTCAATTAAGAGCAGGCACATTTGAAATTTATTCGATTTGCTTAGCTGCTAAACGCTATTATTGCTGTTGTTGTTGTTGTTGTTGTTGTTGTCGTCTAATTTACTCACTCGAGAGAATAGCAACGCACACACACACACACACACACAGTCACACTCTCTCTTTGTGTGTATTGCATTTGTATCGAGATCTCAAAGAATCATTTCTGCCAATTTCAATTTCTTTCGCTCAGTCGCAAACGAACAACGAACCATCGAAGTTGAGAATTCTTTTTGAATTTCAAACGCAAAAGGAAAAACTTTTGCTGCGATCGCACGCGCGCGCGCTGCCCCACGAACGAACAAATAAAAAATAAAAATACAAATACTACGAAAATAAATTTCGAAAAGCAACAAAAGGAAAAACGAATTTGCAAAAAAAAAAAAGAAATAAAATACAAATAAAATAAAAGAAATAGAAAAAGAAAAATTTGGTGTGTTTTTCGCAGCGCGTGCAATTGCCAAAACGAATTTGAAACAACGAATGGAAATTAAGAATTTAGAAGAATAGGAAAAGCAAAAGGAAAACAACAAATTCTTTGCGCTGCATGCCGCATGAGTATATATGTAGATATATACATATATATATAAATATATATATTTGCAAACGATAAAGTTCATATATGTAGAGGCGTGGCCCATGCGAAGAAGTGTGCAAAGCATAATCGAAATACACATAATATAAATAAATATATATATATACGCAGATGTACCTAGCATATATAGTACATAGTACATAGATATATAAATATATATATATATATATGAAGCTCTTTATGTATAGATAACAACAACAACAACAACAACACAATTATATAACTCGCGCAATTTGCCTGCAATTACGAGCAGTTTTTCTTTTGTAAACTGTTATTAATTAAAATTGTTGAATATTTTTTGTTTTTTTGTAATTATTGTTAAAAAAGAAAAGGAAAAGAAGAAGAGACGTTGTCAACACGTGCTATTTGTAGTTTGATAATTAAATTTATTATGTTTGCATTGGCCGAGTTGAACTTAAATTTCGAACCCTTGCGAAATTGGCAAACGCTGCTGGTGGCGCGTCTCAAGCCGCCGGAAAGTGGCTAAGATAGCAGCAGCAAAAGCAACAACAACAACAACAACAACAACAACGAATGTAAAGTCCAAAACGAACGAACAAATAACTAAACGAAAGGCAAACGCAAAAGCCAAAACGCGAAACGAACGAACTATATATATATATATATATATAACAGATTATATATATACATCTGTCTTTTGGCGCCCAACAACTCAAGAGCAACAACTACAACAACGACAACAACAACGACAACAACATCATTATTACAATTTAAAGCTTTTCCAAGAAAAGTTTGCTGTAAATATTTAATTAACACACACACACTGAAATTTCGCCAGCAACAGCTGTTAGTTGTTTTTGTTTTTTTTTTTTTGTTTTTCATATATTTTTTAAATTAAGTATATATAGTTTATTTATATACATATTGTTGTTCACTTATATTGTTAAACGCCCAGAAGTCAATACGAATTTACAGAAGCTAGTCACAATCAGAAAAGCAAGCAAAGCAAAGCAAAAGCCAATCAATAATTAGTTTACTGTGCGTATGCGTAATATTTAATACGTATACTTGATATTTATTAAGCGACCCCAACTAGTCTATAAGCCACACGCGAGTTATGATGAAAAATCTCAATGGTAGAACGCATAATGCGTGCTACCAGCCCTACTATCAGCAACAGTTGCACATGCAACAGCAGCAGCAGCAGCAGCAGCAACTGCTCCATCTTCAGCAACAGCAACAGCAACAACAACAGCAGCAACAGCAACAGCTGCTGCTGCAACAGCAACAGCAACAGCAACAGTTACAGTTGCCCTATGCAGCACAATACAACCAGCTGCAGCAGCAACAATTGCAATACAATCAACAACAGTACTATCAACAGCAACAGCAACAACAACAGCAACAGCAGCAGCAGCAATTGTTACGTCAGCAACAGCCCACACATTCAGCCTACCAGCAACAACATGCAAAGCAATCATATGGTCATAGCAACAACAACAACGCCAACATGGCACGCAGCAATATGCACGCAACAACAGTTGCTGCTGTGACTGCTAACGGCAATAGCCACGCCAACGCCGCCAACGCCAACACTGCGACAGCCGCGATGGCAGCCATGTGCCAAATGCAAAGCTTTTTAAGCCAGCAGCAGCAGCAACAACAACAACAACAACAACAACAACAACAATACAGCAACAATTGTGCGCATATTAATTATAACCAACAACAACAACAACAGGCGCAGCAGCAACAACAACAACAGTTGCCAACGGTAGCGGCGACAACAAATGGCGATAAATTAACATTGGATAGTGCCAATGAAATTGCTAACTTTTTGGCTAGTGAGCTTTTTATGCAGCAGGTACGATAGTTCGATAACAAGCGATAAATTATCGAACTGCCAGAAATGGGCTAGAGATACGAAATTTGTTGTGTAATTTCTTAAAAATAATATTAGTATGACCCTAACTGTGATATGGTCACACTGAACTGAATGCTACTCACTCGATTATTAATATATCGATATATTTATTGATTTTGTATTTACCTTTGAATATATATGATTATATATAGGAATTTTGGGTATTTGTATATATGTATGTCGTTTGCTATCGATAATAATCGATGCTTAGTTGTTCTTTTTTTTTTGGGTAAAATCATCTATCAATTGATCTATTTATGTATCGATGTATAGATTTCCTATTTATTTTTTGAATGTATGTTTATTTATATACGAATTTCCAATTGAGATGAGAATTTGTATATTTTATGTCGTTCAACTTAGTATCGATAATAATCGATGCATGTTTTTAGCTAAGGTATCGATGTGTGTCTGTGTGTGTGTTTTTTTTATGCCGAAGCATCTTCCTGGGAATTATAGTTTTTTTTTTTTAATTTAAAATTTTAATATTATTTACTTAATGGAATATCCTTATTATCTTACAGCTCATTACATTTGATGGCGTGCAGAGTGCACCGACGCTGACAACGCCAACGCTGACGCCAACCACGTTGCGTACCATTGAGGAGACGATTTATGAGTTGACCACGGATTCACTGCCTTTTCAGGCGGGCTTCAAGCCGCCGCCGCTCACATCTCTGGGCAACGTAACGAACAACAATACAATCACGACCACAACGGCTGGCGGCGCTACATTGCCGGGGATCAATACAAATCCAATAACCGGCAATTCGAATCCGCAATTTGATTTGCTTGGCCTCAACTGTGCCGGCAGTGTGCCCGGCAGTGATACGGAGGACTCCAATGGCTCGTGGAACGAGGGACAGCTGAACGACGACCAAAGCACAACGGATACTTGTGAGTGTGAAGAGTGTGAAGCAAATGTAGAACTAGACTAATCTCTAAATATCTTGCGATTGCAGCTAGTGCCGCGACAGACAGTACCTCGTATCAGAATGGCGGTCATATGATGGGCAACGTCTCCAATGGCGGGGTCAATAATTTTACGGCCGCCCTGCAGGGTGTCAACAATGGAGGACGCGTCTCGATGCTTGCGACCGATTCATCTACCTCAAACAGTGCCACACCGGCGCGTCGCGGCGGCGGTCGTCGTCCCAACAAGGCGGCCAACATGTCCCCGGAGGAGGAGGAGAAACGTCGCATCCGACGTGAACGCAACAAGCTGGCTGCCGCTCGCTGTCGCAAGCGACGCGTCGATCAGACTAATGAGCTTTCCGAGGAGGTTGATTCGCTGGTGAAGAAGGGCGAGGAAATGAAGAAGGAGATTGAGAGATTGACTGCGTCCAAGAATCGGTTGGAATACGTGCTCCAGGCACACAGTTCCACATGCCAGAAGGTGCGCGAGGATCTGCTCAGCGTGGCCACGTGCAATGGCTTGATTGGACCCACAACGCTGCTCAATGCCAGCAGCGTCAGTCTCCATAACAGCAACAATAGCAACAACAACAGCAACAGCAATGACAGCAGCAACGGCACCATCACCGGCTTCGATGCCACGCTCAATTCGACCGGACGCAGTAATTCTCCGCTGGATCTCAAGCCGGTGCTCTCCGATGAGCAGCTGCTGCAGCACATCAAGCACGAGCCACAGGACGGTGCCATCGATTCGGGCTCATCGCTGGACCAGGATGGACCTCCGCCGGTCAAGCGCTTTGCGCTGCCCAACATTGCCACATTCAATGCATCTCTGCAAACGCCCACGGGTCCGGCCGTTGGCGCCTCATTGAACACACCCATTTCGAGCACGGCACCGTCCAGTTTTGCGCACTTTGGCAGCGCCATCAGCAGTCCCACACTGAACGCCCATGCGCTGAACAAGCTGCCCAAGCCGCGTCCCAATACGCTCAATGTGAACGCGCAGCGTCCGTTTGGTATCGCTGCTGCTGCTGCTGCTGCCGCTGCCGGTGGCGCTGCCATCGATGGCAAGGCGCCGCCCACACAAATTCAGGGCGTGCCCATTCAAACGCCCTCAACGGGCACCTTCAATTTCGATTCGCTGATGGATGGTGGCACCGGCCTAACGCCCGTCTCTGGCCCCTTGTTGCCCACCTGCTCCTCCCAGAACAAGCATCCCCTGGAGCTGCCAACGCCCACAAGTGAGCCGTCCAAGCTGGTTAGCTTATAACCAGTATAGGGTGCGTGGCGGTGGCGCGCGTCACTAACGAAAGTCAAACATTACATTTAGTTTAATACGTGCCACATGTGGCAAACATTTATGTGCATATGCAGTTTAACATAAGTAGAGTCAAACATTACATTTAGTTTAATGCGTCAGTGCTGAAAGCTGAATGCTGAATGCTGAATGCTGCGAAAGAGAGTCATACACACATATAACAGTTAGTCGAATGCGTGCATGCAACATGCAACGTGCAACATGCCACATGTGGCAACAGTTTATATGTTCATATACAGATTAACGTTTACATTGATCGAACGCTAATTAATTAAGATTTGTATGCAATGTTTTCTCTTGTTTTTTTTTGTAACAATGTCTTATGATTATATAATATTTGACATTGTTTTTATTTTCCCCCCGTTATACGTATAACTGCTTTTGTATTATTATCTTTATTATGTTTAATTTATGATTTGCTATCAATTATCTATAACTACTTATATACCATATAGCATATATATATATATATGCTATACATATATGTATATGTGTATATACTACTTTACTTGTATTTTTGTGCAATTTATTCAACCATTTTGATTTGCGTGTGTTTTCAAAAAATATACATTGAAATCTATATTTAAAGAATGCCTGAAACATTTGACCGAAATGTAAAAAATGATTTAAGTAAGGATTGAAGTTGAGTTTGGCAATGGATGTTTGTTGTATATGAAGGATGCGTTGTGATATTTATTATTAACAAGTTAAACAAAACAAAAGAGTAAATTAATAATTAAATAAACTACAAATAAATCATTTAAAGAAAGCATTAACAGAGTGTGTAATGAAACGAACTATGCCGGTTTTAAAATTGTACATTTAAATATTAATAAATTAAATACAACACACAAAACAAAAGAAAACTTTTAAAACACAAAAAAAAAAAATACTAAATACGTTGCCTTGATAAAAAGTAAATAGGAAATATAAAACAAATGATAAAAATATAGTTTGCAAATGAGAGCAAAATGAGAATTTGAATTACTATATATATATACATATATACCATATACTATATACTACTTAAGACTTAAAGCACAGTAGACAGAAAAAAAAAAAAACAACAACGACAAAGAAAACAAAAAATATTAAAAAAAAACCCAAATATATTTTTACTAAACGCAAAATGCGCTCTATTTTCAAATACAATTTATAAGAAATGACAAAACAAAACGCAAAGCAATTATTTAATATGTAATTATGTGTATTATGCAATACAATAAATTATATATATATATATATATATATATATATATAGATATATATTTGATGATAAATACGAGCAAATGCAAATCAGGCAGATATATTTGATATAGTCTTACGAGTAAAAACTCCCTGAAAATCGATAATTGAAAAATCCCTTCAATAAGCAAATTCTTCAATTTAAAATAAAAAACACAAAATTTGTAAACAGAAACAGAAAATTGAATGCACTTTCCCAAATGGAGCAATACAACCAAAATTGTGTAAGAGAAATAAAATATAAAACAGAACAACCTTAAAAACAAATTGTCTTCTTCTTTAGCTAAGAGCGAGTGAACGAGAGAGAGAGAGAGAGAGAGTGTGAGAGAGTGGGGGAGAGAGATGGCGAGAATTCAAGATCAAGGTATGGATTCTACCTGACAGACAGAGCCGGAACGGATGTGTCTGAAACAATTGAAATCGCATAAGATTACAAAAATAAAAAAAAACTCTGTCTCAGCGGACATTGAAATATGTCAGGTAAATTAGGCTGAACCCTAAGACTTTCAATAAGTTTTTTATCTAGTTTGCTTCTACCAAATGTTGCCTATATAGTCGAGTTCCATCTGAAACTAGATAACATATAAAGATATTGAGTAGGTATTTATAAAGTTATATATAATATAATATTAATAATTATATATAAATTTATAAATATTTAGCATTATTTTTTTTTTTACTCAATTTAATCTGAAAATGGGAAATCAGGGTAAATTGATATACATTTTGAAAAATATAAATTTAACTTTTAATATTACAATGTACCAAATAAAATAAAATATATCAAATTTGTTTGTTTTCTTTCACTCTCTTAAATATTATAATTTATTTGTTTTTGTTTTTAAAAAAATAAAAATAAAATTAAAAATTAAAGTGTGGGTTTATTTAAACCTTTTCTAATTAAATATACAATCTGCAATCTGCAATTATTTAGAATGGAGTATATCTGAATTCGTATTAAAATGCTCATAAAAATAATAATATTATACATATATAAAGAAGAAATATGAGTGTGCAAGCCAGCTGAGGTGCTATGACTAGGGTTTTTTATTCTCTTTTTTTTTTTTTTTTTTTGGCAACAGCCTAATGCGCAGGTAAGACTCGAAAGGTGCGAGTCGCAAGCAAATGGATCTATGTATAAGTGTCTTATAAAATATATATGTATATATACATATATATATCGCTGAGCTACAGATAATGTCGACGCACACATAGAAGTGCATATATGTATGAGATGAATTAAAATTTCGGGTTCGTTTTGCATGTTTACATTTTATTCGTTCGTTCTTCATATTTGCTTTTTCTTTTTTTGCTGTTAGGTTTTTTTTTCTTCTCAGTTTATCTGGAACTGCCGATATGGGCAGCCGCAATCAACTGCTGTGCGCCCTGAAACGCTGCCTGGGCTTGGGTCGTCGCCAGCTGAGCGTTGGGCCGCGTCAAGTGGTGCTGGTGACGGGCTGCGATTCGGGCTTGGGGTACGCTGACATCGTATATGCTATATACTATACATTAATATAAAATTTATTTCGATGCAGCCACTCCCTCGCCGTCTATTGCTATAGGGCGCTGCATATGACAGTCATCTCGTGCTGCCACAATCTGGAATCACAGGGTGCCCAGTTGCTGCAGCAGATGAGCGGCGAGAGTGAGCGACGACGCATGCACACCTGGCAGCTGGACCTGCTGCAGCCAGAGTCCATAGCGCAGCTGCATGCCAAGCTGGAGCAGCTCTTGGCCAGCTCGGACTGCCAGCTGATGGCGCTGGTCAACAATGCGGGCGTCATGTGCTTCGGTGAATTCGAATGGCAGCTACCGGCGCAGATCGAGCAGCAGATCAATTGCAATCTGTTGGGCACCATGCGTCTGACTCGGCAGCTGTTGCCGCTGCTGCGCCAGCAGCGTGCGCGCATCATCAATGTGACCAGCCACTGTGGCTTCCAGGCGCTTCCCGCTCTGGCGCCCTATGCCGCCACGAAAGCGGCGCTGCGTGTATGGAATGATGCGCTGCGCATTGAGCTGCAGCCGCATGGCATGGAGGTGGTTAACTTTGTGCCCGGCTCCTTTGTGCTGGAGAGCAACATCGCGGCACGTCAGCAGCAGCAAGCCCAACAACAGCTGGAGGCATTCAGCGCGGAGCAGTTGGCCTACTATGGTAGCTACTTCAAGGCTTTCCATGAGTATCTAAGCATGTTGAGTGGATTCAAGAAACCCAATCAGCTCCAGGACGAGGCACTGCTGGAGCAGTTCAGGGATGCACTGACCAACGTGCGCCCGAAGAGTCTATATATACACGAACCTTGGCGCTACAAGGTCTATCGTTGGCTCTTCAAGCTGACGCCAGCTCCATTGACGGATTGGCTAGTGCTGAGATTCTGTGCCATGCCCTCCTTCGAGGAATCTACGCAGCGCAGTTAGGCTTAGATAGTTTATTATTATTAATATTAATATTCTTATAAAGTTGGCTGGGTCTTTAAATATAAAGCGTTTGCATTTGGCACAAACTCACACACATGGACAGACACCTATACACACACACACACACACATGGGCATTTACAATCACAAAAAACAAAAAACACACACACACACGCACACAGACAGACAATCACATTAATAGTTGGCAGGTCGAGCATAAATCTTAAGTAGCTAATAGCCCGTGCTGCGACATCGCTCGTAGACCGCATCGTTGAGCAGCTGGAACCATTCGCTGGCATAGACTGAGTCCTCGGCCGCTCGGAACAGTTCCAGTTTATCGTGTGCTGGCAGTGCAGCGCACAGATAATAACTAATTGCCGTCTCGGTCAGTTCGGCATGGTAGTTCTTCAGGGCCCATTCCAACAAGCGCAGGCAATTGTGCGAGTCCAGAAGTTGTATAAGCCGCTCGTGCAGCAGCGTCTCCAGCTCCGGTATGATGTACACGCGCGACATTTCAAAGGCCTGTAGCAGGGCGCCATAGTCTGGCATTGTCGTATGCCTTGCATGGCAGACAATCAAGTGGAGGAAATACCTTAATCCGTTGGCCGTATAATCGCGCAGCTGGATCTCGCCGTCATGGCCCTCGCGAAAGTCGCTATTGAGCATCTTGTTGAACACCTCGCTGGTCTCGCAGAGCAGCTGCTTATTGAAGCCAATGCTGAGCGTTGTCCCGCTCGCCGGAGCCTTACCATCCGCATCCTCGCTGGGCAACAGAAACCGCATATCACAATGATCATGCAGTGGGACATTTGTGGCATTCAGCTGGCTTAAGCAGTTGCTGCTGCTGCTGCTGCTGCTATCTACCTGCTCTGCTTCGGGCAACCTAATACCCAGCGTAAAGCGTGACATGGCCGTCACAGCATCCGCCGCCTCATCTGCATACAAATTGTCGCTCTTCTTGCGCAGCAGCAAGTCGAAGAGCAGTGTCAGAGCATTGCCATCATATAGGAATTGATAGAGCAGCCGATGGCTCTTAATGATGTACGCCACGGATATGGCCGCTCGTTGCTGAGCATTCAAATCTGTTTCGCAACGCAGCAATCGCACGAGCTCCTCCTTGCCATAGTTCGACTCACCCACATTCGTGAGTGTCTCTAGAAAAGCAAAGCCATCCTTACGCATCTGAAATTTAATACAAATTATTAAAGCTTAAAGTATTGGAATCGACGATAACAAGTTAGGGATGAAAACAAGAAGTCAGGAATACCTCCTCCACTTTGGTCAGTTGATAAAGCTGATGCACAACGCCATGCTTGATGATCTGGGCAAAGAACTGGCTTTCGCTGTAGAAAGATTTGAAAGACTATTGAAACATTTTACAATTTAAACTATTTGAAACTTACAGCAATATATTGGTCAACGCATTGGCAAAATTATTGTTGGCTCCAAAGAGATTGATGGCTCGTATTAGGGTGTCTAGGGTTTCCGGCTTGCCCAGCTCCGGTCGCTTATTGATCATCAGCGTAATTCGGTAAATGAGGTTCTCAATGACATCGATAGTATCGCCCGCTTGACTGCGCAGCTGTGCCAGTTTGGGCGGCACATCGGAGCTAAGCTCCTCCATGTCCTCCTTGTCGGACAAGGTGTCGTCAATTGTTTCGGTGCCCTCGTCGATGAGCTTCAGTATGTCCATTACATTGGCGGGCTGTGCCCGATTCGTAGCTATACGAGATTCGCGTGTATCCGCATTGCCACTGCTGGCCTTGCTGTCGTCCTCATCGTCATCGTCGTCACTGCAGGCGGGTGAATAGTTCTCGTCGTCATCATTGGCAAAGATATTCGAGCAAACGGGCGACATGCTGCGCGAACTACACGGACTGGTTGTGCGATACGAGCGCGGCGAGCTGCTGGGCGAATCAAAGTCCGAATTGAGTGGTTCCTGGGTTTTCGAGAACTGTCACAGAGGTGGAGAGAGAGAGAGAGAGAGAGAGAGCTGATAAGCTGATGGATTATTTTCCATACATATGCATATTTATATATATAATTCCATATACCTTGATCAGAGCTTCTAAATTTATTTACTTCTATTTCTATATACCTTGCTCAGAGTTTCTGGCGTTGTGGGATCAGTTAACTTTCGCTTTTTGCCACCTTGAATACGCTCCTCGCGCCGCCGCTTATGATGCTCCTCATCGCTCGTCAGATAATCATTTAGCTCACGCACAAGCATCGGCACCAGACCCTCATACAGCAGCATTTCCATGCTCAGATTGTCATATTGAAAGTTGTTCAGAATGTGAAACAGCTAGAGGAAAATCAAATATAAACCTATCTATCTTGGGTATTAGATGGCTATACAACATACGGATGAACGCTCGCTCTGTGAGTGCGACTCCCGTATCATGGCCACCAGCTTGCGCAGTGCACCGCAGCGTCGTATCTTGGAGCGGCTGCAGGCATCCGCCGATAACGTTGATATTATGTTCACGCAATGCCGGCACTCGCTCTCCGACAGCGGCTTGCTCATGTTAACGGCCATGAGCAGCTCACAGGCAGCCACAATGGAGTCGGCAGTGCTGAGCATATAAAATGCGCAGGGATCCTTGCAGAAGTTGGACAGAATCTTGAGTGCCGAAGAGCGTTGCTCGCTGTCCTCCTTGACGAAATAAACAATGGGCGCCAGTGAGGTGTTCCGTGATAGTAGCTGGAATATTGAAACTTGATGATAAAGGGAATATTGAAAGTATTCAAGAATTTCAATACGCACCTCCCACGCTCTCATACCAATTTGCTGAGCCGAGAGCAGCATCAGACACTTGAGGATCTCATGTGCCAACTCGATGGCATCGTTCTCCTTTGGCATTACGTACTCGCAATTGCGCGTCGAGTTCTTCAGCATTTGATAGTCGAAGATATCGCTGCGAACGCCTTCCAGATTCCGAGCCACCTCCTCGAAATACTTTTCCCGATGTTGATTGCGCTTGAGGCCAACCAAAGCTGAGACATCGGCGGCATCCTGCTCCGAAGCTTTGGGTGCCTCGTTATTTTTCATCACCGCCACAAATATGTGCATCAACTGCAGAAACCCATTGGATGCTAAAAACTGTCTGTAGAACTGGCTGTTGGCTAGCAAAAAGCGACAGACACGAAAGGCCATGATTCTCGTCTGAACGGCGCTCGTGGACTCGATGATATGACAAATGGCAGGCGCAATGGCGCTATAGTGAACACTTAAAAATGTGGAGGCTTTCTTGCTTTTGGCCAGATTGCCAAGCATGCGACAGGCCCGACATTGTATCAGCGGATTGGGAATTGTCTTCAAAATGGTTATCAAGGGGCTAATGACCTTACACTCCACAGTCTGTTAATGGTAAATGAAATTGATTTAGATTATTCAAATTTTATTTTATCCCACTTACCTCTATGCAAGCCTGATCATCCGTACAACAATTGCCCAATATGCTCAGTACAACTTCCATTATTTTTTCATTCAATTTGCTAATCAGGCGAACCATTACCGGAACACCCCCTGCCGTTCGGAATAACACAATTCCATCTTTATCTTTGACCACATCGGTGCGCAACTTTACCAGGCATTTATATATAACAGTTTTGTCCGTTGAAGCCTTGAGGACACCTAGCATGCCCTCAACCTGTTCCAGGGACCATAACATATTTAAAATTCAACAAAAACGTGTGTTTTTACACACTTTTTTGTTGATTTTGCAAAAGCAAACACAAACGCAAAAACACAACAACTTGTGACCGTCACTGTAAAATACATAAATACCGAAAATACCGAAACTGCAATGATAAATAATTTTTAAATACCATAAATATAAATACTACAGCTGATATATGTACATACTTATAATATTACTTAAGACTATTGCAGAGCAGTATTAAGTATTTTTATATATATGGTATATCACGTCGCGTGATTAGTTTGTGACGTCACAATATATTACATTCAGTGCCACAAAGCCACTACAACTCTGTTTACTAGAGATGGGTTACTTTCGATAGCGACCACTTCTACTATTCATCACATGACAGTCAGAGCGTAGTAGGTTTTTCTCTGTGCAGTTGTTCGTCATATGATTAAAAGGCTGGCAGAAAAATGAAAATGTTGCAAAACGTACTCATTTTTTCACTATGTATAGCAGCAAGTAAGTAAATCTATTTAAATATTGCTTGTAAAATGTTTACGACATACTTTGATGTGCGTGAAATGTGTAAATTCTATAAATTTAAACTCGCATCGATTCTGCTAATCAAAGGGTGAGGGTGGCTGACGGAGCCCCATCTGCTGGTTGCGCAGAATCACAAAGTTATAAGTGTATTATTACTCCATTGAATGTATTAAATCAGGAAATAAACTGACATATTCAAATATCTTACAGTTCATGCCGCTGGCGAGTTCACTGTGCTGAACAGCCCCAAGGCGATTAGCTTCAAGGGCACTGATCCCCTGAACAGTCGCGATGTCGGCGATGTTCTATACGCCTCCATGGGCAACGCTGTCGTTGGCGATTCCGATTGGAGTGGCCTGACCATCAACGATCCCTTCAATCTGGCCAAGGGCGTTATTGCCGTACATGTGGAGGGCCTTAGCCATGTGACAACGCCTGGCAACGCAAAGTCTTATGAATTGGTTGGATCCAACACTGGACACTCGCTCAATGCACTGGCCGCCGAATTGGAGGCAGCCAATGAACCCGTCTGCGACATTAACTTCAACCAATACGATGAGGGCGTAAGTTGGATTCGCTCATGCCCAAAGCTTATCTAATCAATTTATATTTCCCTTTTAAGGTGCAAGCTTTCAAGGCTTGCTTTGGAGAATTCGAGACGCCCGCTGCTGCGCCCAGCAAGAACCTGAATCCCGCGTTGCACAATGCTGACAAACAGTTCCTGCAGGAGATTGGTTTCATTAATGCCGCCTCCGAGAACTTGGCTGAGATGCTGAAACCATCGAACGTTTTGCTCATTCGCCTGTCTGTCGATGGCATTGCCAAGGCGCATGGCGAGAAATCTGTTGCCGTGGATGAGGCTAACAAGCTGATCTCTGCTGCCATTGGTCGTCTTCTGGCTGCCGCACAAAAATCCAGCGACTCGGTGCTCTTCGTTCTGTCCACCGACAAGGAAGCCAATGCCCGTAACAAGCGCGATACAGTAGCAGCCGATGACACGAACAAATACAATTTCGCCGTGTACTACAACGAGGACTATCCCGTCATTTTCAATATCATTCTGTGGTTCATGGTCGTCTTCGGTCTGTCGCTGTTGGCCATCTGCTATGCCATTGGCTCCATGGATCCCGGCAGGGACTCTATCATCTACCGCATGACCTCGACAAGAATGAAGAAGGACAACTAAGTGCTTGTTTGGCTCCAATGCTAAACAGCAGCTAAAAACCTTCCACATCATTTGTTATTTTCGCCCCATTCATGTTGCGAAAAAGTCAACTCAAAAAATAGAAAAAAAAGATACTATACTATACTGTTCTTAATCCAATCCTTTAGCGGACAAATTGTGTGTATGCGTGTGTGAACAGTGTGTAGTTGGCTTTGTGTATGCCACCCAAAAACTATATAAAATACAATAAGTATTACAAACTTATTACTCTAAAATGCAGTTCAGTAATTCCATTATCAACTATAATTATTTGTTATATATTTTTTCTGTTTGTTGTACTTTTTAGGTTAACATATTATCGAAACAATCAGTTCTTTATTCTTCAAAGTTATGTAAATTATCAATTATAAAATGATTAAAAAGAAAAGTTAAAATAAATATAACCTAAAAAGTCAAATGCCATACAAATGATTAATTTATTTAACAATTTATTATTGGCAAAAGAGGCATCGGGTTCCAGTTCAGTAGTTTTTCAGCTTTCAAGTTCGAATTGCTAAAACTATTATAAATGGTAAGTAATACAATATATGTATGTATACATATAACTTACATTGGGTTTACGAAAAAATTAGTTTTTGAATAAATTTGCAAAATATTGAATAGACCCCAAATCAACAATGTTTAGGAGAATTCCAATTGGAATTTCAATTTTTTCCAATACGCGCATATTGCTTATCGTTTGACATGGTCCAACTAGAATTATACTACTTTTTCATAATTTATCATCGAAAATGATGATAAAAGATTTGTTGAAGTTATATGAAAATTAAAAAATAATAATCATATTTTCTTTGCTTTTAATTTTGTTACCATTATTGAGATTTAATTATTTATTTCTCAATTATAATTAATTTTAATTATTTGAATAATACAACTAAGATATTAAACATTTTTTTTCTGTGTCTATTTATTTTCGCATTAAATTATATATTTTTAAGAACTGAAAAACAGGTCAAATCTAGCCATGGTACACTGGTATTATACGATATCTACTAAACAAAAAGTGTCACTGTATGTTGCAAGACATTCCATATTCTGAAAGTTTCTTTGGCAATGGCACTGTAATCGTGCTGTTTAGCCTTATCCTTGGCTACGTGTTCCAGTGGTCCTTGGAGTTGGTCTCGTAGTTGGGGGAACTGCTGCTGCCACCGCTCCAGGTGCAGCCATTCTGGGATGAGGCAGCCGCCGAGGCGCTGTTCTCATAGTCAAAGCCGCTGGCGGAATTGAGATGCTGGCCCTGGCCATCATAGTGCAGGGATCGTGTGCTACACTTGAACGAAACCAGCTCCGTCTCGGGTAGCACGTGATTCTCCCGCAGCATGGCCTGCAGATGATTGATATAGTTGATGGCGATGCTGTAAAGGGAAGCTAGCGAATCAGCACCATGATGGATGCGTTACACATTGATTCACTCACCGCAAGCTCTCGATTTTGGAGTACTTCTTGCCATTGGGCTTCGAGATGGGCAGCTTGGAGCGCAGCAGATCGAAAGCCTTGTTCATATCGCGCATGCGCGTCCGCTCTCGATCACAGGCCGTGCGTCTGTAGTCTTTCTCCATTTGCAGCGCCTTTTCTCGCCATGCCGGATTCTGTTCCTTGGCGATCTCCACTTCCACGGCACCGCCGACACCACTGCTCCCACTGCCGTTCCCGCTATATGTCATATATGTGGGCGGTGGGACGGCCACCAGCTCGCTTCGCTTGGGCTCCAGAGGCGCACAGCCATCATGCCACATGGATACGGTCTGTGGTATACTGATACTATAGGCGGAGCTGCCACCAATTGAAGGACCAATCAGGCCCATATTGGGAGTGTGTTTCTCGTAGCTGGACATCATTGTGGGCGAGTAGCTGATGTGGGCTTGTGTGGGTGCCGTATAGGTAAGCATCGCAGCGCCGTCCGGCGAGAGCGTATAATTGAGACTCGCTGCCGGCGGCTGAGCAGTGCCCAGCTCCAAGAGCACAGGTTGCTCGGCCGATGGCTCCGCATCCGCATAGGCGCTGGGCAATGACACCGGCGTCGGTATCAGTGCCGGTGGATCGTCGTCTGTGGCAGCACTCAACAGTTGATCGCTCATCGCTTAAGCCGATTGACGTCCACTGACGACGACCTGTCGCTGGCCAATGATCCCCACTTTCGATTTTGTTTTTGTCACTGGCCGATGATGGCAGCATGGGCTGCACAAGAAGTGTATAATATGAAAACTGTTTTTCCTAGCTATTCATCATTCAGTGGAGCTGCGGCTCATGGCGTCAGCCAGCATTTGATGGAGTGCCTCTAGGTACGTGTGTCAACAACAAGGATCGTGATCGACTACGTGTGTCGGCTTTTCCTTTTGTGTACCTGCTGCTGCAGCAGAAACAACAACAACAACAACAATAACAACAGCAACCCCGATAATAACAAAGGTGACTGCGGCTTAATTTCCTTCTATTGTCAGCGAGAATCGAAGAGAAGATGATGCGCGTGTGCAATGCTGAAGTCGCGTTTGGCTTATGGGTAACTGGCTTTATGGATCGTTGTCGACGTCGTCGTCGTGGTCGTCGTCGTTGTCGTCTCGACTGAGTTTGAGTTCATTTTTCTTTGCAGCAGCATTCTTCGTATATGATATACACAAGCACACCGGCAGAGCTCCGTATAGAGGCTGGCTTTAGCTCTATATATGTATGTATATATATATATATATATATATACACGCACACATGTATAAATATATACATAAATATATTTCCAGCCCGTGTAAACACAAGTGTTTTGGGTTAATTAAAAAAAAAAATAAAATAAAAAGAAACTCATACATATACATATATATATATATATATATATATATATATATATACCTGTATGTACTTCAAATATATACCCATCACTAGTATAGAGTTTGATAAACATACACACATACATATACACATATCAATTATGAGTATTACTTCAGCTATAGTTGGCCCATAGACATCGCGGGCCCAACTAGTACTCCCGACTTGTAGCTAAAATCATTTTTCGCCTTATTAACATTGTATTATTATGAGCGAAACAGAAATCGAATGCGTTCAATAACTCTCGGATTACACGGAAATTATTACATTTTTGCGCAGCGACGAGTCTGAAATATATTATTTTAGCTGCTTTACCAGATGCTTGCTCCAGAGTACTAGCTATATATATATATATATACATATATAGAATATACATAATGTATATACATATACATATAAATATTGGAGTCAACACTATTCTCTTTTTTTTTGAGTCCGGAGTTTTACAGCTATTTTACAACTAGCCAAAGTGGGTCAGTTTGTAGCCGTTTATTGGTTTGTTTGCATTTTCTTTCTCTCTGTGTGCTTATAAAAATAATAACACAAAATTTTGCTTAGTAAATAAATAGCGAGCGCAACGTGCAGCTTATGTGTGTGTGTTTGCAACAAGCTTGCAGCTGTGTGGCAAACACACAAATCAATAAATACATTCTTGTGTATATAATGTTCTTTCTATATATATGTATATATACTGGCTCTATCTTCCAAATGTCAGTGCAGTCAAATCGAAATATTTGTCCAGCACTTCGTCCGTTACCAGTTTACGCGCTGCCTGATGCTGCTCCACAATGGGTGTCAGAGTCTGTGGGTTAGAGGGAAATTAGTTGTTTTAATTTTGTGTCTGAGTGAAGTTTTTCTGGAGCTTACCTCAATGGCCAGCTTTTTGATTTCGCCCGTCAGCATTTCACCCTTGCTGTAGGCCAGACGCACTTCTTCAAGCTTCTTGTCGTCCTCTAGGAAAAACTTGAGTAACTGATAGGCCACATCGATTTCGGGTACGCCGCCTAGCTGACGATGCTCCTCCACTGTGGTGCGTCCGCCCGAAAATGCGTATTTATTGATTTTGTTCTTGATTTGCTTGGGAGTATCAGTCAGAAATACAGCCGAGTTCTGTTCGCTTGCCGACATTTTCGTTTTGGCGCCCTGCAAAGCCGGAAAGAAACTGGAGTGGATGAGCGCACATTTGGGGAAACCAAGTCGCGGTGCCACATCGCGCGTCATGCGGAAATAAGGATCCTGGTCGATGGCACAAGGTATTAGGCAGTGAACTTTCTTATTGCCAAAGATAAATGGAAATGTGCTCGATAAGGCGGGCGCAGCCTGCGTGGCGGGAAATCCTATTTTGCCAATATTATCCGAGTCGCCGAAACCGAAAATACCTTTCACCTGGTTAAAAGTGACGCTCTTTTGAATGCGAATTACGTTCTGATAGAATGCAGGACATTTGCTGAAAAGGAAACGGTTCGATTATACGTAAAGAACAAGTGGTACGGATATGTATTTACCCCATAAACTCCAAATTATTGAATATAAAAGTCCTACTCGGTTCAAAGCCCATGGCTACAATATCCTTCGCATTCTCACGGGCTAATTTGATAGCATCCTCTACTTTCAGATCCTTCCACAAGGTCTTCTCATCGTCCGTCAGCTGAATAATCAAAGGTACATTGAACGTTTCCTGCAGCCACTTGGTAATAATAAACGGCACCAAGTGACCCACATGCAAGGACCCGGAGCTGGGGCCTCGGCCCGTGTACAAATAGAATGGTTTGCCTTGCTCGGCTAGCGTCAGAATTGAGTGTAGATCACGATGTGAAAAGAATATGCCCCGTCTAATCAAATGATGAGCTGGCTTTCCTGTGACTTTTTCAAATCGTGCGATAAGTTCCTCATCGATTTTACTAGAGCCAAAACGCTCTGCAACGTGTCAACAAAATAAAAAAAAAAAGACAGTATATAGATAATTTTCAAGATGTACACAGTGGGCACACAATCGTGTTGCATACTTATTAGCTTGTCGTAATCAACGCCTGCATCATTACTACTGGCCACATTCCATGGATCAACTACATCGTCAGCATTTGTTGTAGTTGCTCCTGCTTCAGAGCCACCAGCGTCTGTTGCCGTTTCGACCGTCTCTGCGTCGGATTTGCCATTTAGGGTGAGTGCATCGATGCCCTCAACAACTGTTTGCTTAGTGTCAGTCATTTGTTAATAAATTAGTAGTTTAAACTTGTTTAAAGCGTAACGCTGTGACAAATAATACTGCCTGTCGAAATTGGCCTTTCACATGTGCAAGAGCCAGCGTTGAATGTGTTAGAGGCTCACACACGAAACATACTGTCACGAATCAAAACTATCGCATAGATATAGATGAATATCTACTAAGATAATAATTGGTAAAATGTCAAGTCCATATGTATGTTAAATGCTACTACATATTAAATGTTAAATTATTTTTAACAAAACAGAATTTCATTTATTTCTTGCGATTTTAGATTTTCTCGTGACCAGTCGTTATTCGATTAATTCGATTTAACCACGATTCGTTACAAGTAATTGCTATGCACATGTTTGTATTCTCTAATCAAACCAACAGTTGCAGCGGAAAATGCACTACGCCTGTTTATAATTTATCTAAAGTATTTATCAATTTATTCTCTTAATCATGCCGATTATGAATAATACGGGAGAGTGGTTTAAAGTCCGACCGGACTACTACAGGTAAGTGTCAATGAATATGATAACAAAACTCAACTGTTCATTAACGAAAATTATGTATCTCTTTCTTTTGCGGTCGTACGCCCACAGGAAAGTTGAGCTTGCAACGCCCGATTGGCCGATCGATTTTGATTTGGAATACATGCAGGTTGCAGCAGCCCCCTACGGGGGTCCTTTGGCTGCAATACGCGATCCTACGAAACTGGTGCCCGTCAAAGGCGCATCGCGCCCGATGATTCGGATTTTTGATACCAGCGGCAATGAGACTGGGCATATTTTGGTAAGCAGCTGATATAGTGAGCAACAAGTGGATATTTATATTTATAATTTTATATATATATATTAATGCAGTGGAACCATGGCAAGCTTATTTCCATGGGCTGGTCTGACACCGAGCAGCTTATCTGCGTTCTGGAGAATGCCAAGGTCTTTGTCTACGACCTGTTTGGCAATGAGAAGGAATCGTATAGCATTGGCGGCGAGGCGAGCGTCATTAAGATTGTGGAGGCCAAAGTCTTTCAGTCCGCAGCTGGTACTGGTGTGGCCGTTATGACCACTTCTGGTCGCATATTTTTAAAGCAGAACAGCAACAAATCTGAGCGAAAGTTACCTGATATACCAAGTGAGAGATGCTATGAGTTTTCCACTATAATCCCTAACAAATGAACTTCAATCTTTTGGCAGATTCCAATTCGAATTGCTCGTGCTGGGAGATTGTAACCGAGGGTCGTAATAGCTATTGTCTGCTGGGACGCGAGCGAGAGGTCATTAAGCTACAGCACGGCCAAACTGTCGGCACCGTGACCGCCAATCTCTTTGAGAAACCCCATGATCGCATTATCAAGATTTCCGTTTCGTACAACCATCAGCATTTGGCGCTGTACACCAACACCGGCTTGCTCTGGCTAGGCAGCGTTGATATGCGACAGAAGTACTGCGAGTTCGATACTGGCCGAAAGGATATGCCACTGCAAATAGAATGGATTATGAATACCCACAATAGCGAAGCAGATGCCGTTGTCATTTCCTATCCCTCATATTTATTGATTGTTAATCGCAATGCGGACAGGAGCGAAATTCCCAGTGATCCGGTCATGTTTCTGGTCGCTGAAATGGATGGTGTTCGCATTATTAGTCAAACCTCACATGAAATGATTCAACGGTTGCCGAAGTGCGTTCAGAACATATTCGCCGTAAATAGCCAGGAGCCAGCGAGCTATCTATTCGAGGCACAAAAGAAATTCAAGGAGAAATCCTATAAATCCGATGAATATTTGAGCATGTGTCGTTCAAACATTGAATTGGCTGTCAACGAGTGCATCGAGGCAGCAGCCTATGAATTCTGTCCCGAAACCCAGAAGAGTCTAATGCGAGTAAGTTTGCGAATATTTATAGTCCAAGCCATATCTTTCAACATCTTCCATTGCAGACAGCTTACTTTGGCAAGGGTTTTATACCATCACATAATCCCGAAGAGTATATGCGCATATTGAGGATTTTAAGAGTATTAAATACTTTGCGCCATGAGAAAATTGCGATGCCGCTGACCTATAAACAGTAATATATATATATAATTTAATATCTTAAATACGTACTTATTTGAATACGTTACTCTGCAGATTCTCTCACCTTAACCCGGAGGTAATTCTCAGTCGTCTAGTCTTTCGCAAACATTATGCTGTTGCCATACAGGTGGCCAAGCATCTAAAATTACCTGAATCTTGGATCTTGGAACATTGGGCTTATCACAAAGTCATGAATGACCAGAGTAAGCTGTTGTGTCCCTCTTCTTCGTATTGTTGCTAATCAATTTGGTTTTATTTGCAGATGATAATGAGGTGGCTCGCAAGATCACGGAGAAATTCAAGAATCCCTCAATTGAGGGTATTTCCTATTGCAATATAGCAGAGAAGGCTTATCAAAATGGGCGAGATGAACTGGCAATTAAGCTGCTGGATCTAGAGCCGCGTGCTTCTCTGCATGTGCCATTGCTTTTGAAAATGGGGAAATTCGATCGGGCCGTGGCAAGTGCCACACAATCTGGCGATACGGAGCTGGTTACAGAGGTGCTGCTCGAAATAAAAAAGAAGATGATGCTCTCCAATTTCCATGTAAATTCAACTAATTGTATTTATTCCAATCATACAACTAAAAGTATCTTAATTTTTAGATGATTATAAGGGAATATCCATTGGCTCTAAATATGTACAAGAAGATTATGATGGAGTCAAGTCGCACAGCACTCTATGACATTTACAACACCGAGGACGATCACAAGTCCATTGCAGAGTATCATTTTTATAATGCACTCGAGAGTGAAGGTCTTGAATCGAATCTGTCGAATATTGGCAACAGCTACGCCCAGGGTAGATGCACTGTGGAGGCAGAACTATGCGCAGATACAGCGCGCATGCTTAAGCTGCAAAAGAGTCTGTCGGCCAAGCATATTGGTGCCACTAGATTGAACGGACTGTCCATACATGACACCATGTTCGAGCTGCTGAAAATGGGCGAGCTGAAGGAGACGGAGAAAATCAAAAGCGATTATAAGGTACCAGATCGCAGGTTCTGGTGGTTGCGCATACTTACCTCGGCCGAGAAGTGCAACTGGGGAGAGCTAGAAAAATTCTCGAAGAGCAAGAAAAGTCCCATTGGGTATGAGCCCTTCGTCGAAGTCTGTCTGCAGCGGGAAAACGTGCGAGAAGCGCAAAAATATATTGTACGGTGCCCGGACAAGCGCAAGGTGTACTGGTATATGCGAGCTGGGTAAGTTCTTTGTTCTACTATATCCTGGGGATATGCCTATTAAAACTATTCAATTTCAGCTTGTACGAGGAATCCATCGATTGCGCCTTTGAGCAACGGGATTTGCATAGCCTCTATGAGCTACAGTCAAAGTTGCAACTGATCAGAGATCCGGTACTCCTCGAGAAAGTATGTCACTATATCAACATGCTTGAACAAAGACGTTAAACTAAACATTCCACCAATATACTGTCTATATATATATATATGTATCTATTTATTATAACTAACTTTAGAGCCACTTGGCTTGAATTTGAAAAACATATTTAAAGGATACTCAAGTATTTAGCCAAATATACTGTTATTCAAAGTTCCACAATTATTAATTATTTCTCTGGACGAAATAATTTGAAAATTAGGAAATATCCTGTCCATTCATAAATCAACTTCAACCTATTCCTGAATATAGACCCAAAGTAGATAAACAAAAATTTTCAGCTTTTTTCCAAGGACATTTTTTATTGTACATATATATAGATATATGTATATGTATGTAGTTATGTATGTTTTAATGTATATGTATATATAGATCACATAAAGCAAAAAGAGAATATTTTACTACTTTGTTTTTGTTTTTTGTGGATGATTATGATAATGATAATGATGATGCAATTAGGTTACTCGATATTAAAACCCGTCATATTTCAAGTCTCTATAACTTTAGCCCTTGTTTCAATATATAGATTGATTTGTTGGTTACATACACATACGCTTCAATTAAACCTCTACATATACATAATTACGAAGTTTAGTTAATTACAGTACATTATATCATATATGCATATAGTATAGTACACATAGTCGTATGTATATAGGTAAAGTATGAATACATTAACTATTTATTTATTTCATTTCAATTTTTTTTTTCTTCATGTTTAATTGTATGGTTTATATTTTTCGTTAATTATAATATATATTAAATATATTTACGAACATAACAGCAGTCTTATATAAGATGAAATACATTTAAATATAGAAATATGTATATTTATATATTTTATTTATTGTTTTCATTAGAGGGTTTTGAGTTGCATTTCAAAGTGTTTTTTTTTTTTTTTTGCTTTTCCCTATTTCCGATTTATCCTCATCCTTAGCACAAAAGTTTTTCATTTAGCCCTGCAGATCGATTGAACAGATGGGAAACTCTGGGTGTCTAAAGTGTATGGAGTGACAGGGGAAATGTGCTTCTGAAACTTTTGAGTTGTAGAAAACGATCTGTAAGAATATATAAGCTTCGATTGGCCGAAGCACGCTGCAGCTTTTTCTTGTTTCTTATTGTTTATATAAAAGTTGATAGCTAAACTATATCGGCCAGTTATTGGCCGCATAAGCGTGTTGTCTTATAGATCTACTGTATATATAGATATTATATAGGGTTAGGGAGGGGGACGCACATTTATTTAGTATTTAGTTGTAGTCTAATTTTAGACGCTGGGCGTCTCGCAAATGCGCTTCAAAATTTGTTGTTTGGCGGTTGGCGGCTTTAGGTGTACTATATTACTATTATTATGTATTCCTATACATACATATATATATAATATATATTTTAGTATTATGTATATTTATGTTTATGCTTGTATATATAGTTTTGTATATATGTATAATACATATATATCTATATATATATATATATATATATATATATATATATATATATATATTAAAAATTTCAATTAATTTGTTCTGTTTCTTGCTTAGTTTCATTAATGTTTTCTTTTATCCTTCAATTTTATGCATTATTCGTACATAAGGAACCCAATTACAGTTTTTTTCTTTCTTATTGATTGCTGGGGCGTGATTCGACGCTTCCATTTTTCTTTTTCTTTAAATAACTTCTAATTATTAATGTTAATTTTGTATGCATGCATAAAATACTTTGAATATGACTCACATCATAGAAATAGAACATATAGTTATATGTATATGTATATATATATATAATTATATTATTGTTATGTTGATTACATTTAAGGACGATCGAAAATTGTAATTAAGACAGACATTAGATCAGTTTGATAACCGTACAGACACACACATAGAGAACAATATATAAATTAAATGTACACGCACATATAACTATAAATATATATATATATATTTATAATTTATATCATATAATACTATAACTACCATACGAGTTATTATGGGTTTTAAACGGAAACAATTGAAACTCTAAAGCTTCAATTCTATTAAAAGTTTTTTGTATTTTTGTATTTCTTCAGTTTCAATTTTTTTTCATTTGTTTTTTTTTTTAATTTTTAGCTAGCTATTTTTTTTTTGCTTGCATATTCGATACAATATTTTTATTTTCTTTGTAATTTTTACACGAAGTTTTTTATTTTTTGGCAAATTTAACTTCGCGCCTAACGAAAAATTTTGCTAAGGTGACGACATGACTTCTCAATTTCATGTTTTATTTTGCCAATATGATGATGAATTTGTTATGAAAAATGTTTTTCGCCAACTACTACGTGAAAAGGTAATATCCTAGACGTAATAGTTGGTGTATATACATTTCTAGATGTGAATGTGAATCAAAAATATTTAATTTAACTACGATAATGACTAGTTGAAGAAACACCTTCAAAAATTTATTCACTAAATTTTATGGTTAATTTTTAAATGGGGTTTTCTTAGTTTGTTTTTGATAAATTTTCTAATGCAGTGTTAAGAGAGATAGCAGAAGAGAGAGATAGAGGGGTCTTATATGAATATATATATATATATATATATATATTATTTTTTTTTTTGCTTGGTGTGTGTGTGTGTGTGTGTTGTTGTTGTTTGTTGCCAATCGTGTAAGTTTCTGTTTTAGTTTGTGAAGTGACTTAAACATTTATATAGAAAATTATGTTTGTTTTTGTAATTGGTTGGATCTGCTTAAAAATCGGTCTGCTCTGCCTAATCCTCTACTGCCTTATTGACGAATCCTCTTGCTCCACCTTAATGCCTTACTTAAGTGCTATTTCATCACAGCCAACACTCTCTATGCGGTCCGATCTGATCCGATCTGACACTCAATTGATTGTTTTCTTGTAGAGATTTTGATGTATATGCTCGTT
Source organism: Drosophila stalkeri (assembly GCA_035047405.1). Classification (NCBI taxonomy): domain Eukaryota; kingdom Metazoa; phylum Arthropoda; class Insecta; order Diptera; family Drosophilidae; genus Drosophila; species Drosophila stalkeri. The sequence goes on from JAWNPR010000142.1 coordinate 6,311,809, forward strand.
CTGCAGCGCGCACATCTGACCCACAGCAACAGCGCCGAGCATATTGGCATTGCTACTGCCACCACCACTAGCACCACCAACTGTTGCTGCACTCGCCGACTCAGCGGCAGTCGCTGACATTTGATCGCCATTGGGCGCTGACAGAGTTCCATTGCGGCTGGCGCGCAGATTCGAAAAGAATTTCTCTTTGAATCCCAGCGAATACTTGTGCTCAATGAAGGTGTACGAGATTTGCATGGGCGTGGTCGCGGCCGGTTTGCTTGCTGGCATCGTTGCTGTTGTCGCAGCTGTTGCTGTGGGCCGATTGTACTTGACGGTTGCAAGTTGATTGCTGCTGTCGTTGCTGCTGCTGCTGCTGCTGCTGCTGTTGCTGTTGTTGTGTGAGCAGGAGTAAGAGGTTTCTGCAATAGGTAGAGAGAAAAGGAAAAGAAGTAACGAAATCATAAAACAAAAACCAAAAGGCAAACCAAATATATGACAAAAGAATAAATAAACGATTACAACAGAAATATAATTTGTGTTAAGTCTGAGAGAGATGAAGTATACAAAATAAATTATTGCACCAAAATGGAAAGTATCTTTCGAAATGTGTGTTAACTTAAATATATAATGAGAGTTTTGTAGGCTAATAATGCTTATCGTACTGATGTATATATTATTTATATAAATATATTAAAATGTGTGTAATATACTACATGAAGTTCATTTTGCTAATTCTTAAAACATAAATAATACTTTTCTTTTGCACGCTCTATATAGATGTACATATATATAGAGTCTGGTTCTGACAATAAAAGTGTTCGTTAGATTGGAAATTAAATTCAAAAGTTTTGCAGTTTATTACAATGGGTTGCATAAATGTTTGCAATCTCTTCGTCTATATATTACTATGTCTAATTAAATTAAGTGGAGATCAGCCGTTAATCGCTAACTAAAATGTTGTATACAAAATCATATTGCACAATCTATACGATTCGCGTTTTCATAATACATAATACAAATTTTTTTAAAGACACAACTTATATACGCTCTGGTCAATATAAGCCAAAAAAATATTTATAAAGCAGTCTAAAAAATGTTTTTCCAATGGGTTTTGGTGAGTGTTGACGCCCCACCCCCCTTCACACCCACTCTCTCTCTCTCTCTCTCTCTCTCTCTGTCTCTCTGTTTCTCTATCATCCAGAGGGACGGGGCGTACCTTAAAGTTATAATAACTACAAATTGAGTACATTAACTAAGCAGTGCGAACAAGGTTGTTCTTTTACAGTGTATTGTTAGAATGTTTGCTGTTCTCTTGTTTTTTTTCTTTCTTTCTTATTTTTTTTTTTTTGTTATTTTTGTTCGTATACGAGAAGCGACGCTTGCTGATTAAGTTGGTGGAGCCAGCGTCGCCTCCAGCGAGCATTGACGTCGCATTAATAGCTGCTTGAGTATAGGCTACGTTTCGGTGTTGACAACGCCGGTGCCAACAACTTCAATGGCTGCCACTGTGATTGTGCCCGAATTGACGGCCGTTGCAATTGTCGACGGCATAATGTCCTTGCCGTCGACCGTGCCGACAGCAGCTGCAGCCGCTGAGCAAAGCGTACTGTCCGTCAGCATTAAAGCATCGCTGGCCACAATTGGTGTCTCATCGGTGTCCATGGGCTCAACGGTGGAAGCACTTGTTCCTGTCACTGCTGTCATGACATGTTTTTGCTTCAGAACAGCAGCAGTTGAGCTCTTGTGCTGCTGTTGTTGTTGGGCCGGTGTAGGCGAGCTGCTTTTGCTGCTATTGCTGCCAATGCTGCTGGTGGGACTGATGGGCAACACATGTTGAAGCTGTTGCTGCTGCTGTTGTTGTTGTTGTTGTTGTTGCTGCTGTTGCTGCTGCTGCTGCTGCTGCTGTTGGTGATGCTGCGACGATGACTGTATCAGATGAGTGCCAGTTGTGGTTGGCTCTTGCAGCAGCAATATATTGGTCTTGGTTATATTGGGCAGTTTCTGATTCTGCTGCAACATGTTGGTCGTGAGTGTTGCGACCAGAGCCTGCTGCTGTTGTTGCTGCTGCTGACTGGCAGCCGTGGTAGTGAAAGTCAACGTCTGTGTATTCTTGGTGGGCGATGTGGCCGGCGTCAGTATGCCCAGGTTAACCAAATTGGGCAGTGTGATTTTAGTGGGCGTGCTGCAGCTGCTGGGAACGACAGCTGTTGCTACACTTGTGACATTGCTACCGTTGGCCTTCGACAAGCTGTTGTTGCTGTCGACCAATTTGTGTTGCTGTGCAATGTCCACGCCGTTTGCCACATTGGTAGCCAATTTGAGTATTTTGTTGGCCGTGGCATTGGCAGCTATTAAATTAACGGACTTTGTAATGTTGTTGTTGTTGTTGTTGCCGCCAGCAACAGCGGCAACATTACTGTTGTTGTTGGCTTTAATGGATACTAAACCGAGTGTGCTGCGCATTAAACTGTTGTTGCTGTTACCTGTTGCTGTTGTTGTTGCTGTTACGCTTGACGCCTGTGTGCTGACGTTCATTTGCTGCTGCTGCGGCTGTGGCTGTGGCAGTGCAAGTTGTTGCTGTTGCTGCTGCTGCTGCTGTTGTGGCAAATTTGTTACAGTCACAATATTGCCATTGCTTAGCTGCTGCAACATGTTGGTGGTAGTAACAGCATTGCTGGACAAACTATTGCTGCCCAAACTGCCAGCGCCATGACAACTGGTGCTAGTGCTGCTCGACATGTTACTGCTGGATGGGCTCAGTGAGCCGAGTGATTGCGATGGTGAATTGCTGCGCTGCAGCAGGCCAACATTGTTACTGGCATTGTTGCTTCCAGCCAGGCTGCTGCCGTTGCTGCTGTTGTTGTTCTCGGCCTTGCATCTGCCCACATTATCGCCAGTAGCTGCCGCCGAAGCGGCTACTGCCAAGCTAGTCAACTGCTGTGTAGTTAGCACGCTCTCCGGCTGCGAGTTGTGGGTGTGCAGCGCATGGTTTTTTAGGCCTTGCGCCGTTTTATAGCTCTTGCCGCAGTGGCACTTGTAGCCCTTGCGCACTCTGTGGGAATTTGTATGGGAATGGGCAAATGAGTTTGTGTGCTTTTTGTTGTTGACATGTTTTTGCGTGCTAACCTGCCGTCCTTCTTGTGGCCATTCTTCGAATGGTATTTGATGCCATTCACGTTCTTGTAACGCTTCTTGCAGCCAGGGACTGGACATGCAAATGGTTTCTCATTGCCAGGCGTGCCATTGCTGCCGCCACCGGAATGCCTGTAAAAATTTTTTACTTAGATTACAGCTTAATACATAATATTTTTAATTGGAACTCACCTGCTGCCATAACGCATAATGAACTCAGAGCTAAACTCCTCGGTGGTCCAAGAGTCATTGCTGTCCTCCGATTCAGAAACAACCATTTCATCATCGTCCATTTCGCTGCCTGCAAAATGGCAGACAACTATCAGCTCGATTGCCAAATAAATTAGTTGCTGTATATGCGCCTCTTACCTGTGGGCGTATTGCTGCGATTTGATGATGACATACTATAGCTATGATGCTTAATCGCAAGCTTGCGCTTGAGCTCCGCATTGCCCGCATTACCGTTGCCAGTGTTGCTAGTGCTGTTGTTGTTGCCGCTGGTGTTGTTGATTAGGAAAGTGGATGGCTCCTTGCGAGCATCGTCTGAGATGTAGCGTAGCACATAGCTCAGCGGCAAAGACGCAGGCGGTGCCAGCTCTTTTTGCTCGACCACCTGAGGATCATAGTCTGCAGAGAGAAAGAGGGCAAGAGAGAGAATGATGATTGAGTATAGCTGTGCTTTATAAACATCTAAAAATTCCACATTGACAACCAATACGGGTTCACCGACAAGTAACCTGCATACAATAAAATCATTTTGAAATGCCATAAATTGAAATATATATATATGTCTTATATTCTAAGTGTGCTTCAATATATGGAGTAATTATGCATTAAAACAAGTTTAATCACTTTGTAACACAGAGACGGGTTTTTAAGCTGTTTCGACAATTTGAAGATCATTAGTTCAACAATGGGTATATACCCACAGTTCGTGTTTTTTTCGTTTGGATTTTATCTTATCGTAATTATATCGTGTCAGAGATTTAAACACGACACACTTTCGTCTCTAATGCAGACATAAACACGCACCAGACCCAGCACTTGGCTCCATTGAAAATGTTCAAATAATAAATAAATGTAAACGCTTGTAATATTCTGTTCCGAGTGGCCTACAGTGTTCGTAATGCGGTTGCTGACGCATTTTTATGGGGGTCTTGTGATTGTGGACACACACCAACAAATATATGAATATATATTTACATGACATATATATGTATATTTGTTGTTGTTTATAGGGGTATATGCCGGGGGATTTGGGCTTGTGCACCGCCACAGGCGGGCACATGTGTGTGATTATCTTATCGTGTGAACAAACGACAAGCATAAGCTCAAAGTTTACTTAATCAACCCAATGCATAACAGAAGCGCACAGGTGATTGGCTCACTGCTTGCGCACGTATGTGTGCGTAACCTAACCTCCGCGACTGCACATGGCATTACTATTTATTACAGGCAGCCAATCAAATTCGTTCTGTGCACTAGAGACAGTCTGTAGACGACTTGCAATCGATTGGAGCGCAACAGGTAATCGAACTATCCGGCCCATCTCTTGCACTGTTATCGTTTGACGCCCACACACACACACACACACACGCACAGACATTGGGTCGATAACACAGCAGTAAGTAAATATAAAACATATGCGACAAGTTAGAAATATGATTGAAAAACATATGTGCGCACATAATGTAAATGTACGTATATATATATCTCCACATATATCGCAAAAACTTCGCTAATGTGTGTGTTATCAGTGGCTATTACTAAAATTATGACTACGTGCCCTGAAATCGCTGACACATTCCTAACGGGGAGGCACACGTACTGCAAATAGATATTTTTAAAATTGGTACTTAACAATTTATGGTTAACAGTTATTTTTATACCCTGAACCCATTGAAAATGGGAATTCAGGGTATAATGTTTTTGTGAAAATGTATGTAACAGGCAGAAGGAGACGTCGCAGACCCCATAAAGTATATATATTCTTGATCAGCACAAAAAAATAAGTTGATATAGCCCTGTCCGTCTGTCCGTCCGTCCGTCCGTATGAACGTCGAGATTTCGGAAACTACAAAAGCTAGAGAGCTGAAATTTTACACGAACACTCGTATCTTAGTTACGCAGTACAAGTTTATTTTGTTTTTTCGATAACTCATCCCGTTCCTTAATTATCGATAAAAAATCGAAAATTCGTTTACGTTTTTTACGTTTTTCGAGCATAACTTTTACACCGTTTTAGCTAGAGACTTCAAATTGTATATTTAGATAGATATTATGGATACGCAGATTTTGTAATTTTCAGATTTTGGATGCCACGCCCCCTTCGCCCCCAATTTGAAAAAGACGTATTTCAAATACTAGAGACTTGTAATTTGGCAAATGGACAAATTTGAATGCAATTAATATATTCTGAAAGTTTCATGAAGATAGTCCATCTAGAAACGGAGTTATAAGCGTTCAAAGTACAGCCCATCCCACCCCCATCCGCCGGCAGCAACTGCGCGGTTAGCAGAGCGCGCGCTATACGTGCGTAAAGAAGAAGAATATTAATTTTTTTGCTGGGTTCAGGGTATCTCGTAGTCGAGCCGTCTCGACTAGAGCCTTCTTACTTGTTTTATTTTTATTTAGTTTTTGACTGATGAAATCGGAGTGGAGTATTCCTGGCTTGCCTTTGTCTATGACCGCCGCCCACCCAGCGTCATTTGTTACGCTCAAATCAGTTTACTATTTTGTTGTTGATATTTTCTTACAGTCATTATTGTTATGATTTTTTTATTGTTGTTTTTCTATTTTCCATAGTTGATAACCTTAACCAGCCGTTGCCGTCCGTCTAGCGGTTCTGCTTACTCTCTCACATGTGTCTCTCTCGCTAGGTGACAACTACTATTCAGCTGGCAGTTTGTTTATCAAATTTTCAAATATTGCAGCACATTTGTTTTGAATCAAATTCAATCTAGCTACATATACAGACACATATTATATACACACATATAAATATACAGATAAACATTTATATTTGTACAGGCATGTATCGTTACCATACATTCGCAATTTTAAAAGTAAAATAAATATAAACAACAATTCTGCGTTGTTATTCTTGTTATTCTTATTGCTTTTGCGTCGTCATCTGAGTCATTCACTTGTTGCAGAATTACTTTTTTCGCAGATAATAATTATACATACACATTTGTTCATAAATGTATATACTTTCAATATATGCATTTACTTTGTATATGTATGCATATGTACAGATGTTCTGTATTTGCTTTTTGGGCGTGCAAAATTTGTGCAATGCACATATCGAAATTTGATAATGAGCGCTCAAAATGTCACTGACTGGCAAGCCGAACGAATAATGTTAACAAATTGGATTAACAACATTCCATGCCGGCTTGGCAAATGACGACCTAAACATATTGCAAAATACATAACGGCATATTGCATTTCACAGCATGCACAAATTATCGATAAATTAACAGAGCGCATGTGACGCTGCGTATATACATACATACATATGTATGTATATCAACATGTACATGTGTATGTATGTATATATGTGTGTATGCACAACAGGTGCCTGGCAACTGTGCAAAGGACAAACTTGAAGGTCTTGCGCCAGCGTTGCCATCACAGTAAAAGGAAATTGCGAAAAAAAAATAAGAAAACTCCCAACTCCCGTGCCGTTGTCAACTGAAAGCATGTACAGAGATGTTGCGTTGCGATAAGCGTAAGACAACTAACCAACTGAGGCAAGCAACAACATAAATACATAAAAACTATATACATGTACATATACATGTATGCATGCACATAAAGTAAATGGCAAAAGTCCTTCGAGCTGATATCTCAGTCAAAGCTTATGGGCACACAACTATATTAGATAAATTCATTTCAACATACATATATAAATATATGTATGTGTATGGCCAAGGGCGGTGCGTGGGCGTAAACGCCATTAACCATACCAATTTTATGTAATGCCAGCGTGCGCTGTCAACGACGCCATTTGCTGCTGACCGTTATCAAGGCACCAGCACCAGTAGCAACAGCAGCAGCCGCAGTCAAAGCAGCAACACCAACAACAACAAACAGCTGCTTACTTTTAGCCGTAATAGTCAGCTGAGCTTGATGCCACCCCTATATTTATGTTAGAGATGAGCGCGTGTTGGGCTTTCGGATTGCGAAACAGCAAATTATTATTATTAATTATAAATACGTGTGTTTGTTATTTAAAATTTAATTATTTGTCATTCAATTATGTATTTTATGATTATTTTCAGGTCCAAAATATTATCATTAATTTTTATTGTAGAGCTGTTTTTAATTTTATAATAACTTCCTCTTCCCTCTCTTTCTCTCTCTCTCTCTCTTTTTCTTATCGCTTATCTACAATGTCTGTACCATTAGATTTATTTCTAATATCATCATCACCTAGCCTTTTTAATTTATTATATTGATTTGTACAATTATTGTTATTATGAGATCACGCCAGCCAGTTCGCTTTGGCAATTGCAATTATAAGGTTCGTGTCACGCCATCAAACACGATGCGCTCTCAAATTTCGACATAAAGTATGCAGACACAAGTATTTACAAATATAAATGAAGCACAAATAAATGGGCTGAAACAGCCCCCGAGTCTCGCACTACCACTATGTAAAACACCCCCTGGGCACACGTAACACACTCAACCCCTATGCCCGATCACCCATTGCAGCCAACTGGCAACACTGAGCTTAATTTTATTGATTTTCCACCCCCTCACAAACAGACGCACACACGCACACACACACTGGCGACGCTTCTACTTAAGTACCTGGTCTAAAATTAGACATATTTTTGTTGTAAAGCCCGGTTAGCCAAGTTGTAGCATTGTTTTGTTGCTTTCCAACACTCACAACATATTTAGCTGAACCACGCCAGCCGGCTTTGGTTCACGTAACTTGTTTACAGTAAGAAATCGCTTGAATGGACCCTGAATATTTCGTTTCAGTATTGTTTTCTAGCTTCCTTTCTAAACATAGATCTAAATATATATATTATATTATTGAAGAAAGGGAGGCTATTCGATTAAACGAGCTTTCACGGTAGTGAAATGCACGTAATCGGACACGTGTGAATGGGATGCAGCATTGACGAGAATTGATTACGCATGAGGTGCGTGGGTGAAATTGGAGCATGACATTTGGCACAACTCGAATGATGAGATACTTGCGCTGAACAGGTGATAACACCTGCAAAAGGCGCGCTAAAATCCCAAGCCCGAAACCCAAGCCAAAGACAGGTCAAACGCATACACACATACATATGTAGCTCGATACACACAAGAAAAGGCGCTCACTTGCCCTTGCCGGCTGGGGTACAGATGCTGTTACTGCTGCTGCTACGCTGGCGGTTCGCACACACACACACCTACTTAAACCAACACATATGCCTTGTTGTTGTTTAATGGATCACCGGCTTTTTGCTTGCTTTGTTGTTTTTGCTTGCCACGCAGTTGCGTTCTCGCTCGCACTTATGTGTTTGGTGTATCAAAAGCAAGCGTACCTACATACAAACACACACACACACACACACACACACAAATATGCACGTACATCTGTATGTATAATTGTGTAGAATGAATGCTGTACATGCCACGAATGGACATTTGCCAGTGTGTGCGTGTGTGATTGTGTGTGTGTGCCTGTGCGGGCACAGGTAATTCAGCTTGGCTTGTCGCCTATTGTGAATGCGCTCGCTTGTTTCAATTGAAGGCGACGACGCGTACGCATTAAAACGTGCGTGCGTATTTAAGGCCTGGCCATATTGATTTTCCATGGCACACTTTGATATTATTGCACTGCAGCAATATACTTTGCCAGCATTTACAAATGTTGTGTGTGTGTGTGTTGTTTCACAGCTAAAATCGTTTTCAGGGCTGGGAAGTCGACAGTGAACGAAAACAATATTTGATTCATGCACCGAATCTCTGCAACGGGCGTGTATTTATATGCACACACTCACAAGTTTACCTACAATTTAATTATCATATGCACACGTACACGCACACGCACAAGCACTCACTCTAACACACACTCAAACTTTCTGACAAACCTGTATATACTATGTACATATAAATAAATTAAATAAACAAAACACTGAGTGCCGACGATGTCAGCGGCGTACAAGACGATGCCGCCCCGCTCATCACGCGACTAATTAATGTTGTGTTTCTCATTGTTATTTTACACTTTCGCACTTTTTCATCGCACTAATTGTTTTTGTTTTTATATACTTGCCTATGTGTGTGCCCTCGATGTGTGATATTAAGTCGTTCAGACTTGGAAAAGTTTTAAAACAGCCATTAAATTTGCAGATGTTGATCAGAAACACGGCCATATCACTCGACGTACGACTGTGACTGCGCGTTATGTAAGTGTCACTGTTTGTTTAATGTTATATTTCTGGCATCCAAGAACTTAACAGTTTGCTAAGCTGTTACTAATGGTGTGCACTTATTTATGTTAAGATTGTTCAAGCGAATACTGTGGGTGATAGGTAACTATCGCATATACTTAGCTATCGATATATGCGATAACTGGCATCCAAATCAATTCTCCGGCGTCGTTCCAACCAATTTATACAATAAATCAATTAAGTCCAGCGAAAATGCAATATGCAGCGTATATCAAATTTGATTACAGTAGTTATTATGTTAATGAGCAAGCCAGATGAAATGTAAAACGTTCCGTCGATTAGTATGTATTTGTGTGTTTCCTCCCTGGCCGAACGCACGCACACACACTTATGCAAAAACGCTGTTATGCAATTGAGGGCTGCAATGATACATAAAACTTAATTATGGTTACCTGAACATTATATCAACGCTTTCCGTTTTTAAATATATATTCAAAGAGCTTCTATTACTTACAGCATCCTGTTTCAATTGTGGTGGGCTTTAAATTGCTCAAATTATAACATAATCCAGACGACGTGACGACACCACGACGCGTGGCTGTATGCGGACCAGGGCTGGATATCTATTCGATGTATATTCGATTAGTTCAACGAATGGTAAGTGTTTTTTATTATCATACAAACCATATATTGTTTAGTAATCTCATCAAATATCCAACCATATCTGTCCCTAATCGAATTGAATATACAAAATCCACAATAATAATAGTAATTGATTATCATTATTTTAAATTTGCGCGCCAAATATTTCTAATCAGTGTCATTTACTAAGTTTGCTTAGATTGGATGCAATTTTTTTTGCAGGATTCTGTTCAGATTAAGATTGTCATGTCAGATGCAAGTCAACATTTCTAAAATCGTATTGTCGATCTAAATTAAAAAATTTAATAATTTGTTGACGAAAAACGCGAATTCAGGGCTGGTAAGTAAAACCGGCATTAATTTCCAAGTCTTTTTCCAGTTCACCACAGACCAGGACTGCATTTAATATAGAATATTGACAAAAGATTTCATTTCCATTTATTCAGGTAAATAAAATTTAAATCTTATTAAAATCACTAGAAATGCGAATGCTCAGAAATTAAAGACGTATTTCAAAGAATTAAGTTTACCATGGTATATGACAGCTAACATATGTACATGTGTATTTGTGTATTTCGTAGCTCAGAAAAATATTTTTATGATGTACAAACATATATTTAAAATATCTATTTAATTTAAATTTACAGATATAATTTTGAAACAGACAATATTTTAGTATAAGAAGCGTGTGTAGGATATTTGGTGGTATCACCGCTATTTATTTAAAAATATACATATTTTTATCGATATGCACTCATGCGCCCCCTGACTTTCCAGGTGACTTCCAATTCACCACGGGCAAGAACTGAGTGGCGATTGTAGGGTAAAGTAAAAATTCGCGTTTAATACGGTTCCACTGTTGTTAAGGGTTTGTTCGAAGTGAGTTGGACGCATATTTTTCGCTGAAATTAAAAATATGGAGCACCCCCTGCAGCTGCTGCTGGTTGAATAATCAGTTTCGATTGGAAATGGCAAAAAAGAATTATTTCAAATACAATTGTATTCAATAATAGTTAGTGAAACAGAGTGACCAATAAAAAACAAGTGAATTACAAATTTTTTCAAACGTGTTCAATGTCGCCATCTTGCGGCACACGCACACACGTACGAGATGTCACACGGTCGTATAAAGAGAACTGTCAGTGTGCGGTGTGAAGTCGTTGCGTCACTAGAAAAGTTCAATAATTTGAAGAAAATTAGTGCCCTTTTAAGAAAATTAAGTGAAAATAGTTGGAATTTGTAATTATGAATGATTTGTGCTTCTAATTTAATTGAGTATTATTCTAATTTGTGTGGATAGATACATTTTTTCACGTTACGTAACCAACAGCAACTTGCAGGCGGGCAGCGGCGTTTGCAGCACTGATTCGCAACAATTATATATATACATATATATAAATAAAAATATATATTTACAAGAAATCTACATCTATATCTTTTGCAGAGCTCCGTGCGCTTGCTTCAATTTTGTGCGAAACGCCAATTAAAATTCAACTAAAAATGTTCGTGTCGACAGTCTCTCGCATTGCCCCCGTTGCCAGGACCGCGGTAAGTAAAAAACGTGTTAGCTCTTTCAGTGAGATAAATAGTTATGTGTGCTTTTTTTGTTGTTAATTACATAATTCTTCTTAGCCGCATCGATTTTCATTGTGCTAACGAAAAATATCTATGCTGCGACTGTGGTGACTTGGAATTCCAATGGAAAACACATACAGTTACATAAGTTGAAAGCGAAAATTGAGGTTATGTGCTCTTCATAGCTGCAACTTCTTAATCTTTTAAAAATTGCAAAGCAATTAAAAGCCATCTATAAATCGCTTTTATATATTCCGATTTATTTTGGAATTAAACTAAGCGTTTGATTTGCGGTGTAACCGTTGTATAACAACTTACAGTGACTTTGTTACTGATAGTGGTTGAGGTTAGAACCGGTGAAAGCTTTCAAATCAATTCCCATTAAGCTGTATATATATATGCTCAATTAAACAAAAGTTATTGAACACATGAACACATTTATCAGCGATATTTCTTAATTTTATTTGCCGTTTTCATAAATGAAAACAACAACAAACGTCCCTGCCAAATGGCTAAAATCCAAATTGCTTAACGCATTGCATAACTTGGCAATCGGATGCAAAATGTCAACGCGTAAAGCCTACAACAACCACATGAAAAGCATTTTTTTTATCTCACATGAAAGAGAAACTAAACTGGCATCTAATTCTAATTACATAATTAACTTTTATCAATTTTGTTGTTGCAGCTCCTCGCCAACTCCAAGCAATACTTGCGACCATTGAGCAGCGCCGTCATCAGCCAGAGCCAAACTTTGGCCGCTCAGAACACAACCCCCGTAGCTTTACTGCCACAGATCAGGTCATTCCAGACCTCGCCTGTCACACGTGACATTGATTCGGCTGCCAAATTCATTGGTGCTGGTGCTGCAACAGTCGGTGTCGCTGGTTCCGGTTCGTATTGGTTTTCGAATTTCTGTTAAGCTTACTTTTTGTCCGAACTACTCTATATACTGTGTAAATCCTATGTGCAATTCTCCAATCCAACTGTCATATACTCGTCTTCAGTCAGTTACAATCTAGCATCTGGGGCCCACACAACGAGTATCTGATTACTCTTAAGCTTGCCCCGGGAAGGTCTGAGATTTGGCCAAAGTTCCCTTGTTGCCGTAACAACACATGAAAGCTGAAAGGTGATTGTGTGTCGTGGAGCTTCATTTCCTAGCAGGAAACTTGTGTAATCGCAAGGCGAAAGTACCAGAAATGCTGTAGCATGGCTGTTGCCGCATAACATGCCGCCGGCCATGTTGCATTGAAAGCTTTCGTGGCCAGCAATTTTAGTGCGATGTGCTTGCTGCAAACCTCAATTATGGGGTGCGTAGAACTCAATTCAGACTAATCTGTGACTGACTGGACTTTATCAAACAGATGAGTATAGACCAATGGGCAGAGTTTGGCATGTAGCTCCTCGCTAAGGAAGCGAGTTTCCATCGGTACATGCCGATGTGATCTATATGTAAATAGTCTAATTTTTATCTGTACAATCTGTTTAATCTATTTTGTCTCTTGTCTCTATCTTTCCTTTATAAATTGCTGCCTACTTTTCCAATGACAACCAATACAACAGGTGCTGGTATCGGAACAGTATTCGGTTCCCTCATCATTGGTTATGCCAGAAACCCATCGTTGAAACAGCAGCTGTTCTCCTACGCCATTTTGGGTTTCGCCCTGTCTGAGGCTATGGGTCTGTTCTGTCTTATGATGGCCTTCCTGTTGCTGTTCGCCTTCTAAGCGCCGCTACTCGTCCTTCATTTTTCCGTGCAATTGGTTGTCGCTCTGTGTGTTTGTGTGGACGTTTGGGGTATTTATCTATCTCGATGTCCAACTGCATGCTAACGACCGTCAGGGGCAACGAGAAAGCAAAGTAAAGAAGAAGAAACAACAACTTCAACAAACAAGCAACCAACACCAGCAACGTTCGTTTTTCGATTATTATTGATAAATGATTGATAGCCAACAACATCCTGTACTATCTAATTATAAAATAACAACAACATAATATATGTAATTTTGTTTTTAAAAAACATTCGAAACTGTAGTAATCGCCTAAATCACACGCAGAACAAGATCATCGCGCAGATTGAAGACATTTTCGATTTAAGTTTAAGCCAAACAAGGAAATAACAAATTGCTAATAATAAAAATAATGTATTGGAATAAACTCGGCAAAAGTGCATCGAGATCAACATAACGAAGACACGCGATTTAAACGAAAAGTTGAGATTGAAATTGTAAACATTAAAATTAAATTTTAATCCATGCAAGCTTCAAATTCACCCCGCAACGGCAGACCCCACACGCAGGCGACTACACAGAAATCAACATGCTGCGCCCTCTCCATCATGCTGCGAGCTGGCTGTGCGTGCTCCTCGGCTCTCTCTCTCTCCCCAAAGGCCTTGACAACAACAACATCAGTCTGTCGTGGCGGCAGGGGCAGCACGTGCGATCAACTCTCTTAGCCAATTAACATCCTGGTTGTTGGTGAGGGCGTGGCGTGTTTGCTTTCGTGTTGTCTTCTACACATTTTGAGTTATGTGGCGCGTACTGATAACGTTTCTTTAAGTTTATTGTATTTAAAACATGTTTTTCTATTTGTTAAATCATTTCTTGAATGCCACTTAATCATTGTCACATAATCGAATAAAGTGGGGTTTGTTTTATTGGCTTGAGTAACGAGAAGTATTGGTATTTGAAGGAATATGAAATAAAGGAAAACTGAATGTGTTAAGGAAAGACGATTTGTGGTTTTGATACTTTATAATATATAATACAATGTATATAACACGGTATCTTAGTTAAGTAGCGTTCATATGGCGTGTATATTTAAATTTTGGCGCGCAAAAGACAACCCTGTCGTGTGGCATAAGCTACTCTGTTAACCACACAGGTAAGGACTATCGATTATTTTCAATTATGCAAACGATAACTTTACAATACTAAAAATCACGTTGTTGTTTGATGGATTTTGGGAAGAAAATATTGAATAAATACGGCTGGAGAGAAGGCGATGGCTTAGGAAAGAACAACAATGGCATAGTGGCGCCATTGAAGGCTAGTCTAAAATTTGACAATGCTGGACTGGGCGTTGATCGTGCCACAGAATTCAATGATCACTGGTGGGAGCGCTGTTTCAACGAGGCAGCATCAAACGTGAACGTGCAGGTGGAACAGAATGGTCAGGTGAGCACAGCGCGTAAAGCTGGCCAAGAAGCTGTGGAAATTTCGACCAAAGGCTACTCAGCGCGTAAACTGAAGAAGGCTAAAGATCAGCAAATAGATTCCAACGGTGGCGCGGTTTATGACAACTTTCTGAAATCAGCATTACTTACCCAAGATGGTGGCGAAGTGGAAAACGAAGAACGTATCAAGGTGGAGGACATTGCTGTGGCCAAAGTCCATGTGCTGACCGATGAGCAAATATTTCAAGCATGTGGCGGTCGGACAGCTCATAAAGGTGCTCGCCATGGACTCAAATTAAGCGGCAAACTGGCGCGCATAGAGCAACAGGAGCGAGAGATGTTGGCCAAGTTGCAGGGCAAACAAATACAGACAACTGGAGAAGAAGCTGGCAAACCAAAAAAAACTAAAAAAAAGAAAAAGGATAAATGTAAGGAAGTCTACGAAGAGCAGCCTGAAAAAAATGAGTTTGAGTTGGGGCTGGAGTCGAAAAAGAAGTCTAAGAAGCGAAAGTCGGTCTTGGAATGCGCTGATAGCGATCCGGCACCGCCTGTAAAATCGAAGAAAAAGAAAAAAAAAACGGAAGGAAGCAGAGTAGTTGATATATATATAGCATAAACATGTATGTACATATGAAATGTATTTAGTTATAATAAATCTAAACGAAGGCATTTATAAATCTAGTTTTGTGGTCCCTTAATCCTGATTCACTTTCTGCCTTTGGCCTTCATGCGCCTGGATTTGCCTAGTCGTTTGTTGACCGAGGCTCCGGCTTTGACGCCGCGCTGACGACGTGTGGACTTCTCTGAATCAAGACCAGCTGCCGATGACTTGGTGTTGCGTTTGAGACCCTTTTTCTTGCCACCGAAGCCAAACCTCTTGTTGCGCTGCTTGCGTTTATCTGCCGATTGCTTTTGCTTGGACTCCAAGGCCTTGGCATCTTCAAGGAAGTCCAGATTTTTGAGCTTGCCCTTGCGGAACTTCTTCAGCTTATCGAGCATCTCCTTCTTCTCTGCCTCGCGTTGCACCTTGGTCTGCTTGGCCAGCATTTTGCCCATTTTCCTCTGTTCGCGTATTTGTTTAATGCGCTCTGATTTGGCCTGTCCTTGCTGTTTGGCCATTAGATTGGCGCGCACCTTTTGCATGTGCTCGTCGGACTTGGCCATTTCGGCAAAGTAGTCGTCTGGACGACGTGTCTTAATGCCGAGCGCATGCAGCCGCTTTATGCCTTCAAGCACAGCGCTCTGTGCCTGGCGATGGAACAACATTTCACGCTTAAAGTCATTGAGAACGGGATCTTCTTCGGGGCGTACATAAGGTATTTTGGCATTTCCTTTGAACTGATTTGCACGCTTCTGTTCGTGTTTTTCCATCTGCACAGCCAGCTCGGGTGCCAAAGGAGCCAAATCGTTGATCATATCCAGGCGCTCCTCCCATGGGAGGTCTAAGCGTATGGCATGTGCTTTGGCCAACAGTTTGGTCTACAAGTAGTAGCAAATTTTAGTAAAATAGATCAAGCTTAAATAGTTTTACTTACAATATCATTAATTTTATCTCGTTGTCCGCTTAACTCAACATTTAGACCAGGTTTCAGATCGCCACGCTCGAAAGCCGCTTGCAACTGTTGAAATTATAAATCCTAAGTATTTGCAGATTTATTTAACTTTCTCATTAACTTACCTCAGCATCGGAATTATCTTCTGAATCAAATTCTGAGCCGCTTTCTTGTAATTCAAAATCTGACATGCTTAAAAATTATATTTAATGAAGTTGACTAAATAATAACAAAGCCAACACGTGCGAACCGTGCAAAAAGTTATCGATAATAATATTATGTAGCAAATAGCTTTATGTATGCTTGGATAAGTTATCATCGATAAGTAATTTAAATTCAACCCTGAATCAAACGTGCCGCATGAAATACGCTAAATAAGTTTGTTGTTTGTTCATTGCTGCCAAATTAAGCTGATAAATGATATATTTAGCACTTTTTTAAATAATGTTAACCTTTAAAATTAATTTAATATAATTTATACATTTAATATGTAATCCAATATCACATCAACAAACACAATGTCTCAAATGAGTAACGGCAGTTTTCCATTCAATTTTTCAGACTCACTGTTATTAACAGTTCCGCAAAATGTTAAGATTTTAGATGCCATTTTAGTCCAGTTAAAGCGGCATACAAACGATTAAGTGCATTTATTTTTTAACATTTGTATATAATGCTTGTTAATCTGGCAAATATTTATGCGGAGCTAATGCGTAAATATGGCGATAATCATACCATCACATATAGTGCGCCGCCCACTTATTTAACTAGATTGGTTGGCGCGCGCGAATCATCAAATAAAATTGTTTTTGTCTACAAGGAGGATCGCAGTGGCGGCACTAAAACAACCACGCCTACCAAGCTGCTACTAAAATCGGAGCGTAGATCACCCAATACAGATTTAGATTTAACTGGCAGTCCGCTGAAGGACGATTGTATTGTGGATGCCATTGCCGATCTCTCGTTGGATCTGAATATAGTAAATCTGAATCCTTGGAAACAGGATGAAGAATATCATCGTGGCGTGCCGGTTGATAAGGCTCGTGCCATTATCTGCACCGAATCGTTTCAACAGGCCGATGGCCAGGGCTCTGTTTGGTTTCTGTGCGATGGCAGCGACTTCGGTCACACGCTGTTGCTGCAATACGAATACCACCCGACGCACTTCTCGCGAGGCATCGTCAGCTATTTGGGCGTAATGCCCGCCTACATGGTGACATCACAGTCGCTGGTGCGACAGCATGGCCAGAGCGCAGGCGCACAGCTGGAGACATACATTGAGAACAGTTATCAGATTAATCCGCACATGACGCTACTTTGCAATTGGTCGACGCCGGCGCCACTGCCATTGCTCATCAATCTGAGCGGTTGCAATGTGTCATTGAATCAAGCATTTCGCGTGGGAGATTGCGGTCCAGTGACGGAGGACTTCATGAACCAGCTGCGTATCCTGGCCTACATACGGGAGGACATTGTTAGCTATCACAACGATGAGCAGGCGGGTGTGCAACGAGAACCTGTCTATCGTTGTGGCAGCGGCATCGATATGGATGAATTACGTGAATCCATTAACAAGACAATGACTGAGGTCTCGGGCTTTACGGACGTATTTACGGATGGCCATGCAGAGTATGACATTGAGGAGGTGGTGCAACGCGCCAAGCAACGCAGGCTTATGGATCTCACTGATAAGTTGTGGGAGCTGCTCAAAGGTAAGTGTATCTCAAGCATGCAAATCTCTAGCGTTAATTATTTCTGTTTTTAACAGCCTGCTCTTGCTACAAGGATCTAAAGATTGCCTTCAACATACTCTTTCAATGCGCTGTGCGATGCAATATTGTGGTATTTTAACTGTTTAGAAAATTCGTACAAGCCGATTAATATTGGTTTTATTTTTAGAATACGCCCACGAACAAAAATCGTTTGGCTGAAATCATTTCGAATTTAACCAACAGACGCTTGGCCATGCCTTGTCTGAGCGGCACGGAGCCTTTGGAATTGCTGCTGGAGATTGGCTTGGAGAAGGTTCATAAGGACTATGAGTTTATCTTTACGGAGAGCAAAATGTGCAGTATTAGTTTGTTAAAAGGCAGTACAGAATCGGCAAATTCTGATTTGAACGATGCCTCCACAACAAATGATCTGTCCAAGCTGCGGAAATCACTACATAATGCCATGAGAGGTGATGCCCCGGGTGCTGGGAGTGCTGGGGGTACTGGTGTCATACGCAAGACACTTCTACACAACACCGCAGGCAGCAAACAAACCGGCGCCAATTATCAGAATGACGATGTTTCTGGCTTTAAGAATAGTAACTTCAATGAGCAGGAGAGCATGCTGCAGATATCCAAGCTATTTCAAATACACTGCACATTGGAGCATCTGCTGATGATACACGTCAACTTGAATTTACCCCATGGTTAGCTAACTTACTCAATCATTTATATTAATATACTATATTCACATTTAATATTTATCTATTCAGTTTATGCGGATGTCTGCACTCAGCTTTTGAACAAGCAACCGCGTCTGGTGGAGACCATTGATGATAATTTAAGCGATGTAGTGGACATTCAGCTATCCGCGCATTATGTGCGTGAACATCTGGATGGGAAGGATCCACATACACGCCAAATAACAATGAAGTCACAGAACAAATATAGTGAAACCACAACAACATTCTACTTTAACTTGGAAAACATTTGTCCGCCTCAGTTGGCGAAATGCTTTCAGTGTGATGGTTAGTTGGCATTTTATAAATATGAAATATTTATTTATGAATTTTATATAATTTTATTGCAGATAAGGAGATGGTCAAGGAACGTACTTATCATTGCTGGCTCTACCGTAAAATTCGCACGCTAAAATAGAAACTTAATATTTAATTTTATGTAATTATTAAATCATTTATTGTGTGTATTTAATCTTAAATATTTGTCGATTAACCTTACAACCTGCTTATCGCACCGCATTGGCCGCAGACCGAAATCATGTCGTCTGAATACTTACAAGTTTTAATCCATGCAATTGTCTTGGATCGCTCAAGGCTCAAAATCTATTTATTTGAAATGCTGATAGTAAACACAATTAGCGTGCGTTTTGCTTGGCATATTCTAAACAAAGTGCACACACGGCGAGGAAATGAGCATATTTGCAACCAAGCGTAAAGTAATGCTATAAATCGGCCCAAACGTGTGCCCAATGGCCAGCTCATGTGCAACTGGCGCCACACGGCAAACAGCCCCCAAAAATGTTCCAATCCAATTAGTGCAGTGCACCAATTGTCTCCGGGCTGTCGTCGACAAATGCTTAACACGATTGATTTTCAAGTCTCAGACGTGCGTGGAACGCGCTGCGGTTCGGACGTGTCGCGCTTCAAAACTGCAAATATTCAATATAGTTAAGACAAGAAAAATTAAAAAAAGAAAAAAAAGGATTATTTGGCGCACACACACAGCCACACGTTCACCAGGCTTCAAATAAAGTGACGCACATCCTGTGCCAGACATAGTTTTTAAAATATCAATAATAAACAAAAGAAAGACTTGTTCTTTAATATAATTTAACTATATTCTAAATGCCAATTATCGCGCACGGATAATCCAATTAACAAAATGGTGTGTATTATACAAGACAGTGCTTATACAGAGCAACAAGGGAAAACTATCTCTGGATTTTCAAGAAATTATGCTCTTGTAGATAAAAGAAAACTATTTACTCTGATTTTCAATGATTTTTTAATGGGACTACAAAAACTTTATCAATTTGATGGATGCGAAGGATTTGTGTGATATATTTCTAGAGCAATGTATAAGAGTTGTCTTAAAAATTGTGTAAAATTCTGATAAAGAAAATATTTATAATAACATTTTCAAGAAATTTTTAATATACTAAAAATATAAATTTTTCTCGGATTTTTTTTACAAATCGTTAAGATCTTAATTATTGATATATGTATGTATGTTTATTACATTAAAGAAACCTAAGTGTGTGAGAAATTATAGGATTCTTAATAGAAATATTTTTATTATTTATTATAAAAAAAATAATAATAATAATAATTAGGGTATTTTGCAACAAAATTTATATTTTCGAATCTTTTTTACTAAGGAAGTTTTTACCATTTTCGAGTCCATTGTTAGTAATACTTAGTTGTTGAAATGTTCAATAAATAGCGTAGCTTTAATTTTGTGTCTATTTTTTATTTTTAGTTAATAATCTGTGTAAGCTACTTGATTTATTTTATCAACCTTAATAGGCTGTTCTCCATTTTCGATATATAAAACTTAATGACTCAAATTCTTACAAATTTGGTGTTTCAAAAAAAATATATAAACTTCCGTTGAAAGTGTATTGAATACTAGAACCGGAATACGTAAAGTGGATTGAGCACATTTAATATGCTATGCATGAACCGTAAAAGTGCAAGCCTTCTCTTTTTCTGTTGGTCGAGGCGAGGGTTGAATTCTCTTGGGCCATTTAATAAAGAAAACTAAAGAAAAAGCCAAAAACCAAAAACACAGTGAAGCCCCACAAAGTCAACAGGCTTTAGCACTTCCTTGAATATTTGCAATCTTGCTTTGCCACAATGAATCCCTAAGGCTTCAATTGGTTATCCATACTCAACCATCTCTTTCTCAGGGTCTGGAGTTCTTCTTTAAGTTCGGTTATGCGTTTCTAACCATAACGCTGATCATCATGATCTGGATGTCCTTAGCGCGTGCCTCGCTCTTCAGTCGCGAGATGGAGGAGACTCGTTACCCACCGTGCACATACAATGTGATGTGCACATGCTCCAAATCGTCTACAGATTTGGGCATTGTGCATTGCAAGAATGTGCCATTCCCAGCACTGCCGCGCATGGTTAACCAATCTAAGGTAAGTAAAGCTTAATCGTGAGACTACGTTTGACCTAATCTCCGTAATAGGTTTTCATGCTGCACATGGAAAATACGGGTCTGCGCGAGATCGAGCCGTACTTTCTCCAGTCGACAGGCATGTATCGATTAAAGATTTCGGGCAATCATTTGACCGAAATACCAGATGATGCTTTCACCGGCTTGGAGCGATCCCTATGGGAACTGATATTGCCGCAAAACGATCTTGTTGAGATACCCTCGAAGTCGTTGCGTCATCTGCAGAAGCTGCGAATTCTAGATTTATCAGATAATCATATAACGACTATACATCACGATTCGTTCCGAGGGCTGGAGGAATCACTGCAAACTTTGATTCTGGGCGAGAATTGCATTTCCATGCTGATGTCACATAGTTTCTCGGGTCTGCTTAATCTGGAGACTTTGGATCTGAGTGGAAACAATCTATTTGAGATCGATCCAAATGTATTTGTGGATGGCATGCCTAGGCTAACGCGTCTGCTGCTCACGGATAATATACTGTCGGAGATACCCTATGATGCACTGGGTCCACTCAAGAGTCTGCGCACTTTGGATATATCACACAATGTGATTTGGTCACTGAGCGGTAATGAGACGTACGACATCAAGGCTAATACCAAACTGAATCTGGACAATCTGCACCTGGAGTATAATCATATTGAAGTGCTGCCGCCGAATTCATTCAAATATTTCGATACTGTGAATAGAACCTTCTTTGATGGAAATCCCATACATACGCTTAAGGTGGGTGTTGGGTATATGATTATACTATCTCTAAATCTCTATCTCTCTATCTCTAAGCTGGATCTATTCTCTTACTTATAGGACGACGCATTCAAGCCAGCTCGCATACGTGAGATTTATATGCGCTATTGTGGTCTGACCAACATTTCGCCCGTGGCCTTTGATAGTCTGGTGAACAGTTTACAGATTTTAGATCTGTCTGGAAATAATTTAACCAAACTGCATCACAAGCTCTTTAACAATTTCGATGTCTTGAGGTGAGTTGATTGGAAGAGTCCAGAAGAAGAACAAGAAGAAGATGGGGGAAAAAACATCCCCTAATCCGATTGTATGTTACCCTACAATGTGGGGCTTCCCGAATGTGGGCTAAGTGTGTGACCCGCTTTCGCAGAATGTGAGGAGAAACGATATAACAATAAGCAGCTATAATTGACGAAACGAATCCATCCACCCATTCTGTGCTCATTACAGGGTCATTAGCATGCGCGACAATAAGATCAAAATCCCGAAGCCGACGGAAACCTTTAATGCCATGCACTATACGCTGCTCAAGCTGGATCTCAGTGGAGATCGCAATGATCCCACCAATTTGCAAACGCTACGCAAGTAAGTGGACCCCAGCACAATTGAGTTCCTGCTCCCCACACACCCTTTACCCGAGCAAATCGTTTTTGTATTTATTTTCAAAAAGTATGACCAGAATGCGGAACATGCGCTCGCTATCCATATCGCGCATGGGCACCACCTCTGTGGGTCCGGAGGACTTCAAGGACTTTGGCGTCGAGCTGGAGGACTTGCAGATAACACGGGCCAGCCTCTCGGGCATACAGTCGCATGCCTTCAAGCATGTGCGCGGTCTCAAGCGACTGGACTTTAGTGAGAATGGCATTTCCAGCATTGAGAACGATGCATTCCATGAGGTGAAAGTAGTTAAGCGAGTGATTGCAATGATTTATTGAATGTTGCTTGTTATCCCCTTGCAGATTGGTCACTCCCTGATTTCATTAAAGATGTCTCATGGTTACTCCGGCAGTGCCTTGCCTGCTGAGCCCCTGCGCCATTTGACCTCACTGCAGGAGCTGGACTTTAGCAACAATCACATTAGCAGCATGAGCGACACGAGCTTCCACTTTCTGAAGAATTTGCGCTTGCTGGAGCTGCACGACAATCGCATTGAGCAGGTGCTTAAGGGCACCTTCCAGGGCGACATACACTCTAAGCTGGAGGAGATCTCGCTGCGTTTCAATCATCTCACATCCATCTCGCAGCACACCTTCTTCGACTTGGAGGCGTTGCGCAAGCTGCAATTGGATGATAATAAAATTGACAAGGTGGAGCGACGCGCATTCATGAACCTGGACGAGCTGGAGTATCTGAGTCTGCGCGGCAACAAGCTCAACAATCTAGCCGATGAGTCCTTCCAAAACTTGCCCAAGCTGGAGATACTCGATATGGCATTCAATCAGCTGCCCAACTTTAATTTTGACTACTTCGATCAAGTGGGCACCCTGTCGAATCTGAATGTGAACGTCAGTCACAATCAAATCAAGCAGCTGATGTACAACTCCTCCTGGAGTGGCCGCAACGAGCATGGTAAGAGAATGAACCGTGAGATAGATGTGTTTTTATTATATTTCGAAATTCCCTTATCTATAGGTGGCATGTATCACTCGAATATCAAGATCTTGGACTTGTCGCACAATAACATCTCCATCATATTTCCTGGCTACTTCCGACCCGCTGAGATCTCACTGACCCACTTGCATCTGGGCTATAATTCGCTTATGGTAGGCATTTCTATCTATAGTTATCTATTCTATCTTTATAAATAACTTCTTTTAGAATACCACGCGCGATGTCTTTGGCAATATGCCGCATCTCCAGTGGCTCGATCTGAGCTATAATTGGATACACGAATTGGATTTTGATGCCTTTAAGAATACCAAGCAGCTGCAGTTGGTCTACTTGGATCACAACTACTTGACTGACATACCCCAGGATATATTCAAGCCTGTTCATAGCTTACGCATTGTCGACTTTTCCCACAACAAGCTGCGTGGCTTGCCCGACAATCTCTTCTACAATGGCGGCATGGAAAAGTGAGAAATTTCTACAAATTTACTTAATAACTTTTTCTTATTTATATATTTATTATCAGATTGGATGTCTCGCACAATATGCTACTGAAGATACCATCCTCCTCGCTGTCCAGCCTGGCTGCTTTGACCCTATGCGAGCTGCATCTGTCCAATAATTTTATCTCAACTATACACAGCATGGATCTGTCCAATAAGTTTAGGGTAAGTTAAGCTTTAATTATATATGATGGGGTTGATCAATTCCCTCAGTATATACGACTTCTATTCTCTCCCAATTTCCTCTCTCTATCTCTATCTCTATCTCTATCTCTATCTCTATCTCTATCTCTATCTCTATCTCTATCTCTATCTCTATCTCTATCTCTATCTCTATCTCTATCTCTATCTCTATCTCTATCTCTATCTCTATCTCTATCTCTATCTCTATCTCTATCTCTATCTCTATCTCTATCTCTATCTCTATCTCTATCTCTATCTCTATCTCTATCTCTATCTCTATCTCTATCTCTATCTCTATCTCTATCTCTATCTCTATCTCTATCTCTATCTCTATCTCTATCTCTATCTCTATCTCTATCTCTATCTCTATCTCTATCTCTATCTCTATCTCTATCTCTATCTCTATCTCTATCTCTATCTCTATCTCTATCTCTATCTCTATCTCTATCTCTATCTCTATCTCTATCTCTATCTCTATCTCTATCTCTATCTCTATCTCTATCTCTATCTCTATCTCTATCTCTATCTCTATCTCTATCTCTATCTCTATCTCTATCTCTATCTCCATCCTTAGTCTCTGCGTTACTTGGACATCTCGTACAACTATTTGCTGCGCATAGACGATGCTGTTTTTGCCACAATGCCCAAGTTAGCTGTGCTCGATCTCTCACATAATCGCGATCTTAAGGTTATGGATAAATCGTTTATGGGTCTGGAAACATCATTGATAAAACTCGGCCTGGAGAATGTATCTCTGAGCACTGTGCCTGAAATACGCCTGAAATATCTGCGTGAATTCCGTTTGGGCTACAATGAGCTGCCCTCGATTCCACAGGAGCTAGCCCACAATATGACCAATCTACGTATGCTGGATCTGTCCAACAATGACCTGACCAACGTGCCCCTAATGACCCAATCCCTGCCCCATTTGCGGTAAGTGCGGCTAGAGTTTCTCTCACGTCTCGCTACTGATTTGAGCCTCTGTTTGTTGCAGTCGACTCATGCTGTCTGGCAATCCCATCACCTCGCTGAACAACAACAGCTTCGACGGCGTTAATGAGGACCTGGAAATGCTGGATATATCCAATTTCCGCTTGCACTACTTCGAATATGGCTGCCTCGATTCACTGCCCCATCTGCGCTCCCTCAAGCTCACCGCCTACTCGCATCTGGAGCACTTTAATATACCGCATCTGCTGCGCCATCATCACAATATCCGTGAGCTCTGGATTGAGGCCCCGCAGCCATTTACGCGCATCGTAAAGAAGGGCTCAGGGCCAACGCAGGAAATGCAAACTCTGCAGCTGGGCATGCCCACAGAT
This sequence comes from Drosophila stalkeri, assembly GCA_035047405.1. Classification (NCBI taxonomy): domain Eukaryota; kingdom Metazoa; phylum Arthropoda; class Insecta; order Diptera; family Drosophilidae; genus Drosophila; species Drosophila stalkeri. The sequence goes on from JAWNPR010000142.1 coordinate 6,337,557, forward strand.
CTGCAGCGTGAAATGGAGGGACATCTGCCCTCCAAGCTGACCAACATTACGTTTAGTGGACCCCAATTCACGAATCTCAATGAGCACATATTGCGGGTGAGTTAGTTACAACTACAAATTGAATATTCATATTTGTATTTGTAGAAGGAACAAATATTTATATATGTAGCATCATCAGATATATCTATTCTGATGATATATTTATCAGTCGAGCTACTTCAATTTCAATTTTATATTATTTTATATTATATTATTGGAAATACATAAATATTATGAAATGTATTACATTAGCTCTTTTTATACATATGTATATCAATTAATATTATATCGTATTCTTTATAGGGCATGCGCTCGCCTTATCTGTATATGCAACTGTTTAATACCTCGCTGCAAGCTCTGCCTCCGAACTTCTTTAAGCACATGGGTCGTGTTCGTAATATATCGCTGGACATACGCTATCACAATCGCAATTTGAAGAAAATACCCAATCCCAATACGGGCGCAGTGCCTTATTTGCCAAATAGTGTTTTCCTCACCGATCTCAAGATGTCCCACACGGATCTCAACTGCGATTGCGATTTGGGGTACCTAAAGATCTTTACTTTATAAGAATAATATATTTAATATTATTTTATTTACTAGTTGGGTGGAGTTCTGGCAACGTAAGCGGCGTCAATATATTTGCTCTTCGCAGACCTGGACCGATACGGTGTTCCGCACCTTTATGAACTCACCTTGTCAGGTGTACGGTAGACACAATTGCGACGATCATGACGACGATCTGCGCGAGACGCGTTGTGATAATAAGGGTGGACAGCAGCTACTTGAGGTGAGTTGAGCGAAAGAGATTTTGAATTTTGCTGGGTATATATGGGGTATATTCGATTCCATAGTTGATAGATTGAGTAACACACCTTCTCATCCTTGTCACCTAACCTAAATACAGAGTTTGAGCACATTTAATTAAATTTGAATTTTTCAATTCTTTTTTTTTTTAGGCTCTAAAGTTCGATCTGGAATGTGGCTGGGATAATGCCAATTGTCGAGAAACTGCCATGGTTATAGTTGCCGTTTGTTTGGCATTTGTGTTCTGGATGTGACTTCTGTACTTTGCATATAAGACGTCCACCGACTTTTACAATATTCTAGAGCGGGTCTATGGCAGACAAGTCATTTAAGCGCTTGCCAACTGCAGCATCTAGAATTTAAGCGTGATGAGAGACTTTGTTTCAAAACCTTGTTTTTGTTTGTTCTACTTTTCAGTCCTTTTAACCGATCTTTAGAGTCCTTGGTAACGCCTTATATGTAGTAATCCTCTATATACTCTAAATACACTCAGCACTCTTTTTCTACTCATTTCAGTTTGTAGTTATTATTCTTATAAGCACTTATCTTAATTTTTGTTCTATATAATCCAGCTATGTTAGTCCTAATACTATTTAATCCCTGATTTATTACCATATTTATATATAGAACTACTTAAGTTAGGTCACGTCGCTGCTTAAACAATTTCAATTGAAAGTCTGTAAAATGTTTCATAAACATAATAAATATTTACGGTAGGTTAACTGGGCTTCTTGTTTCATTTAGTTTCATTTGCCCTCTTCTCTATTTGTTGTTTTTTTTTTTTTTGTTTCCTGTCATCAGCTTAAAGCCTTGGACTTTATAATGAGTCCAAAGCAACAACAGGGCGATGTACAGGAAACAACAACAACAACAAAAACATCAAGTAATTAAAAACTTTCGCTTAAAGTTTCAACGTGTTTTTTTTTTTTCACAGACGATAAATTATTATGTAATGCTACATTGAACTTTCTGCCACCGCCTTTTATGGCATGCGACGGCAATTTTTTTCTTCTCGCAATACCCTGTAATTATTGCAAGTGAATTTGGAGTGGAGTTTGGCAAGTGTGTGAAATGTGCAGAAGATGATATTAAATTTTTATAGAAAATATTTAAAATAAAATTATAGAGGCGTAAGAGGGCCAATGACATAAATATCTATATCTACAGCTGTGAAATAAAATAAAATAAATATTACCCCTTTGAAATGTAAAGTTTAAGAAGCTCTCCTCGATATATTTATCAGTGGATTGTTCTACAGATTACTTTTATAAAAGCAGAAAACAATCAATTATTGCAACAAATGAGAATTTTCACCAAAATATTCAAGGTTTTTTTATGTAATTCAAAAAATTCTCAAAAAAGTCGAAAAATCGACGTAAAAATACAAATTAAATTAAAAATTATTAGAAATATAAAAATAAGTCACAAACTCTAAATTATAGTTAATAACAAATGAAAATGGAAATAATCCCATAGTTTAGTATTTAGTTGTGTTGCCTTTATTGGAAATTAGCAATAGCATTTCAGAGTAGTTTTATTTTATTTTTCACAGCTGTATATATTTAGATATAGAACTACTTGACGTGGTTAATGGTTAATCCCTAAAAACTAAGACTTGGCTATGTATTTGTATTTTACTTATTAATTTTATTTTATTTATTTGCTGTTTTATGTTCTGTTCTACTTTATGGAAATTTCATCGGAACAGAATATATTACATACTATATATAAATATTATTTTAGAGCTATAACAGCTATAACATAACATATCATACATAGCTTAGGAAAAGAAACCCGATTTCGATTTCAGTTAGCACAGATAAATTTTAGAAATGATAATTGATAATTTATATTTCAAGTCAAGACTCTGCTTATGAGTCTTCTTCTAGTATTTGTGCAGGGGGCTAGCAGAGCTATGCACTGCAGTACCTATTCGCCTGGCCAGTCTGTTTGGAAATAGAATCTTATCTCTCGAGAATTTTTCTATTCATATTTCTAACAAAAAAAAAACTTTTAAAAAATGACTCAAAATTTTTATCAACATATTCTGATTACTGAGTTAGATATTTTAAAGACACTCCACTATTAGACACTGCTCGATTCTTTACTCCATATTCGCTTCTCTCTGAGCTATTTTAGCAAAATAGAATGAGAAACAAACCAGATTCTATATGATATACGACACTTAGTCATGCACAGCTCAATTTCAATTGTTTGGCTTTAGTCAAGCTGACATATGATTTTCCTGAGGCTTATGTGCTTTTAGGTATACAGCAAGTCAATCAACAACAAAATCTGCTATTTAGTTTTCTTTTTTTGGCTTTTTATTTTCGACGTTTTTATTGAGCTAAAGTACTTTGTGATATATGGACGGGAGCAGAGCGCGCAGGAAGGGTTTGTGGAGGTCGTTGGGTCCGGCAGCGGCGGCATCGCATTAAAGTTCAAATGGAGCTGCAACAATTTCATCAACTTCCCGTTTATGCACTTTGCCAATGCCCGTGGCGGGGGTGGGCGCCTCACAGCGGCCGCAATAGTGGAGCTGTGGGCATGTAAGTGGGGACTTAACTATATATCTGTGTATGTGTGTGTGTGTGTGTTTGGGTGTGGGTGTGTGTACATGTAGCTTACCTGCTTGCCAATTAAATTTTCAAAGCGTGGTCGCACAAATGCCCAGGCGCCCATGTTACGATGCTCTTCCTGGCTCCAGACGAAACCTGAGAGAGATAAATATAGAAAAAGAGAGAGAGAGAGAGAGAGAGAGAGAGAGAGAGAGAGATAGAGGAGAGAGACAGTGAATGTGGGCTACAAGTCACAAACTTATTACCAGAAAGTTTATGTTCGCAACTTACTCTGCACATTGCCATATTGTGCCAGCTGTGCCTGCAGCTCCTGCACTGGGAATGGACAGAGGGACTCTAGGCGCACAATGGCCGTGTCCTGAATCTGACGTTTGGCGCGTTCCTCGACCAGATTGTAGTAGTGTTTACCGCTACAGATGATGACCTTGCGCACCTGCTCCGGCTGCACAGTGCTGTCACCTAAACAAATTGTTAAAAAAAAAAAAAAACACGGCTCAATGCGAGGCAAGCACTTGAAGAAAGCTACGTTGAAAGGTGAGGCTTTAAGACATTTAAGATGATATATCTGATAGAATATATATATATATGTGTTATATACAAAGAAATAATGACCCTATTGGAAGACACAATAATTTCTGCATTTGATATGTTATTCAGGAAATAACAAGTAAGAAGGCTCTAGTCGAGACGGCTCGACTACGAGATACCCTGAACCCTGCCAAAAAAAATATTCTTCTTCTTACCGCACGTATATATTACGCGCCCTCTGCTAACCGCGCAGTTGCTGCCGACGTTTGGGGGTGGGATGGGCTGTACTTTGAACGATTATAACTCCGTTTCTAGATCGACTATCTTCATGAAACTTTCAGAATATATTAATAGCATTCAAATTTTTTGCAAAATTACAAGTCTCTAGTAGTTGAAATACGTTTTTTTCAAATTGGGGGCGAAGGGGGCGTGGCATCTAAAATCTGAAAATTACAAAATCTGCGTATCCATAATATCTATATAAATATACAAATTTGAAGTCTCTAGCTAAAACGGTGTAGAAGTTATGCTCGAAAAACCTAAAAACACGTAAACAAATTTTCCATAAAATTTTTTATCGATAATTAAGGAATGGGATGAGTTATCGAAAAAACAAAATAAACTTGTACTGCGTAACTAAGATACGAGTATTCATGTAAAATTTCAGCTCTCTAGCTTTTGTAGTTTCCGAAATCTCGACGTTCATACGGACGGACGGACGGACGGACGGACAGACGGACAGGGCTATATCAACTTATTTTTTTGTGCTGATCAAGAATATATATACTTTATGGGGTCTGCGACATCTCCTTCTGCCTGTTACATACATTTTCACAAAAACATTATACCCTGAATTCCCATTTTCAATGGGTTCAGGGTATAAAAACAGCAAACAAATCGATCGAATGGTTTATTCCCTAGACACGGAATAATAAATGAAGTAAGTATTTCCTGGTCGCTCAATTGCTATTTTATAGTCCGTGACAACACCTGATTGAACCAGTCGAAACTTCATTTTATGGAGTTCTTTGATATCATCAATGAAGAACACATATACTCTACATATCTAATATGTATATCTCCCTTTTGCCTTTATTCCCCATTCATCCATTTGCAATGAGCTCCGCATTGAAGCCTTCACACTCACCTATAACATTTTGAAAGAGCGTGCCTGGCTGGAAGTCCTCGTGCGTGGAGGTCGCAGCTGGCAGACGCAGCAATGTCTTGGGCGCCACTACCACCAAGGGCTTGCGGAAATTTCTGGCCAGCTGGCGACGCAGTACATGATAGTATTGAGCGGGTGTTGTGGGATTCACCACATGAATGTTGACGCTGTCGCCATCTGGTGCTGTTTCCTGGGAGTCGCAGAGCTGTAGGAAACGTTCAATGCGGCACGAACTGTGCTCGGAGGCAGCGCCATCATAGCCATGGGGCAGCAACATGACCAAAGCATTCGATTCCATCCATTTACCTGTTTATGAAAAATAGTTTCAATCAAGTCTTAGTCTAAGTTATGGCAATGCAGATCTCACTCTCGCCGGACACTATGAAGGCATCGATGATGATTTGGGCGCCATTGGCAAAGTCACCAAACTGTGCCTCCCATATGATCAGATTCTGGGGATTATCTATGGCCATGCCGTACTCAAAGCCCAGCACCGCCTCCTCGGATAATATGCTATGAGCCAGCTCCAATTTGCCTCCATTGCCACCTTCCATATGATTTAGCGGGATATACATCTCGTTGCTCTGCTGATCCACCAGCATGGCATGGCGATGCGAAAAGGTGCCACGCCCCACATCCTCGCCACTAAGGCGCACATTGTGACCCTGATACATCATGCTGCCAATGGCCAGCGCTTCGGCCGTAGCCCAGTCTATCTTAGCGCCTGCCTCCAGTTTCTTGAGTCTGCCCTGGACAAACGTTTTGAGCAGATGTGGATGAATATTCTGGAAGAGAGAACTTTTAATGAAATCTAACAGAATAATTTGAGAGATTCATCATTTAAGGGCCCAAAGGCCCAATCCTTTATTTCCTCTTCGTTCTTTCTTCATTTCTACTCACAAAGTCGACGGGGTAGGCGACGCTCTGCTGGCCAATCCAGTGCAGCAGACCATAATCCAGACCCGTATCCCAATAGGTCAGCTCATTGGCAGGCGCCAGCTGCAGACCCGCCCACTGCTGCTCAAAGTAGCTTGGAGGCGGCTGATAGCTGGACGCCAAGGCGAGCTCCTCGTTCAGATGGGACATATACTGTTCACGCATTTGCTTAGCTTGCTCGGCGCTTAGCACACCCTGCTTGGCCAGCTCAGCTGTGTAGATGTCTGGCACGGATTGGCGTTGGTGCACAATTTTATAGACCAGCGGATTGGTGAAGGTCGGATCGTCTAGCTCGTTGTGGCCCCAGCGACGATAGCAGTTCAGATCAATGAAGACATCCTTGCGGAATTCGCGTTGATAGCGAAAGGCGAGATTGGTAATGCGAATCAATGCCTCCGGATCATCGCCATTGACATGGAAGACAGGCGCCTGAATGGTCTTGGCCAGATCGGAGCTGTATGCAGTGGAGCGTCCGCGCTCACCTGGTGTGGTGAAGCCCACCTGATTGTTGACAATCAGATGCAGGCTGCCGCCCACCTCAAAGTGTGGCACATAGGCCATATTGAGGCATTCCTGATTGATGCCCTGGCCAGCGAAAGCTGCATCTCCATGCAGGATCACATTCAAAACATGCTGGCCAAAGGGTTCAGCACTCTCTGAATTTCTGTTAAAGGCACCTTCGCCACGTGTCTGCTGCTTGGAGCGCGTCTTGCCCATGGCCACTGGATTGGCGGCCTGTTCGAGAAAGGCAAATGAATACAAATCCGTCATGAATTTGTGTAGCACCAGGACTCACCTCCAGATGCGAAGGATTTCGCACCATGCTAAAGTTGATGCTCTTGCCAAGCACTTGCAGCTGTTCGGAAACATCTGCGTAAGATGTGGGTTTGATTAAATTACGCATACATCGCGTGGCCCCCGTTTGGCAGCCAGCAAACCCATTTCTAATAAAAGTTTCACTTACGGAAGTGACTTATGACGTCCGACATGGCCTCAATGTCGTCGGCAAACTCCGATGCGCCGCTGAGTTTGCGAAAAACTTTTGCCGGCCGCATGTTCAGCAGCGCCGCCTGCAGGGAGGTGCGTCCACGGTGGGGCATGGCCAGTACCACATGCTCAATGTTGGCTGTTGTTGTTACGGGTTGTTGTTACGGGTTGTTGTTGTTGTTGTCAGCGTATGGCAATGGAACAAAGTTTTTGGAAGAAAATCGGATTAGGGTTAAAACAAGCGTGCTCCCAAAATACGCGCATGTGAGTATTTCGAGTTGTGTGTCTTATGGAGAGCAGAGCGTATAGATATGGATTATATCATAAGCACGTACGTATACATCATATATACATATATGTATATATGTGTATGTATATATATATGTATGTGTTATTGTTATAACTACTAAACTGATCCTATAATAAAGTGGAAACTGAGCTTGACTACAAACTTTAGCTCTTAGAGTTTTCATAAATATGCTGTCTAGATATAGGAAATGATATTTTAGGCATGGAAAGAATAGATAGTTATAGAAATTTGTCAAGAATGCAGTTTGTTGTTCTCCCAGTCTCTTGACTGAGAGTATGAAGGCTTCAGTCTGCTTTGAAGCACTGGGAATACTTGCCATACATAAATTTTATTCGAATATTAAAAGATTTTTTAGCTACTAATTATATCTCTGTAATGCCATTCAAACTTTTCATTTTCTATTATATGTACACTCCTATTCATACTGATTTCAATATCATATCAACTATTCATATTTACTATCAATACCATAATTCGAATTCTTCTTAATCATTTGCCTCTTTCGGCGTTAATTTCAGCAACCTTTCTACTCTTACAATATTATATATATATATTTTAAAATTATTTATATAGATATATTTATTCAGTATTCACACGAGTGTTTTGATAAGAATGTAATACTATTTAAATCAAATTTGTCATATGAAAATAAATTATTTACTAATCATAATTAATATTTTTAAATGTTTCTGAAATTCAAATCTCAAATTCTTCTTTGCTTGTTTGTTTTTTGTAAAAGTAGATTAAATTAAAGGCAGCATAAAACTTAGCTGAATAAAACGTATTTATAAAAAAAAATGAAAATAAAAATAAAAATCAATTAAAATTTAATAAATAAAATAAAAAAATAAATATAAGAAATAAAATAATTAAAATAAATAAAAAAATAAAATGAAAATAAAATAAATAGAAAAATATATAAAAAATAAATAAATAAATAAATATTTTTAACATACTTTCTAGACCTCTTAAATTGACATTCGAGAATAAGTAAATAAAGTAAAATAAAATAAATAGAAATAAAATAAATAAAAATGAAATAGAAATAAAATAAATTAATAAATTATATTATATCGAAATAAAATAAATAAATTAAATGGAAATAAAATAAGTAAATAAAATAAATTAAATGGAAGTAAAATAAATAGAAATAAAATAAATTAATTAAATAGAAATAATTTTAAATTAAATAGAAATAAAATAAGTAAATAAAATAAATTAAATGGAAGTAAAATATTCTATTAATAAAAATTAAATTAAATAGAAATAAAATAAATAAATAAATAAATATTTTTAGCATACTTTCTAGGCCATTTAAATGGATCTTCGAGGCATCTGCTAGTCGGTTTTCTGCTTGAAAGTATCACTTACTGACAGTTTTCAATTGTCTCAAACTCTTGACTTTGCTATGCATTATCTTTAATTATTGTTGACATTTTCTATTGAAAGTCTGATGCGATGAGGCACATATTTAATTTTAATTTATTCCGCCGCCCTATTGGGAAAATGCTGCGTGCGGCTTGTTGCTGAACTGACCTTGAACGCTGTCGCGCAGGAGCTGCCAAAAGAATGCCAACATGGACTCGGCGCCCTCGCCGCTGTAGCGCTTGACCGTGGGAAACTTGAGGGCCATGAAATTATCCCATGCCTGGGACTTAATTAGCAGCTCGGCGATTTCGCAGCGCTCCGTCGACTGCAGCTGGCGCTCGGACAACGACTCAAAGTTCTTAGCCAGCCATTCGCGTTCCTCGGTGTCCTGTCGGGCAGGTTTATATTACTTTGCTTTTTGCTTTCTTTTTTTTTTTTTTTTTTTTTTTTTTTTTTTTTGTGTTGAGCTGCCTCAGCAGTTTTATATATGAATTATATGAGTGCTTACCTCTACGTAGGCGAACTCGGCGCTGGCCGAGCTGCTGCAGTAAATGTCGCGCAGCAGCTGCTCCAACTGGGCCACGTTCTGGGCACCCGTCGGCGCACTGAGGAGGCCAGCGGTGCGCACCGTTTGCTGTGTCTGCAGTCCATAAAATGCGGGATTTAATTCCTGCAGCTCGCTGCAAAAGGCCACATAGCACATTGACAATACAAAGGAGCCCGACAAGCGAAAATATATTTTTGTATGTTGGTATATAAAAAAAAATTATATGATACTTAAAATGGGTCTCGGCTTGGCTTGGCTTGGCTTGGCTTGGCTTGGCTCGGCTCGGCTCGATTTCCCGCATTATTTACCTTTGCCCGCCGGACACTTTGATGCTGATGGGATTTACGGCTGCCAATTTGTGTCCATGCTGGCGAAATGCCTCCACCCAGCGATAGACGTTGCCCTGTGCATTGCGCGACTGTTTCACCTCCTCAGATACTGAAACACATGCGTAAACAATATATAAATTTTCATTTGCAGTTATAAATTATTAAAAACAGAAAATGCACAGGGAATGCGTAAGAGGGAAACAAGCAAAGAAAGAGATAGAGACAGAGAGAAAGAGAGGGAGAGCAATGTATTGCTAACGTGTGTGGCCTATGCGAATTTATTGGCTTTTTATTTTATGGCATAAATATTTGGGTTTAGGTTCAATGCGCGACTAAAGTCAAGACAGGCATATTAGCTTTAGCATGACTTAGACTTTTGTATATATAAATTTAAGCTATTTTTACAATCAATTATGGAATGCAATTAATTTTTTATAATAATTTTACTACACATTAGCATTTGCATAAATTCCAATTCAAAAATAATAAAAAAAATATTTGCAATATTTTTAATGTTCATTCTTTATTTTATTTTAGGCATTTTCATTCAAAAGGATTATTAAAATAATTATTGAAAACTAAATTTTGTTTGCATAAAAGTTAATCAAACATATTCTTAATTTCGATGTATATGGCCTAGAATTTTGTATTTCTAATCATTTATATAAAATTTTGAATTTAAAATTTGTATAATAATTTTACTACACATTAGCATTAAAATAAATATTTTATATCTATTTAAAAATTTTAAAAAAATATTTGCAATATTTTTAAGACTTATTCCTTATTTTATTTTAGGCATTATTTTCATTCAAAAAGATTGTTCAAATAATTATTGAAAACAACATTTTTGTTTGCATAAAAATTAAACAAAAATAATTTTAATAGAATTTTAATGTAGAATCAATGAAGACGAGATTTCAGGGAAACTGTTATCTCATGCTAATATCTTCTAATTTATATATATATATATATATATATATATATACATACTTATATAACTAAAGTATATAATTATATAAACAATTTCAGATGAGTATATCAACTGTGATCATAGCTAAAACTCCAAAGCTATGCTGAGATACCTCTCCATTTCGTCCAATGGGAAATAAATATTTTAAGGTTTTATTATATGCAAAATTCAATTCCTTTCTAGATAATATAGATAATCTTAGCTCTAAAGAGCATTTGAATTTCGTTGCTTCACAAATAAATATTTGGTTTGGCAGTTATATATATAGAAGGAAGATATGGCATTTCGTGTGTGTGTGTGTGTTTTTTATGGGGTTTCCTTTTTTTTTTTATGGTATTTTATTTTGGGGCTAAGCCGTTGATAGCTGCTTTCTGCTTAGGTGTTTATGTGCCAAAGTGTTATACTGCTTAAAGCATGTGTGTGTGTGTGTGTGTATGTGCATTCCAAGTCGATTACGAGATGCTTGATGCCAGGATCATTTGACAGTTTGTCGAAGAGTTACTCGAAAATGCATTAAAACGTAATATGCTTTAACAATTTATGCAATTCGTTGACAATATTACATTTCTGTACGTTTTTTCGATTTCTTGTATTTTGTTGTTGTTGTTGTTGTTGTTGCTGTTGGTAATAAATCAATTTATTGTGGCAGGACATGCAGGTCCTGCCGTTGCTGTTGCGCAAGTCAAGCACACAATGAATGATGAATGATATTTGTGGCAAAGATATTTCATCTTGAGCGTGCAAATATTATTGAGCCAGCGCGCAGAGCACAGACATAATGGCAAACCTGACAGTTATATATGAGACAGACAGAGAGAGAAAGAGAGAGAGAGAGAGAGAGAGAGAGAGGGAGATGGCGAGAGCGTACAATAAGAAAGTGCAAGCAAGCCCTTGATCCGACCAGTGGCATTCGATGGGAAACCCGAATCGATGTTGGCCGTTTGATTGGATGCTGTCAACTGAATTAAAAGGAAGCTCACAGCGTGCAACATGGAGCTGGAAACGCGCAGCTCGCGTAGCTGATGTCATACAATAAACTGGCATCAAGTCCAAAAGCAATTGAGTCATGTCGCCGTCCAGCAGGTTGTGCAGGACAAGTGTTCAAAGGAACTGCCAAACAACATTCCAGTTGACTTCAGTCAAAGCTTTGCCATTGTTCGCCTCTATTTGATCAAGTTGACCCCCGTGAAGGCATACAGACAGATAAATAGCTGGGTGGGTTCTATTCATACTCGGAAATGAAAAAATAGTGCTTGATATGAATTAAATTCCTATCTATGGCCAGTGCCTTAACAAAAATTATAGCTGGCATGGATTTTAGTTTTTAGTTTATGAATTGTCTGATTTGGGTAGATATAGATCTTGATATATCTTAAGGGATAATCAAATATTGAAACAAGGTATTCAATTTTACATTATTTATATAAGTTATTTACCTAAATCAAACAATTAATAAACTAAAAATTATAAGTACACTGAAAACTATATATAGATATTATTATCAATGTATGACAAATGATATGTGTATATATCTTCTGTCTCGATTTGAGCATGCAAATATTGACCTAGGCAATATTTCATTTCTGTATATTAAAATAATATGCTAAAAGAGTAGTTTGCATATTAAAATATCTTTGATATGTATTTCTCTAAAATCCTCAAACATAAATCTGATTAAAAGTAGTTGAATTTTTAGCAATTCTTTTTTTTTTATTCTATTCTATTATCAAATCATTTGGTTCAAGTTTCGCGTAATAATAATTCAAGTAATAAATCTATATAAATATATACAAATATATATGAGAATATAAAATCTTCTGTATTGAATAAACTCCAGGCGGAAGCATTATGCTCTACATATATTCTAACCCGATTAAAGTTGAGCTTATCAATCCATAAGCCACTGAGTGTAAAAGTCTAATTTTTATTCCATCATACTATGCACACTTTCTCTATCTCTCTCTTTCACTCTCTCTATCTCCCTCTCTCTTTGCATGTTAATGGGAATTGACTTGCCTCGTGGTTGATAAAACCTTGCCTCCTTCTAGTCTCCCCGCCTAGACCTGTCCCCACTTTATTGAATACTGCCAATTGTGTGGCTCTCTAAGTCCTGGCCAGAGACTCAGAAGTCCAATTCGCAATTTTTGGGCTTTTGTTTGCACAACTTTGTTATTTTGCTGTGCACACACACACACACACACAAATACGCACACATGCATTCACACGCAAGTGTGTGTGCAGGTGCGTACGTGTGTTTTGTTTAGCTATGCTTCGTTTTTGCAACTGAAAATCGTTTAAATCATGGCCCAGTCCAATGGCTGGGCCTAATGATTGACTTTATTGGCAAACTCAGTCGCTGTCATGTTAGTTTTCCATTAAAAAATCGTAGCTTAGGAAAAACAGTTTCGTTAAACTGAGCTAGACTAGAGCTAGGAAAATAATGAAATGATAAATTAAAATAACATTTTTAATAACTTTATAAGCAAGTAAAGAGAGCTTCAAGTTTGTATTAAATTTTAAAGCAGCTATCAGCATCTGAACTAAGTTTTAATCATCATTGTATGTCATAATAGATACGTTTTCCACTACATTTGTTTAATAAAAGATATAAATTGAATTTTAAAAAATATATATAAAAAAAATATAAAATATAATATATTGTTAAAAAAATAATTTAAAATAAAAATTAAAATAAATAATTAAAAAAAAAAAAATAAATAAATAAAGAAAATAAATTGCATTTTAGAAACCAATTTCTATTTCAGCAAATATAAACAAACTGAATTAAGCGCTGCAACAGGTTGCTGCGAACATGCTCGATGTGCGTGTGGAGCACGTTCGAGCCGACAATTGCATGTAGCGAACATGTTTGAGTTGCCTGGCCTCTTCTGTTTGTATGTGGGTTGTCCACAGCAATTCGCATTGTTGTTTTTGGTTGCGGATGGCATTCTCGTTGTTGTAGGTGAAGGGTTTGCGGCTGCACTCAAACACGCATTGATAAACACAGCTAAACACGGCATCAACAGAATTGTTCAGAAATTGTGCCATAAAAATATTGTATTACAATTTTATTTAGTTTCTAGCTGCGTTGATAAGTTCGAATATGTTTGCTAAAAAAAAAATAACGGTTTGTTATCTCAGCGCGCTGGAAATTTTATACAACCAGAGATTATCATGGAAGCCGCTGCAATCTTTTCACTATGAGCTGATTACACTTTTAGATTTGTAGCACAATTCACTTTCAGGTACAAATTTATAAATCGTCTTATGCTTTTATTTTAATTTTAATACCTTCGAAGGCACGCCTGGTCACCGGCCGATAGCCCCAAACGCCCACTTTGCTGTGATAGTTGCGCTGTGGGCGTGGCCAGTTAGTGATCAATTTACTTCTTGCGCTTGCAGCGTTTCGTAGCATTTTAATAAATTTATATATGTATAAATATATTTTTTTTTTAGTTTTTTACAGTTGTTCTTATGCTCGCCGCTGTCAACTGCCGCTGCTCGCGTTCGCCCGAGAACTAAAAGTCATTCAGATCACTCGAGACCCCCTTGGGCTTTTGCTTTGCTGATAAGCAATAAGCGATCAGCAGAGCTCTTTTACTATATGGAGAGACAAACGCTTCACTTTTGCTCTCCCTCTCTCTATCTTTTCAGTTTCTCAATTACTTTGTTTAGTTAGTGTCCAGACTGGAAGTATAGCGCTCTCTTCTTTGGCATTGTTCCAGCTGATACAGCTGATATATACACATTTCTTTTTGGATTGTTGAATTTGTGTTGCATACTTTTAGGCTGCATTTAAAATTCAAATATGAAGCCAGTTAATGTTTGATGTGCTAGAAATGACTCATTTTTCATAATTTTCATAATGTTAGATGACACAGCTACGCATTTATAATTTTTAAATTGTAAATCATTTTTATAATAATATATTATATAATATATTAATTTTGTTATCTACATTTTGTTTTTTAAATTTTTATAATAATAATGAGTGAGCTGCACTTTTTTTTAATAGTATTTTTAGTATTGAGGAAATCGCAAAGTTTAATGTGAAATTTTTATAATTATATTGTGTAGTGGCAATGCCTTGATTGATTCAATCAATTTTTATGAAGTTTTGTGGCTAGTGAATTTTATGATATAGAGGGAATATGCCGTGGATGTTTCCAACTACAATTTCTAAAATGGATAAAGTTCAAAGCATACGGCTCCAAAGGGCGTATTTCTTTAAGCTTTAATTTAGTTATTATATTATTGATAATAATTGATTTTTTTTTAAATGAAATGAAATTGATCTAGCTACACATACATATAATATATATAATAAAAAACAATGTCATTCAATAATAATATATATTTTTATTACGTCTCTTAGTCTTATCTAGCCGGAAACTCATATTTCAACTACAATTGACTATACCAAAATGCAATCTATATTCTGGCGAACTTTTGTACTTGATATTGAATACGAAAATAGCTATTATTTTATCAATTAAGGCATATAGCTTTTATATAAAACTAATATACGGATATTATAATTAGATATATATAAATCTTATCTATTTTTAAATAGAATATAATTATTGCGTAACAAGAATTTGTATTATAGTTAATAAATTTTTTTTATAAATATAAATATAAGACTTGTGCGCATTTAAAAAAAAAAAAAAATTAATTTTTATAAATTATAAAGATTTATAATATAAAAAACTGCCAAACAGTGCAGATATTTATGAGTTTTTCATTGTTTGTTGAAATGAAGCACGTTAATTGTTGTGACGCTGATTTCATTCATAAACGGACAGAAAATGCCAGCTTGTTGTTGTTGTTGTTGTTGTTGCTGTATGGCTCATTGTCTATAATTATATTAGCGGGTCGGAGGATGGCAATTGGCGTAAGGAATAATGATGATTAACTGTAATGGAAATGAATCACAAATCGTAATGCGGTTAAAGTCAACAAAAGCTAAGGCAAAACGATATCAAGGCACTCAAAGAGAAAGAAAGAAAGAGACAGAGAGAGACAGATAGCGAGTGAGCAAGTGAGAGAGAGAGAGACAGAGAGAGACTGAGTCTAATGAGAGAGCATTAAATAAACAAAGTCATTTGGAAACGAAATACTTGCACAATTGCCTCAGGCAATTGGACCTGGCCAACATAATGTGGAGCGTCGAATAGCCGAGGAATGCCTTATCAGTGCGTGGTGGTTTTTAGCTGATAAGATAATGCACGCAATAGCTGTGGAGCATAGGAGATAACGGTATACCCAGATTTCACAATCAACAGAAAACGGTAAACGCTGACAAGTGTAGGCAGTCGACAGGTTTTTGGCAACGCCTCGACTTCAGTCTTAACTGAGCGTGGCACCCTAACGAACGTACTTATTTAGCTGTCTATAAGGTTGGTAGTGTTGCAAAGTGCTAAGAGAATAATTTATATACATATATATATATATATCAAAAGAAATTGCTGATGATATCATCAAGTGAAAAATTGATTTTGAAACCATAATTTGAGTGTGAAAAAAAAGAAAACTGAAATTTATTTCAATTAACTGTACTTTAGTTTTGTAGTGTTGTAAAGTGTCTTTTGATGATGTCATCAAGTGAAGAAAAAATGCCATTAAGCAAGTGAAAAACTAAAAAGTAAAATCATTCTACTTCAATAAATGATCATTTCTATCAATGTGTGTTAATTTTTCAGTACGATAAACGAACCGAATTACAAATTGAGCGAATCGAAAATTTAAGCAAAAGGTGTTTGGCGCAGCAATTGTGACAATGCGCTTGAAACTATTTGTGGTCTGTGCGCTGGCCTGCGGCTTCATGGCCTATGTGCTGGCCAATGAGAATATCTCATCGGAAGTGGAAGATCAAATTATAAATGCGCCAGCCGCGAACAAAGCAGCCGCAACCAAAAAGGCACAGGCCGTTGAATTTGTGGATATTGTCGAGCCACCGCCGCCGCCAGCGCCAGTTGTAAAAGCAGCAGCTGCAGCAGCACCGGCAGCCCCACCAGCGGCTATCAAGCAGGTGGACACCGTGGTGGCCTCTAAGCCTGCAGCCACGCCCAGTGCGGCGCCTGCAGTGAAAGCCAAAGTTGCGCCCAACCCGCTGCCCGTGACCCCAGCCTCCAATCGTGGCACCGATGACATTCTCACCGTGGCGGGTCTCAAACCGCAGGCCCATTCCGGTGCACTAGTCATGCCCTACGACTATCTGGGCGAGCTGTACGATCTGGATTCCACTGGCTACAATTGGGGTAAGTGTTACGGCCCAGCTACCAATCGTAGCTGATTCACTTCACAATTACTCATACGCCAAGTTAAACGTACAACTATCTTATCAGTGAGTTTGGCTTGCAAGCCTAACCAATATTTGCTCGATGGCTCAAAAACCTCGAACACACGCACAGAGTTGTCTCTCGATAGGGTGGACGGACGGATAGTCAGTCTTTACTAGCCGATAAGATAAAGCCAACAGTATAGATATTTAAAGCTAACGATTGTTGTGCCTTTGCTTTGCAAACAAAACAAGTGAAATCGTAGCAGAAGAGACAGGTGGATGCAGAGAGAGTGAGAGAGAGGGAGAGAGAGGGAGAGAGAGTGAGAGCTAGATTGGGAGAGTCAATGAGAGAGAGAGAGAGAATTTTTGGTAACAAATTGATATCTATATATAAACAGGTGTGGTTTATATATATATATATATATATATTTTCAATGATTCAGTTTACAACTGCTCTGATAACTTGTAATCGGCGCTGATAATTTATATGATGAGAGAGAACTGCTTTGTTCATATATTAGTCATATCTGGTTACACATTATGACTAAATTTTCTTATATAAATTATTAGTTTACGTCCTTAACCTATATGGAGTTAAAGCACCAAAGGTGACCTATTAACTGCTAAATAAAGGAGTTCACTTAATTTTTGAATAGAAAAGAAAATGTATTTATATTTATTTCTAATTTTAAAAATATATATATTTATAGCAGATATTTAATTGTTTAGTATAGCGTATATAAACATAGAATTTGCAAAAAAAAAATCCATTAAAGTTGTTTTAGCTTTTTTTTAGTTTTTTTTATTTATTTATTTTTTTAATTTTTGATTTTATATATATATATATATATATATATATATATATATATATATATATATATATATATATATATATACATACATATATTTTTTTTTTCATTTTCTCTATATTTTTAAGAATTTTTTTTCACATATATAAGAGTACTGCTTTCTCTATATATTAGAGAACTCTATACATAAGTCATATTTGATTTTACATTATGACTAAATATTTGGATACTTAAATTTTTAATGTGTTCTTAACCTTAAATGCTCAGCTGATCAACTGATATCAACTGTCATTATCAATTATTTAGTTCAATTTAAATTTTTGACATGCATTCAAATGAATAGGAATATATACTCTTATATTTCATGCCAGATTTTATATATATTACATATAATCCAACTATTTAGCTAAAAATCCGTAAATGTTTAGTTCAGAAGAGAAATTCGTTTGTTTTCATTTTTTATATATATTTATATATATATATTTTTTTTTAAATTTTTTTTCATTTACAATTTTCAATAACAAATTTTTTAAATTTTATTCAAAATTTGTATTTTTCATAAATTATGTTTTCTGCTACTTTTAGAGACACTTTAGTTTACCATTAAATACTTTTTTAAATATTTATACCAATATTTTTTGCTATATTCAAATTTGTTTCCATTTTTTCCTCTGTATTTATAAGCATTTCATTATGTTTTACATTTTGAATTTATTATTCCATATTATGTTTTACATCATAGGATATCATAATCTTATATAGATATATATATGCCTATAGATATGTTGAACACTTGACTAAAGACTAAAGACTAAATAGCTAGTTAATAGTTAATCCTTGGGAGCTTGCACTAGTTGAATCCTAACACAATTGTGTTGCATGGGGGGATGTGGGGCATGGCGTCAATGGCTTCATTCCTCTCTCTCTCTCATGCACTCATCGAGATGCGCTGCTCGTACTCGGCAATGCGTAATCGCACGGGCACAACCAGACTCAGGTCCTCCATCATGGCATGTCGCTGTGGTCGCAGCGTTGCATTTGAATTTTGACGTGCAATCGTGGCACGTGATTTCTCCACTGAGGGCTTGCGGCGCAATGAGCTCTTCCGTTGTATGCCGCCGCCGCTTCCGCTGCTGGGTGCCTTGGCAGTGGGCGTGGCAAATAGCATATGTTGCGCTGATGTGTTGTTGGGCGTGGCAGGTGTGCTGGTCAGTCGCTTGGGCTTTGGTGGCGGCACTACGCCATTGACGCCCATGGTGGCCACGCCCTGTGGACGGCTCGATCGCAGCAGCGAGATAAAATGATTGCTGTTTCTATTCGAGCTCTGGCCAGTGGCCGATTCATAGGTGTTCGTTAGTTTGTTGAAGAAGTTGATTTTGTCGCTGACGCTGCGCGTGATCACTGCAGCGGGCTCCTCTGACTGCTCGGTGCTGCCACAGAATGTGGCATTGCAATCCGCTGATTGAGGTTGTGATGTTGACGACAGCTTCTCATCGGAGCCATTGTTGCGCTTGGACATTTCCAGTACCTTTTCGCGCAATTCCATGGACCAGCGCTTCTGCGGTCGATGCAGCTGCGGACGCAGCGATTGCAATTGCGATTGAGATTTCTGGGCATCTGGGCTGCCGAGTGCCAAAGACAGTTCGCTGGTGTAGCGCGGCTTGGATGGTGCTGGCAATGGTGTGGATGTAATCGCTGGCAGCTGCTCCTCCTCGTCAATGTCCATTTCCAGTTCGCTGAAGCTGCTGGCCGTATTTAGCTGCGGCATCGCGGCGGGCAGCTTGTAATTGTAAAACTGAAAGTTAAACGTGCTGATGCTCATCTTGCGTCGAGTGTTGTTGCGTGTTGAATGTGCTGCAATGCGACCGTGTTGCAAGTTTATATAGCACAATGTCTAGCTACCTGGACACTGGGCGCAGTGTGCAGAGTGCATAGAGCAGCTGGCCAATAGACGTCAGGTAGTTAACTACAAAGTTGGCTAGATTAATTTTTGGTACTAAATTTGACTTGCCTGCAAATGTGAATTCTGAGAAATTGGTCAGCAAAAAAGAAAGGAAAATCGTGCGAGATTTCGCTCGAATAGAGAGCGGCACACGCGAATTTTGCGTATTTTCCAAACGACCATAAATCAAGCGCTAATCCCATCGCCCACACCTACCTGAGCGACGAGAGTTCTCTTTTTTTTTTTGCAACAGCAGCAAGAGCACTCAAAAAGGATTAGTGCCGGCAGGATAACATTTTATGGCCTGTCAACTCGACACTGATTCATAAATAGATTAAAAACTGATCCATTCTGCGACAGCTGCACGAAAAACAATTCGAACAAATGCGAAAAGGGACCTCACCTGGCCAAAGCTTAGGCAACTAACTGTTCAGCTGACTATTAATTAGCCACAACTGCCATCAACAATTATCGGGCATTATACACTGCTTATATATCATCATCATCAACATTGAAATGCACTTAATAATTGTCTGCCCTGCCGTAGCTGGGCACAAAAGAGCTTAATGGTTGAATAAATCGTTGCCTCATTGGGAATCGTTGCATTAATTGGCCAATGAATGGTTAAGCCCTGCTCGGGGAATGGCTCTTATTGAAGCGTATATGAAATCTTGATAGCCACAATTAATATGAATTTGTCAAAGGTGAAATTCATTTATCCATAATAAAGGCTGCATCGATGATATAAAATTAAAATAATTATTTAGGGAATAGTATTTTCGATTTAATATTCTGCAAGGAATAACTTTTTATTTTAATTGCTTTTATATTATTTTTTCTTGTATTTACAATTTGAATTAACATAAATTTATATATACAAAATTATTATGCATACATATATTAGAATATTAGTTAAGATAATAGTTAATTAACTTAGATATGCCAATATAGGGATTATCTTGCACTTCTAGTATCAACATATTAAAATTTCTTTTCAATATAATAAATATTAGACAGATTCCAAATAAAACGGTAAAAAAAACTTTTTAATACAATCTAATATATAATTAATATTAACCCTTACACTAGAAGTTGAGTAAATTAACAAATCCTCTCATACAATATCCCTCTATATACTGATCCCTGATATAAAATAAAAAAAAAAAAAATTTAAATATATTAAACTGCTATTCAAAATAAAAACTCCTAGTGAGCAGTCAGTGGACGCCTCCATAATTACTTTCAATTTATCTAAGAATTTTCAAACATTATTTACTATAAAAAAAAATAGTTGCAGCTACAAAGTTCTCAATTGAAAAGATATTACCCAGGGGCTAGGAAATGCAAACAGGCAAAAGCCACAGACAGGCTCTGCCTACGAGCGATTCGCTAGCTCTCTTTGAAAATCCTGGTCTAAGGCCTTTGGCTTGCTGTGGCTGCTTTTTGTGTCCCTCAAACATTAGTCGGCTTAAATTGCTTTAAAAAGACAACGCGAAGAGCACTAACAAAAAAAAAAAAGAGGATTGAGAAAAGAAATTACAAAAAACTGCCTGAAACGCTGGTAAAAACGAGTAAATAAATTCTAGGCGGTTATAAGTGACTGCCTAATACCTATGGAGAGAGCTAAAGAAAGGGTAAAGGGTATATGCATTAGAGAAGAGATTAAGTTTGAGTAGACTTAGATAGGCAACTGCAATAGATAGATAGAGCCATAGATCGTAGTCTAAGCTCAATATTTTTTTGAAATGCCTACAATTGAAGCAAAATCAATATACCCCAAAAAGCCATCTCTGAGCGAGCATAACGTTAAGCCGGAGCGAAAGTAAGAAAGGGATACAGCAGAAAGTGTAGCTGGCAAGTTGGTAAAACTGAAATGAATATTAACTGTGACCTTTAATGGCTAAGTGCAGTTGGGAGCGAGGCAGCAATTTTGTAAGTGAGTCAGCAGAAAGAAGCTGCAGTTAGGCACGTGGCAAGTGGCAAGTGGCAAGTGGCATCTGCAGGGAATGGAATGGAATGGTGTGGGAGTGTGGCATGTGGCAAGGCGAAGATTGCAATGCAAGTGCAAAGTTATGCAGTTTATGTGCCGTGCGAGCTGCATGCAACGAGCCTAAATTGAAATGCTGCCTGGCTAGGCACTGGCTAGGCACTGGCATGGCATGGGCTTGTTCCATGCTCACGGCACGCTCCTTTTGCGAAATTGAATACGTAATCTCCTAGGATTAGCCGCTGAAATGTGAAATTATTATAATGGCCAACTGCAGACTTGACTTTAATAACTATGTATGTAACTATATAAATAAATATGTCTATTTATTCTCATCATGCCCGGCAGATCCCAACAATAATGTGGCGCCACCGGATACGCCCTCGACAGCTGCCGGCGGATATACCATCACGCCCGCCCGCCTCGCTGAGCTGCGATCCAACTTCATGTACTGGTTCTTCGACAAGGACAGCTACGGTGGACGCGGCGATTATCAGTTTGATATACACGCCTCGATGACGCAGCTACACAAAAATCTTAACTTCCAAATGCCCTTCTATGGCTTCCGCTTCAACTATACTCGAGTGAGTTGACAACTTGGCCTGATTTATTGCTGACAATATAATATTTATTTTATATATATATATTTTTTTTAGCTCTCGCTCAATGGCTATTTGGAGTTCTCGGACCCGCCCGAGTATCTGACCTATCCCTTGGTCTTCCCCATCAAGGATTGGCCCCACAAGCGTGATCCCTCCTTCATTGGCATCTTCTTCAGCAAGTGCCGCGTGGGTCGCCAGTATCCCTCGGATCTGGACCAGCGCACGCCTGGCGTCTATTTCCGGTTAGTTTTGATTTACTTTCCATTTTCTATTTTACTTTGTTTATATATTTTGCCATTTGTAATCACTGTTACTGTTAGTCGCTTATGCCATTTGCATTTTTAAAATCACTTTCCATACGTGCACTACGAGTTATACTATAATTATTGTACTCTACTTTTTGGGGAGTGAAGTGGGGTATATTGGTTGCGAGTTGGCTGTGAGCAAGAGCTATTGTAATTTTATCAGTTATATTTTCTATTGATGTGATTAATTATTCATGTTGCTGTTCATTAATTTTTGATATTGGAGAAGGCGTTTAGAAGTTCCTAAACATCTTTCACACATTTCCAAATTAACATTGAAACATCATAATTTATATTAAGAGAATTGCTTATTTTTTTTTTATTTATTTATTTTTGTTTTATTTAATGTATTATCACATTGAAAACAAAAAAGAAATGTTTTTTATTTAGTTATTTTTTATTTATTTTTTATTTAATTTATTATTTATCAAATTGATAACGAAACAGAGTTTTTTTTGTGGAATTTTTTTCTTTTATTTTTGCCCTATTTAATTTATTATCAAATTGAATATGAAAAAGAATTTTTTTTTAGTTATTTTTATTTATTTTTTATTTAATGTATTATTTATCATTTTGAAAACGAAAAATAATTTATTTTTATTTCATTATTTTTGTTTTATTTAATTATCACATTGAAAACGAAAAAGAAATGTTTTTATATTTAGTTATTTTTTTATTTAATGTATTATTTATCAAATTTATAACGAACAAGATTTTTTAAAGTTTTTTTTTTTACCTTATTTAATTTATTATCAAATTGAATATGAAAAATTAATATTTTTTTTTTGCTATTTAGTTATTTATATTTATTTTTTATTTAATGTATTATCAAATTGAAAATTTATTATCTCAAATTAAACTCTTGTTAAACAATTACCTTAGCTTTAGCAGAACGTGCAACATGACATTGCCATCATTTAGACAGCTTAGTTCTACAACTCTCTTCTACAACTCCATTCTCTATAGGAGATTATCTCTCACTTCTCTTCTATAGTTCTCTCAGCTCTTCTTCTAGATGACTAGAGCATCTCATAGTCATGTACAGTTTATTGACACGTTCTGATTTGTTTTAAGCACAGATTGTGTGAGGCAAATGTTTGCAAATGCGAACTCTACATTTCCGATTGCACATGTAAAATGTGTGTGTGTGTGTGTGTGCATGTTTTGCATGCATATTGTATATATATATATATTTTTTTTTTATATCTATATATACTCATTCGTATTCACATGCTCATTCGAATTTGCGCGCGTTGTTATTGTTGCTGACTAGTTACTGTCATTTATTGCCGCATTTTGCATTGTTTGCATAGCGTCGTTGTTACATGTTACCTGTTCCCTGTTACCAGATCCGGTTTTTGCTTGGTTCGGCTATATGGCTGCCATTTGTTACCCATTGAGTGTTGCTGATTTCAGCATTCGTTTATGCGTGCATCCATTTCAAAATGGCGTCGCGAACAGCCAACAGTGTTGGCTTGAAACACTGCCAAAAATATAGCCAAAAGCAAAAATATTCTAGCCAAAGATCTAGAGAGAGAGAGCTGCTCGTCGAGTTTTCTGACTGATGCAATTGATTTTGATGCATTATTTTTTATTATTTGCATCTGACGCTCTCTTGACACTTCCGCTTGCTTCTTTCAGCGCTTTGCAGTGCGGCATTTAAGCAATGTCCGTCCAGGCATGCAGAGAACGCTTCTCTCGTTGCTCGGCTTGCATTCCTTCGCGCTTTGCTGCTTGTGTTTTACATTCGCTCTGCTTTCCTCGTTGACCTTTGCATGCATATGAAGGCGTTGCTCGGTTGAGCTCGGCTCACTTTGCTGTTCTCTTTACTTAAAGCTCGCCTTTAATATTGACCGAGTCACTATTTTTCTCTTCACTTTTGGCTACAATTTAACTTCAGGCATTGGCTAAATTGCCAACACTCTTGCCGCCTGATCTGAGCGCGTGCCTATCACACATGAGTCAATTTCATAATGTCGCCAGGGGCTGGGGCTGGGACTGGGGCTGCTGTTCGGCTGCTTCGTGTTGCATTTTTGATGGCCTCGAAAGCAGAGCCGCAGCCACAGCCCCAGCGTAGGTAAGCGACATCAATATGGATAAAATGTAGATTCGCTGCGCTTGCATTTTGCTCTGTTTTTTCGCAATTTTTATTTTTTTTTCGCATATTTTATTCATATTAATTTCGAAATAATTAAATTCACTGCACAAGTTTTCAACAATTTTTTGTTGTTATTGCTATTTTTGCTGTTTATGCAAATTTCTTTGGAAACTTTACCAGTTGCTAGCTTTGGATTGTAATTAGCAGAAATATAACGCATTAATTAGCCGCCCTGTTGTCCACTGCTGAAATCCACTTAGAGTCGATCTATGCATACATTATGTGACTCCACCCACACCACATTTCGAGGCTATATGCAAAGTATTCTGTGCATTTGCCAAAACAATGTTTAAACCAGACAGATACAACGAGGAGCTCTTATTTATAGTCGCCTCGCTCTAGATTGTTTGGGGCTTGTTTAAATTTCAGGCGTTCATTGCTGACGGACTAAAAAATGCGGTTAAAAAATAGCACATAGAGCACATAAATAACATCCCAATTGCTGAGAGTGAGAAGAGCAATGAATGTACTACAGGCATATACATACATACATATGTATGGTCAAAGAGTATTCAAAAAATCTGGTGTAAAAAAAAAAAGAGAAAGGAGAGGCTGAAAGTTGAAGTGAATTTGAATATTTATACAATATATTTCATACAATCCTCAAAGTTAAATCTTATGAAGTAAATATATTATATTAAAGATTAAATATTTCTACTTTATTACAAAAGTAATTTTATATTTGCTGAGTTTAAATTGTTTTTGACTAAATGCATTAATATTTATTTCTTTGCGCCTTATTTCCCTTTAATGTTGTTTAACAGCATAGTTTCACATACGCTTAGAGAGATAATTCAATTAAATAAATTTAATTAAAGTAATCGATTAGTAAAATAATGTAATTTCTGCTAATTGATATATATGTATGTATGTAGAAATTTTATTAAATTGAATAGTCAATTTGACGATTTTCTTTTAATTTTATTTTACAACTTTATTATATTATTATGGAATTAGTTTTAGTTACACTTAAATCATTAAATTATGCCATCGCAAATCTAATTTCATTCTGATTTCATTTCTGACCTGATTTTAAATATTTTTACTTTGAATTTTCACAACGAGCCGCAACTATTGCAGTCCAGTACGGCTGCTGCTATCCGACTCTTTTAGTCTACTTCAAATTCTATTCTATTCTAATTTTCTAACGTTCACCGTTCATATGCCTGATGTTTACTACTGAAATTCTACATGTATTTATTTAAAAATTTTTTTTTTACTTTTTAATTATTTTTTTTTTTTTATTTGGCAAAGAAAAGATTAAAAACATCTCGATTTTAACTAACAACTAAATGTATTCATTTCCAATGTTCTCTTCTTGCTTACATTTCTAGTCAGCTAGACAGATATTACTTGCATATAATAAAGAAGAGTTGCTCGATTCTATTATTCCCATTCCAACAAATGCCTATGATTTAAAGTAAAGACAAATGATTCTCTTACCACTTGGCATATCTGCAATATATAATATCTTTAACATTCATTTATGCTACGCTCTAGCTACTGCTGCTCGCTGTGTCTCAACATGTTCAACAAATGTTTGCTGCCATTCGAGTTCAGTGTACTCTGACACAGTTTGACAAATTGGTGCGACAAAGCAATTAACGGGCTGTAAAGCGCATTTGTTGCGAACAATTTAGTTAGCAAAAAAAATAAAAAAAAAAGAAATGAAAAACACATAGAGAAATAAAAGCGGATGGCGACCATACGACTTGGACAATGACTGTGGGATGCCAAATGCATTTCCATTTCCATTTCCATTTCCATTTCTATTTCTATTTTCACTTTGATAGTTTCAGTCAGTCAGCACTGGACAATATGTCAAAGATGCATCAGTTCGAGTGTTCGCTTATGGGTTAGTGGGACTCTGGCGAATGGGACTATGCGAGCGCTTCATTCTCTGACATTTAATTGTTCAGCAAAAAAAAAAAAAAAATGCTGGACGCAACTTTGATGTTTGTGTGTATGTGTGTGTGTGTGTGTGCTCGCTGGAATTTAATTTAAATAACTTGACTGAAGAGCTGAGTTGAAGCGATGTAGCAGCCGCTGCTCCGACAGGCATGCTATGTAAATTCCACTTGCTTAACAGCATTTACCACCCACACACACACTCCCACACACACTCCCACACACATTCCCACACACACTCCCACACACACTCCCACACACACTTACATCCCAGCTACTCGCCTTTATGTGCGACTATCAATTTAATTATACGCTTATAGTTAACACTCTGCACGGGATTAGCTCAAGTATGTGCGCAGGATACGGCTTACTACTGTTGCCAGCTGCATTACGCATACGTCTCGTGAGTCGCTTATTCAGTGCGAACTTCATTTGCAGCATAATACCTCAGTTCCTTCTCACACACGCAGCTTGACCATTAAATTCGTGATGAGCGCAGGTTTAATTACACACACACACGCACACACACACACACTCACGCACACTCACAATTATACACGCAAATTGTTGGCAGCGCAAATTAAACAACAATAAAGTAGAGCAGCTCTGTGTAGACGAAGTTTTAATGCACTCACTGTATAGTCAGGATAAGAACTGAGATTTTCTTTTTTAAATTTTAATTAAATTTATCAATTTTTTGAGGCGTCATAAAAAATATAAATAATTAACTTATGTACCATATGCCTAATTCATATATTTTTGGTAATTTTTAATTAAATTTTATAGTTTTATAAATCATAATAAATTATAAATCATAATAAATAATATAAATAATGAACTTATCTGCCATATGCCTAATTCATATCTTTTTGCCATTCCCTTAACATTAACATTAACATTAACATTACATATTTCCCAAGCAAATTGATATACCCAAATTTCAGTTAGGGTATCATCAAAATGAATGGGGCCGTTTGGTAGTAAAACTTTCTCAAAAGTGTTTGCAAAGCGTTCAAGTGTGTAAATCAGCAGCGCTGAGCGTTTAATTGTTGTTTGCCAAGGGCAGCCACAAGTGTGGGCGTTGCTGCCACAATTAAAACATTAATGGCCAGTGGGCGTGGCTTAAATGCAAATAAACAAAATACAAAACAAGAAAACCCAATTATATTTGACCTCATATTAGTTAGTTCGTCTTTCATATTTGATTGATTCGTAATTCACTTACTTTCAACTTTGAAGTTTTTGACTTTTTCAACTTTTGTGGAAATGTTTTCATGTGAAATTCAGTTCTGGTTGGTCTGGTCAGAGGCATGCGACGGATACTTTGGCTGCTGCAGCTTGCATGCAATTTTTTGCCATTTTCGCCATTTTCTTTAAGTGCGGCCATTGTTTCACGTTCACACACACAGAGAAAGAGTAAGAGAGAGAGAGAGAGTGAGATGAAATTGGACCAAAAGCAAAAGAAAAAGTCAGACAGAGATGTTGATGAGGAAGCAGATGGTTGTTGGGGCGGGCTATGGAGCAGGCATTTCAACCCAAAATGCAGACAAAACTGTGGCGGCGGCGCCCAAATGTATGCAATAAAGTACATAATGGCGCAGTTCAAGAACTGGTACGCCAAATGTAAGGGGTGGCACGAAACGGGGGGGCGCTGCTTGAAGGGGAGTTGATAAGGCGTAGGTGGGCGGGCCTGTAGCTGACGCTGACGACTAGCAAAACGAGCAATGCGACGCGCTCTTTTACATATATATGCTTATATATATATATATATATATATACATCTATATATATATAAAGATGTATATATATGTATATATATACATTCCATTACTGTTGTTACACTCATTCACAGCTGTGTCTATGTGTTTGTGTCTTTGTAGCTTTTTGGCTTACTTTCACGTACAGAGCTCGTTTCGCTTTTGGCCGCTGCGCGCGCATTTTTAGGCCGTGTGACAATTTTTCTGCTTTATCTTTTTATTATTATTTTTTTGTGCTGTTTTTGTTTTTTTGTTTTTTTTTTTGTCTATTTTGGCTTGAATGTCAATTGCAGACATTTAAAGTTTCATGGCAAAAGCGAACAGCCGGCTAAGATGGAGGCAGCATGCACAATGGGTATGGGCTGTGCATAAATGATAAACTATGCAAGTGCAAGTGCATGTGCATTTGTGTGTGTGTGTGTATTTGTATGCATATACATATATAAGTCTGTCTGTGTGTGTGTGTGGTTTTTGCAGGACTGTGTGTAGTTGTCTCTTTGCGGCATGAGGTTTCTACTGTGCGGTTTTTTTGAACATTTTTTTTTTTTTATAGATATAAAAGTGTATATGCATTACTTTAAATGCGAGTTGCTTAAAGGGATATCCTAATGTATGGATGGGATTTATATATAATAAAAAAAAAAAAAACAAAAAAAATATATATATTAATTAATGACAATTAATATTATAATATATATAATATAAAACATAAAATATAAAATATAAAAAATAAAATATAAAATATAAAATATAGATTATAGAATATAAAACATAAAATATAAAATGTAAAATATAAAATATAAAATATAGAATATAAAATATAAAATGTAAAATATAAAATATAAAATATAGAATATAAAATATAAAATATAAAATATAAAATATAAAATATAAAATATAAAATATAAAATATAAAATATAAAATATAAAATATAAAATATAAAATATAAAATATAAAATATAAAATATAAAATATAAAATATAAAATATAAAATATAAAATATAAAATATAAAATATAAAATATAAAATATAAAATATAAAATATAAAATATAAAATATAAAATATAAAATATAAAATATAAAATATAAAATATAAAATATAAAATATAATATATAAAATATAATAAATAGAAAATCAAACATATAAACTTTAAAATATAAATTAAAAAAATAATTATTTATTTATTTATTATAATATATTTCTGAGGCAGTATTCATTAATTCTAAAGAAATCTAAATTTATTGTAAACACATTTATGTATATTTATTTTAATGTTTCGGAATAACCAAATATTTACTCAATTTACTATGCAGTCTTTTTAGAATAAAAGCCAAGTATAGTTTAAATTTTATTAAATTTAAATGAAATTCCAGCAGTCTCTCTAGCTATGAAATAAATTTAAAGTCTTAACTGTTTTATAAGCTTATATAAATTTTCAAGAAAGTTTTCAATTATATTAGAAGCGCTCTTTGCTGTGAAGGTAAATATATATTTTAAATTCTCAATATATTTTTCATTTATTACAATAGAAACGAAGTAAAATTTAAAACATTTTTATTCTCTACTTATTTTTATTTATAAAATGCGTAAAATTCCAAATATATTTCCATTGCGCTTTTTATTATTTCTAGTTTATAAAATTAGTAAAAATTCCCAATATATTTCCATTGCTCTTCTACACATTTCTACTATATAAAAGTATTTACATTCAATATAAATTTCTCCTGAAATTTAAAGAAATCTTTTTATGCAATTTATGCATAATTTCTTTAGTTATTTACTAGGTATCACCTGGGCGCATATTGTATGCCCGTTATGGCATCTATTTTTACATGCTGGCATTTCGTGTGGCTGCTGTTAGCCATTTTTTGAGCTCGTGTGTGTGTGTGTTTTTTGGCCATGTCGGTAGCTGGTTGCGCTAACAATGTGGACAGCATGTGTTTTCAGTCAGTTGAGGCCGAAATGCAATTTATTTTCGATTGCCAGCTGCTGTCAGTTATAATTTATGAGAGCCATAATTGCATCAGCTGTGTGTGAGTGTGTATAACTATGTATGTATGACAGTGTGTGTGTGTGTGTGTGTAGTAGACATCGGATGTGCGATATAGAGTAATAGGATATATGTTAATATGTTGCTTGTTCTCATGTGCATTTGATGCGCATTTATTGCAATTTTACAAATTATTTGCATTTTGTGGACGCGTCGATGTGTTAATAAATAAATGTTACGTATACGCCGCGTGCGCCTCGCAGCTGCTCACATGCATGATGAATGCATGTTCATTCATGAATATGCTGCACATGAAAAAAAAAAAACGGAAAATGAAAATCAGCCGATTTTATGCTTGTTGTTTACATGCATCACAATGCCGAGCTGCCGCTGCTGTTTGCTTTAGTTTAAATCAACAAAAATCAATAAATTGTTGTTGCCTGCCTGAATGCAAATAACACAAACATTTATCAATGCTGGCGCCGTTGCTGCACAAATATTTCGCTTCGTTTGCCATAAATATTTTGAATTTCATTTAATTGCAATACAGTTCGTTTATCAGCTTTTTACTTTGTCTACCATCCGAAAGTCAAATTGTAAATGGTTCAAAATTTAAATAAAATTCCCATAAATATTTGTATCAAACATTAAAGAATTCATACGCAGCGCTAAAAGTACACAAAAGCAATTAAGGGAACAATTTATTTTTGACATTCTGTGAAGAAGGCCAAAACAGACTTCATAAATAAAACGGACCCAAAGAGAGGCTCATTTGTAATTTTGTCTATCAATATAAATGCTTTCAAGTTCGCTCGATATGAAAGCTAAAGTAATTTCATTGCAATTGGCATCTCTTAATTGTCTTTTCGAAAATGATGATTCTCTCTCAAAAAATAGAAATTGGAAACAAAGGCAGAATACTCATTCGGTTAGCATCACATTTGCAAACTGAATATGCTTGAAAAATCCGCATCTATATATATATATAAGGCGTAGCCGTGTGCTGATTTATATGCCAAACATCAAATCCATTTATCTTCATGCCTGGCAAATCCGTAAGGCAGCTGCTCTGGTCTGGTGATTTGATTTCGCCTTCGCTTATTACTTTTACTCACATATTCACATTCTTATAAATTCATATTTATTTCTGTTTGCAGTGTGGTACGTGATCTGATGGGACGCACGGACCGTTTCGGTGTCGAGGTGCGTGAGCGCACAATGTGGGATATACGCACGGGAGTTGTGGGCGCTGATACATTTGTGCCCAAGCACGTGGTGATCGCCACCTGGAAGAATGTCTCCTTTGCCGGTGGCATTGATAACTCACTCTTTACGGTAAGTTCATTGAAATTTAGAAAACGAAAACTATATACATGGAAGGCAAAGAGATATAATCTTGTGTAATAAAAAGATTAATATATATGAAAATTCTTTTTTAAATGCATTTCTTGCTAACTAATTAAATTATCCATGAATAACATGGAAAATAAATGCAAAAAATACATTCATTTCACTTTGAAAAGTATTATAATTCACAAAATTTATTTTTCTTGCAATTGCATGTAAAGCAATTTCACAAAAAATTTCATAGCATACTTTTCTGCGCAAGTTAATTGAGTGCGAATGGCAGCAAGAAAGCTTATGGCCATTGCTTGATTATTATTATTATTATTATTTACTTTTACTAATAGCTTCTTTTCTCTACTCTCTCTCTCTCTTTTTTTTTACTTCAATCCCTTGCAGACAAACACTTTCCAAATGGTTCTGGCCACCGATGAGGTCTACACCTATGTCATCTACAACTATGCAGTTCTCAATTGGCTCTCACACACTGAGGCAGGCGGCGATACCACCAAGGGTGAGGGCGGTGTGCCCGCATTCGTAAGTCTCTCAAATATGATATTCATTATCAACAGCATCAATTGAAGCACTCTAATTAAAAACGACTTTTTGGCATGCGTTTCGGTCGCACCTAACTAACAAATTACATAATGAAAAATTCCAAACAAATTTTCGCACACGCACTGCTTTTAAGCTACAAACGAGGCAATTTTAATTAACGGCTGCCAAGCAACGGTAAAGTTTTTCATTGCACTTTAGTTGCACGTTGGCAGCTCTTCTATTTGTTGAGCGTTTTCATGTTCTGCTTTTGCTAACTGAAATTTTACAAAATATTTTCTCGAATATAACATATATACATTTGTCTGTGATAGCCTTCTATAACAGAAATTATGTGGGCAGGCATTTCGTTAGAATGCTCAAGCATACAGCAGTTACATGTGCGTGGGCGCACGAGTGTGTGTGTGTGTGTGTGTGTGTGTGTGTGTGTGTTTGCTTGAGTGTATATTCAAATAATTTCTAGTTCAATCGAATTGTTCTATGAAATTCAATTCCATTTGTGAAGTTTACTGATGTGAATAGCTGGCAACGATATTGTGTAATAATGCACATAGATTAT
Organism: Drosophila stalkeri; assembly: GCA_035047405.1. Taxonomy (NCBI): domain Eukaryota; kingdom Metazoa; phylum Arthropoda; class Insecta; order Diptera; family Drosophilidae; genus Drosophila; species Drosophila stalkeri. The sequence continues at coordinate 6,370,326 of JAWNPR010000142.1, forward strand.
AAGTAAACTATAGAAAGAGCATATTAGTTTCATAAATATAGTTATTATTGAGCATGAGTACAGATAAAGATGGAGAACTTGAGGCGATGAAGCTTAGAGTAAATTGTGTTGAGCTTTAATGAAGTTTGTTAACATATTTATTTATTTACTTATTTAAAAAACAGTTTTTTTTTAATATATTTTTTTTTTTGTTAATTAAATATATATATTTGTAGAAAGCTCTAGAGTTTCTTTAAGCTCATTACCTATCTTGATTATTAGCAGTCAAATTAAAGTGAATTAGTAAGCTAAATTGATTAAAGTATATATATATATTTAAAAATATATTTCTGATCTATAAAATAGTCATAGATTAGAAATATATAATTAAAAAAATAATAAAAAATAAAAATAAAAAATCTGTGTAGATCTATAGCACCACCTATGCAAAATTGTTGTTTCAAAATTATTTATTATTTTTTTAAATTATGTATTTCTTATCTATGAATATTTTATATATAATATATATAAACAAAAACATACAGTTATACTCTGCAATATCTTTAAGCATTTTTTTTTTATCTAGTTATATCTAGCTTTTTTTTGATTTGAAAAAATGTTCCAATTACCGTCTTGCTTAGTCATCGCAGCCGAAGTTTTCTGCACTCTGGCTGTGGCTTGTTGTGTGTGTGTGTTGTTGATGGCAACTTAGAAATTATAATTAAACGCACTTGGTGAACTTTGTCTGCATAATGGTCAACAAGTTGTTGGCTAAATTGCTGCTCGTTGGCCAAGAGTTACAGAACCGAATCGAGCTGGTCGGAGAGTCGGCTACTTAATTACAATTTAATTGTGGCTGGAAATTAATATCGATTTGCAATTCAATTGATGTAGGTCGGTTTTAATGCGGGCAACGGTACTCAGGCCTACGAATATAAGCCCTACAGCCAGAACATGGTCATACGGGACTTGGCGAATCGAGGCTGGGGCAATGGATTCCCTGGACGACATATATTCCGCATCGATGAACAGATTTTGATTGGTTCGTGCAACAAGGATATTGGTGCGTATGATTAATGGCTTTTGTCGATTTCGGGTTCACTTTAATTAAGGCTTTCACCTGCAACAGATGCCGCTCTTCTGCCGCTGACATTTGCGCCCGAGTCGGGCAACATGCTGGGCGGTCAGGTGGTGAACATAACGGGACCCTGCTTTGACCCGAACGTCCGAGTCACTTGTCACTTCGACACAGAGTCCGTGCTGGGCACCTATGTGGATCGTAATCGTGTGATTTGTGTGCAGCCCTTCCTCAAGGCCGAGGGCTATATCCGTTTCCAGATCTCCGTGGGCACACAGCGCTTCAAGTGGCGCGGCAAGTACTTCGTGGAGACACCAGCGGCTGCCACCGAGAAGATCTTCTTTGCCACCGACGATGTGCACAAGCGCAATCCCAGCGAGATTCGCATCAGCTGGAATGCCTTCAATTTGACCTCCAATCTGAATGCCAATGTCATGATCTCTCTGTGGGGCTATCGTGAGACGAAGATCGAACCACAGCTGGAGTACATTGATGTGATCGAGGCCAGCCTGACCAATACGGGCAGTTATGTCATCACGCCATCCAACTATCTGAACCGACACAATATCAACAATGACATGCAGTTCGGCTTTCTGCAAATCAATCTCACCCAGCCGGCTCAGTACTCTAACTTGGCGCTCAGTCCGTAAGTATTTTTGGATGATGATTAAATTCAGGATAAATGCAGTTATCATAAGTTTCAATTCACATAATTTTCATTTCTCAAATTTTCTACATTTATTCAACTCCAGTCAGAGTTTTCTTTCTATCTTTACTCAATCGAATGAGCTGTCGCCCATTTCTATTTACATTAACTAATGGAAATTCTTTTTATACAGCAAAAAGCCGTCTAATTCGATTAGTTAAAAAATGTGGCAAACCAAGTTTGAATCTTTGTCTAGTCTTTAAGTGCTCTCTCTTGTTGCTCATACGCTCCGTTGGCTGACTGGCTGGCTGGCTGGCTGGCTGGGCCACTGTTTATTATATTTTAATTGACTTTCAGCTGCGTCAGCTGCGGTCCTTCCCTAGTTCTCTGCTCGTATTTTTATTCAATTTACCACAGCAATTGCAGAGTGCCGCGTGCAACTACATAGCTCTCGTCCTGACGCCTTTGGGGACCAATCAGTAAGCACTGGCATTGACTCTGGCTACGACTCTGGCACTGGCTGTGGCTCAGTTGGCCATAGATGGCTTATTATGACACTTTGTAATTAGACATGATGGCTAATCAATAGCTAAGTGTAATGTGTTCACCCTGGCTGTAGCCAGTTGGCACTTGGTTCGCTTCTTCGCTTTTTGCTAATTTGCATAGCTGATTTTTGACGTGAAACTCCTTTGGCTATATGTATACCCTGTAAATATATATAGAATATAAGCATGTTAGCAAGACTTTGATTATACATTATCTAAGCTAGTCTTTATTATGAAATTTATTTTTAATTACTGTCATATGACTAGAGTCTAGAGTAGCAACTCTCTATTAGAGCTCAACTAGGTATAGGGTATCTGCTAATCAGTTATCAGACTTATTTTTGCATTAAGCTCTTGTAATTATTTCACACTTAAACTTGAAGTATTTGCAGCAGTTAAAAGCGCACAAAAGACGCTCGTCATAACATTTAAGAGCCAATGAAATTCTTGAAAATGGTCGAGTTAATCGCCCAGCTAGTGAATTACTGCGAATTCCAACAATAGCCAGGTACTGCCATAATACCTGGAATTGTGTCAATGGATTAGACGTGAGCTGATTAGATCTATAATTAATTCAATATATATATTTCTCAGAGCTTTGCTGAGTCTTCCCACCTGACAGCAGCACTCTTTGCAGCGTATATTTTAGACTATGATTTTGTTATCAATTATGTAACTCAGTTGTGAAGAAGCTTTTGATATGTTTATTTATGGATATGTCTATGTAATTGAACAAGTTTTTTGCTTTATCTTGAATGAATTTCATCATTCAATTGTCTTGTAGAACAGATTTCATTAAAGCTAAATCTCTCTTTTTTTATATCATAAGCCAGAGTGAGCTAATTCCGTTCTCCAAGTTCTCTAGCAAAGAACTAAAAAAAAAAAATAAATAAAAATCTGATAAGCATTAGTATATATAATATATATAGAGTATAGTTAGCATTTATTTTTTGAATATAATTTTTTTTATGCACAGATATTCTAGGCAAATTCAGCTATTTTTAATTTACCTCCACTGCAAAGGCACATCTAGCTAGAGTATTTAATCTTCGACTTGACAAAGATGCTACATCTGCTTTTTTTTATTTATTTATTTTTTTTTTTACTTTTGTTTTCTTTTTTGAGGGCACTTTGGTTTATGATACCTCTGGGTGTCGTTATGCTGTGCTACAGTTTCAATGGGGCACGTGGCAGCAGCCCATATATCATTTCATTTTAGTTGCCTCTGTGTGTGTGTGTGTGTGTGTGTGTGTTCGTATTTAATTTACATTTGATGAGCGACACGCGCGCTTATAAATTTGAGCTGCTCACATGAAGCCATCAATTGGCTGGCCGCTAATGTCTTGGGTCTTGTGATTAGAATCGTATTTAGCCAGGCTCCTTAATTGGGTATTTGGATTTACAGTTTCGCTGACAATTGCTGACACGGCCAGCAGGATGCGTATGCGTAATGCGTGTGCTTAACTAATGCTCATTTCACTCTTATAGCACTCTGTGGTCACGCCCGATTCCATTGGCCTGGTATATGGCGCCGCAGTGGGAGCAGAAGCATGGCAAGCGCTGGCCTCGTGCTCTGTGCGATAATTGGATACGCGCCGACAGATTTCTCAGGTAAGTCAAGTTACGCAACTGCATACGCACTTTTAGCTATTATCGTTGAAATTATTAATCGAAATGTCCAATTGCAGAAACTTTGCCGCCGATCTGCCGCTGTGCCCCTGCACCCTGGAGCAGGCGGTGCTCGACCTGGGCCGCTTCCGACCGGATCGTGAGTGCGACAAGGACTCGAATCCCAGCTGCTTGCGACACAGTGGTGCCATTCATTGTGTGGTCAGCGGCACACCAGTGTGAGTAGTCAAATTTTATATTAATTTTAAGTTTCCATTTCATTGATTTCCCTTCTCCTGCTTATAGTGCCCAAGGTGCTGAGCAGCAGTGCTGCTACGATCGCTATGGCTTCCTGATGCTGACCTATGATCAGATGTGGGGCTCTCGGCCACGACGCATTCACAACCTGGGCAAGATGCCATGGAATGAGGCCAGCAAGGTGCCCTCGCTGTCCATGTGGTTCCATGACATGCGTCCATTCTACTCCTGCTGCTTCTGGCAGGAGGAGCAGTCCGTCGGCTGTGAGACCTATCGCTTTGAGCGCCGCCCCTCGCAGGATTGTGTTGCCTATCAGGCGCCTGGCATAGCCGGCGTCTTCGGTGATCCGCATTTGATTACGTTCGATGGCAGCGCCTATACCTTCAATGGCCTGGGCGAATTTGTGCTCGCTCGCAGCACAGATCAGAGTGAACGCTTCGAGGTCCAGGGTCGCTTCCAACAGCTGCCGCCCAACTACTATGGCCAGGTGATGGCCACCCAGCTAACTGCCCTGGCCATGCGTGGCAATACGACGACTACGATTGAGGTGCGTCTGCGTCCACTGCACGCACGCTGGCGCTATCGCCTGGATGTCTTGGCTGACGGGCGGAAGGTCTACTTCGATCGCGAGAGCTTGAAGTTCCAGCACTTTGACGGCGTCACAGTGTATACGCCCACCTATCTGCTGAATCAGTCTCAGGTGATTGTACAATTCGATGCAGGCATTGGCGTTGAGGTGGTCGAAAACGAGGGCTTCATGACGGGACGCGTCTTCCTGCCCTGGAAATTCATTGTAGGTTCTGCTCAGAGAAGTGAAGTGAATTCTGATTGATATTTGATTTTGTTTTATTTTTATTTAGAATAAAACGGCAGGCCTATTTGGCAACTGGAGCTTCAATCCCATGGACGACTTCACGCTGCCCAATGGCCAGGTGGCCTCGATCAATCTGAACGATCAGCGCAGTATCTATAACAACTTTGGCCTCAAGTGGATGCTCACGGATCGCGATGTGCCCAATGTGGGCGCAGCGCTGTTTACACGCGAATTTGGACGCATGGCAAGCTACTATTCGAATGCCACCTTCCTGCCGAACTTTGTCATGGATCCCGCCGATTTCCTGCCCAGCAATCGTAGCTATGATCTGGAACGTGCCGAGGAGCTGTGCGGCGAGTGTTCGCAGTGTCAATATGATTATGCGATGACTCTGAATCGAGACTTGGCGCACTTTACGAAGAACTACTATGACAGTTTAGTCAACATGCAGGCAGAGAATGCCAAGTGAGTGGAGCTGGAGATCTACTTGATTAGAGTGAAACTTTACCTTAATTCATTCTCTTCTAGACGCGTTGTCTCCTGTGGCGTGCTGCAGACGCCGCGTTTCGGACGCAAGCTCAGCTTTGACTTTATGCCTGGAGCAAAGGTTTCCTTTGAGTGCAACGAGGGCTTCATTCTGATCGGTGATCAGCGCCGTGAGTGCCTGGCCAATGGCCTGTGGAATCTGCCCGAATATGGCTATACGGAGTGTCTGCGTAAGTTTTTATAACTCTGCTTGCATTTGAATGACAAACATTTTGCCTTTGAGCCGTTTGAGCTGACCATGTTTTGTGTTGCGCATAGGTGAGGTGTATTACACGCGTCGTATCGCATTCATTGCAATTGGCATTATCCTGCTCGTTATATGCCCCTTGATGCTGTGCATCGTGTGCGGCGTCTATCGCTATCGTCAGAAGCAGCTGAAGGAGGATCCACACTGGCAGATGACCCTGCCCCGTTCCCGTGCCGGTTCGGCGCGTAATTTACGTGTGCTGAACTATGATCCGGAGGACGATAGCGATACCGATGCGAGCACACTGAAAAAAAGTAGGTCCTACGATAAAGTATATCGCACGAACGAACCATTACCGGGCAAACCGCAAATTGATTTTCCAGCTAAGAAATGGGATCTGGACATGCAGGACGAGGATGTGACCTCATCGGAAGGTAGTGATAATAGAACTAGCACAAAGCTAGCCAAGGATATTTCCTACATTAATCAAAATAACGTTGCCCACGCAACAGGTGAGAAACCCAAGCAGACCGGCCGTCGCTCCCTGCGCTCCGCCTCCGGCACCGAACTGGACCAGCAGCACGAGGGTCACCACGAGCCGGAGGAGGACGATGACTTTGATGAGGGTGATGTGCACACTGGCCAAATCCATCCGGCTGGCTATCATCAACCGCTCTCGCCCGAGGAGGCCGACCAGCTGCACCAGCAGCAATATAGTCCCACGTTCAGCGGCGTCGATAGTCGCACCAGTGCAGCCAGCTCCATCAACTATACGCCTCAATCGGCGACCCAGAATCGCTTTGGGGGCGTGCCTGTGTTGCCAAGCAACACGCAATACTATAATAGGCCACCTTCGAGCGTGCCATCAGCAACGGCAACAACTGCCACGCCTCTGCGCGTAGCGCCCACAACTGCATTGACGCAGGACAGCGGATTGCCGTCGCCGCCGCCGTTCACCACATCGCCAACGCCCTCGGTGCAAAAATCAACAGAGGTTTAGGATGTGCACACACACACACACACGCACACACACGCACTCACACACACCTACACACATTTGCCTTTCCTGCACAGGCTACAAAGTTCAAATTTTGTATAACTAATTTCATTTATCGTATATATAATATATATATATATATATATATATATTTTTATCTAAACTTAAATAATTATTATACACACTGCTAATTGCCCCACCTGTCATCAAAATACTTTACTTTTGTTGTTGTTGTTGTTGTTGTTGGTTTGTTGTTGTTGCCATGACCTTTACGTAAATACCTCCCACGCTATGCTCAAATATCCCAGACCACATATTAATTTTATTTAAATAACTCATCCAAACTGCATGCAAAATCGGCTTAGGCGATTTTGTTTCGTCAATTCTAATGAAATTTTCATCATTTTATAAATAAACTCTTTGTTAATATTCGTATCTTTCAGTTTTTATATATATAAATAGGCTATAGCGTGCTCGGATAATGCCAATTGTTACATGAATCTTGACACTTCGCCTCACATCTCTTGAAATCAGAAATATATATATATATATATATACAAATTTTAAAGTTCTGTTAGTTTTTGGGTATTAAATACCTGTCCTAAAGCCAACTAGCGCGAATTGCATGTCAATTTTCTGTAATAATTTGCATAACGAGCTTTGCGCCAAATTGCATTCTTCATTTACACTGGGCAACAAAAGAAAGAAAATCAAGAAAACAAAAAAAAATAAATAAATAAAAAAACATTTTTTTTTAACATTTAATTTTTCAATATATGAAAGAAATTTAACTTATATTTTTAAAAATATTTTTTATTTTTTTATTTTTATTTTTTAATTCATAAAAGATCAAATCTTAGACTTCAAAACTTGTTTTATATTATGAGAATGGCTTTTGATATATTTACTTTTAAATTTAGCATTTCCGGTTAAAGCTGAAATAAAGTGTTTAAACTCTTTATACGATAAAGAGTTAATAATATCTTTGGTTTAGTAAAGTTAAAGTCTTGTTAGATGCAAAAGAAATACTCTTACAGTCGATTTATAATTTCTCTAACAAATCTAAAGTTTCCACCGAATGCAACAAAGGGTGAATCTTAATTAAAGCCGTTAGTCAACAAAGCTCTTTGGATAGTTTCACTAGCCATAACAATAACAATAATTCGCTAATATTGTCTCATTAGTGGTATCACAATTTTGTTGCATAGTGTTATGTGCATTTACAGTGCAAAGAAATTGCTATGAAATTTATAACGAAGCAATAGGGTCAGAGCCAAAGACATTAATCTTGAGCCAACTGTCACGTGCTTTGGTGTCCGCCCTGGACGTAGCCATGACACGCCCCTCCATCTCTGCCAGCTACCCACGTCAGTCCCTAACACACACACACACACACACACACAGCATATAGTAAAGCTGAAGCGTACAGCCACGCCTCTTGGCAAATGTATTGTGTGCATTACGCTGTTGTCAATCAATCTTGAGCAAATTGATGGACAAGTTGCCGTTAGTTATGTGTATGTGAGTGTGTGTAGGGGAGTGCATGTATGTGTGTGTGTGTGTGTGTGTGTGTGGGGAGATGTGTGTTTTGTCTGTCAGGGCTTTGAAGCACTCGCAGCATGACAGTTGTGCTCAAAAGTAGGCAACTAGTTGGAATGACTTGGAACACTAATGGATATGCGTTTGAATGGTTGATTAATTTATGAAATATATATATTTAGTTTTGTTTACATAGATTGTATACATATGATCTATATATATCTGTAAGAGCTTTAAAAGTGCAACAAACACAAATGTGTCATGCAGAAGCTATGAAGCTTTATTTACAAAAAAAAAAAAATAATAAAATAACAATAAAATAAAATGAATGTTAACAGAGATTTTTGAGATTAGATATTGTCATCTTTTCTCAACAAATATTATCAAAATTTACATAATTTATATTCAATATATTGTATAGATGCTGGTGTCTAAATAAGCAAACCACTATCAGGTGTTGCCTACAAGAAATACATTCTCCTAAGGCCACCATTTTTATTTCTCTAAATTTTTTGTTATTTGGCACCTTGTGGCCAACGTCTTACAGGTCACGAAGAGCATGCGGCACGTGTGGCAAGCATCTCGCTGGGCATGGTGCTGCTCATTGTGATACCGAGCCTGCTGCTTGTTGTCTGTGGCGCCAGCTATTGGATACGCGAAAGAATTGCCAAGGAGGAGGCAGAGGCAGCTGCTGCTTTACTGCCGAAACGCCCCAAGCGCCCACTGAGAGGGAATGGCAATGGGAATGGGAATGCAAATGGAAATGGAAATGGGATTGTGAACGAGATTGAGAATGAGCAGATTTGATTAGCACGCTAATGAGGCGTATAACGCAAATCGTGTGATGGGATTTATCTTTATGGTTGTGCCAGCTGCCGTCATCGAATCATTCAATAAATTTTAAACACAAATAAAATGTGCAGTATTTAATATTTAATATGTAGTTGGGTAGAATCTTTAGGAAGAAAAAAAAAAAATACAAAAAATATAAATAATATAGAATATAAACAAATATATATAAATGTATAGAAGAAGTAATATAATAAAAGCGTCTATATTAATTGACTGTATAATTTTTAAATAAATAAATTTTATTTGAATTCTGCAAAATGTAATTTAAATAAAGTATAAAACAGGTAAGCAATTTATGGAATATATAAACATATAAGTAAGCATAGAAACTTAAGTAGATTATCTTATCTACACATATTAAGGTAAGTAAAAATACATTGAAGTTTTCAGGGTTCAATTAGATATTTTTATTAATATTTTTTTTTTTAGTTTTAGGTTACATATATGCATGTATGTATATATATATATTTTTTTATATATTCATTTATTATTATATTTTATCATTAAAATATTTAACATTTACACATTAAATAGAGCAAGAGAGTGAGAGACAGAACGAGAGTCTGTCGATAGAATAAGTAGAGACAGTGTTTCCTTTTCAGCTTTACCTGTATAATTTACAATAAATAGAATTTCGTCACGAACTCTCAAACTGCGCCCAACTCTCTTTTTATAGAACACGTGCAACAAACGAACAGCTCTATGCGTTCTGTAGCCAAAACTATTTATTTCTTACAGGACTTGCAAAGAACTCTTTCAGCTGAACAGTTAAGTATCTAATAGATGCATATGCTTTATCTTGTATATATATTTATTTGTTTTTGGTTTACATATAACATATATATCTAATAATATATATGTATGGGTTGCTTTCTATAGCTGTGATTACACTGTTGATATTTTGTGATTATAATGCTTTTTGGATACCTCTTTCTATCTCCTTGAATCGGTTGGCTTAAGAACTATAAAGCTATTTTCAGTTTTAAGTATAGTATTACTCGTAGAGATTTGTCTTCATAACACTTATAGATGTATATTGCCAATAGTTTAATAAATGTACAGGAAATTTCACAAATAATATATTTAGTATTTTTAGTATATTTTCTTAGGTATCTTTTTATTACTGGTTCTGGATGCTCTTGATTTAGATTGATTTCTTTTTTATATTTTTTGGTTAGTTTTATTTATACTTAAGATATTTGACTTTTGGTTTGCTGTAGATATTATATCTATATATATTTATATATTATATTTTTGTATTTTTGTATATATTGAGTATTTATTTGGTACTTCATTTGGTATTTAATTGGTACATTATATGGTTATATTGTTAGTTACTTGCTTAAAAGTTTCGTCTTTGGTGCATTTGAGTTAGCTAACATTTTATTTTCTGGTCAATAGCCCTGTATAGAAGTTGTGTGCAAAGCCGTTCCATAGATTCCATTCAGCAGTCAGCATTCAGAATTCAGCATTCAGCGTATTCAGCATTACGTAACCATCGACTGTGCTACAGTTGCTAACGTATATTTGGTGCCTTGTGGTATACTGAAGTATTACCGAGTTTCGCTTAATTAGTGTCCAATTTGTGGATTAGAATATTTGCCTTACTTGCCAGACTCATAGACATATTTTTACAGTTCTTTTTGCATATGAGTCCTGATTTTTTTTTTAGTTTTAGTTTTTTTTGTTTTTTTTTGCATTTTCAAAGAAGTTCTTGTTAAGCATACTTATACAGTTAAAGTTACGTTTGAGTAGTGCCTACATAAATTACATCTATAGTACAAAGCACAAAAAGTTCAGCCTAAGAAACCATCACAAAGTAGAAAAATAAATATAAACTCACGTCTCGAGCTTATTCACAAAATACACGCATAAAAGCCTCGACGAATAAATATATATTTAACTCATTTATCATTTTTTTGTTGTTTCTTTTTGTACAGATTGAAATACTCACTCACACACACACATACACACACCCATCCCTCTCTCCCTCTCTCTCTCTCTCTTTACTTACTAATTACAACAGACGAATAGTTACAATATGGGTTCCTTCAAATTGTCGATTGCTGGAATGAGAAAAGATTATATATATATATATGAAATAGATATCCTCTATATATGTATATTTCGATGTATATAATTGAAGCCTTGTGCAAATGAAAAGTTCATAAAGTTTTTAGCTTGGCCATAAATGCGGTTGAATTAAAAATTAAAACCCAAAACGACAGCGCCCTTTATTTGCGCTCTATTGGGTTTTGTTTGTTTTGGCTTTGGTTTTCATTCTTTATTATGCCCTGTATTTTGTATAAATGGGTTAAAGGGTATAAAGGTTTCTTTTCTATATGCAACAGGTTATGTGAATTATGAGAAATTTCCAATAAATATATAAATATTTCAGATATATATAATACAATATTTGCATCTCTAGTGTAAAAAACTTTCTGCTGCATCTATATATACTTATATATATCTGTCCATTCGTATATAATTCCTCTTAAATTGGATTATATGCATATATTTTACATATTACCTTTTAAAATATATCTGCTTATGCTTAAGATATAAAGTAATTATAAAAAAATATGAATAATATAAATTACTTTAAAACTACTTGAAGGATATATAGAGTCTAACAATTTTCCCAGAAAAAATCCTATTTATCTAATAGAAACATATGCACTCTAAAATGTTTTTTTTTTGTTTTTTTTTTTTTTTTAATATAATTACAGCGCAACACATAGTCAATCATATTGGATTGTTCGCAGCCCGTTTACCTATTTTTTGCTGCTTCTGGCTTTCTATGCGCTTACAATTCAATTTGAACCCTTTACGGCCAATTACGCTGCCAAGCCGAGCCAGGACAGGCAGGCGAAAGCGAATTGAGCCAAGCAAAACAGAGTCGGGGCAACAGTGTCAATGTCAAAGTTGAAACCTGGCCGCAGCGTGGCAACTTTTGTTGAATGCCTCGTTTCGTATGCCAACAGCGTGGCCCGAACCACAGCAACAAACTACAAAGGCTCTAAACAACTTTTGTTTGCCAAAAAAAAAAAAAAAACAAAACAACAACAAAAAAGAATAAGAAGGAAAAGAGTCAGTTCAAACGCAGCATACCGTTATCTTTATTTGCGTCCGTCCCGTCGTCTGACGTTAGAAAATTAAAAATTGCAATCACGTAAAGTTCCACTAGCCAACGAAGCCAACGAAGCCAACGAAAGCTCAAAGGTCTGCCAAGACACGATTATTTATACCGTTAGCTGAACAGTTTTATTGGCCAAAATATTTGATTTTTTTTTTTTTTACTGCTAACTGGCTGCCAAACTCTTTGGTGTATGGCCTGGCTAAGAGTACTAAATAACAAACAGAAATTTGTTGAGCAATAAATTAAAATAGAAAAAGAAATTTTAACTTTTTTGGAATATTAAATTTGAGCATAATTAATAAAGCTTGACTGTTAAGGCATTTGAGCTGATGAATTGTATGTTAGAGAAGACAAAAAGAGAGCTGCAAAGTTTATGCTTGATTTCAACAGGAAAAGAGGGAGTTAAATCAATAGATAGATTAATATAATCTCTACAAATTATATATACTTAAATATTTTTTCCTTTAATATTTTTTTTACTTTTCTTTAACATATATTTGATTTTTTCTATAGTTGAGCATATTGAGTATATATATTCTCTGCAAAATTTTAAAATATATATAATTATTTTTTTTCTTTAAAATATATTTTCATTAACTTTATAATATTCTTTATTTTATTTTATTATACTCAGCTGCTTGCTGAGTATTTGACTTTTAACTTGTCTTTAAATTATTTCATATCTATCGTTGGCTTCTATTTAATTATTTTTACATCAACTTGATGCTGTAAAATTCAACTAAAAAGTCATATATTTATATAAATACTTATACATATGAAAATATATATATTTATAATTTTGTTGCGTGTCACTTTGCTGTAAAGTTCACTGCTAACAAATTGTGTGAAAGTATTTAAATCTTTAATGCATGACAATTGCTGGAATTGAAAATTTCTGGTTGGTTTAAGAGGGGGGCGGGGTGGGGTCTGAGTGGCTCTGAGTGGCTGATCGTAATTGCACATGCATGTAAACCGTAAGCCGTTGACAGGCGAACACACACACACACACACACGTACAGAGAGATATATATACATAGTAGGAGAATGACACGCTAAGCAATTTAACAATTTTACAGACAATTAAACAACAACACGATGCTCTGGGGGTCCTTGCGGACGGCATTTGTCCTTGGGCTGAGCTGTCATTGAATTGACTGGCCCGCTCTACACTTGGCTTAAATGTACTTGCATCTAAAGCACATAAACTATCGATTAGTGGAATGCGCAAAAATAGCAGCAGCAACGGCAGCAGCAGCAGCAGCAGCAGCAACAGCAGCAGCAATGACAACAGCCAAGTGACTTGGGCGGACAGCTGGCATTCGTAGAGCACAGCCTCAGTTGGCTGGACATCGACAGCAGTCTATGGCAAGAGTAAATTGAATTAAAATTGTAAATATCACAACTCGGGCGCGAACTTTATAGCCCACAAATCAAATGCACGCGCCGAGACCCTGTCTGACTGCACGGCGCTTTGGCCTTTCGGTTCATGCCAAATGTTGCGCATACGCCCGGTTGTTCGGAACTTTAGCCGTAAAGCTGTAAACGCTGTTTTGTGCATGTGGCAAGGACTGCCCTCATTCTGTGGCTGTTGCTACTGCTGCTGCTTCTTCTTCTTTTTCAATCTATTTTTGTCTCCTCTTTTCGTTTTATTTGTTTGGCTTTTGTGTCACATCGCATTTGATGCGGACCTGAAACAAAAACCAGCACAAAGATATCTGCTATCTATAATGCAATTGTTCACAAATAAATAAAATTTGTTCTTGCTTTTTTTTCTTGATGTATTGGAAATTGCTTTGGACTTTTTACGCTGGGGAATTCAAAAGAAATATAATGAAATTATCAAATCTAATTAGCTTTTGTTTTTGTGTGGGAATTTATAGGATATATATTTATCTTTTTTGATATAAATTGATAAAATTATTTATGATATAAATTAATGAGAAATACGATATAAAAATTTCAATTAATTGTATTTTATTTGCCGACAAATTATGGATTTATTGCAAGTTTTCAATATATATATTTCAGCTATAACATATATATCTGTTTAATATATATCATTTTTTAAAATAAATTAATTTGATTTAATTCATTTTTATAAAAAATTTGCATTAAATTGTGTTTTGTTTTACGGCATTTCGAGCTTCTGAGCACATAATAAAATAGGGAGAATTCATTTTCTTTCTTTTTTATTTATTTTTTATTTTATGCTTTTTGCTGAAATATTTTACTTTTCATTTTAATTAAATTTTCAAGCACAAACATATTAAATTGCTGCATTTGTTTAGCAAGTCTTATTGTTAAGAACAGTCTTGTCTATTGTATAAAATATTTAATTAATGTGCCAAGAGCATTTTTTTTTTATATTTATTTTCATTTTATATTCATCTAAATGAATGCTTGCATTTTGTAAATAAATTGTTATAGTAAAACAAGAAATGCGAACATATTAGAGCAATTAGGAAAAAGAGAAGCAAACGAAATTGTATTCAAATCTGAGCTTTAACTCAATAGTAGTTAGTGCTACTTCAAAGCTAGTTTATTACATGTTTTATTTGGCATTCACACTGCCAATTTTGTGCAGTGTATGGCAGCTGGTTAGAGCATGCCACAAGCTGGCTGGGGTAACAAGTGCAAAGCGTATTGAAGTTCAATTAAATATGCTAAGCTCGAATCAAATTGATTTGTTGTAGGCAACATTTCGTGGTAGTATTTCACTTGCAACGACTCTGTGTGTGTATGTGTGTGTGTGTGTGTGTGTGTGTGGCAGCTGCAACAAATTGCGGCAACAGCAGCAGCTGCAGCAGAGGGAGGCGTAGACCAGGCTTAGAGCGTTGTATGCGCATGCCCTTGGCAATTTATGCAAATGAAAGGCGTCTGTTTGCTGACTGTCTGTTCGTCCGCTTGTCTGTCTGTTTGTCTATGTGCGCCAGGGGGAAAGGGGGCGGGGCTGAGTGGCGTTTAGTTAATGTTGTTGTTAAATTGTGCATTGTCTCCGGGCGTGTGTGTGTGTTTGCAGGCGTTTCAACTTTAATTGAAATTAGTGCCGAGTTTTCGATTAAGTCCTGACTCTCATATTTACACAGAGCTTCAATGTACGTGTGCGTAAACTCAATGTTGTCAGTGAGTTAATTTGAATTGTGAGCCAAGTTGACAATCGCTGTGGGAACTTAACTTTGATGTACTTTTTGGCCAACACACACACACACACATACAGCTATGTTTAATGGAGCTGGGAACTGGGCTGAGACGCTTTATGGACATAGCTAGGTATCATTTATTAATGCCAGAGCTGAAACCTTACAACTTTTCGCTAGCAATAATCAAAGGGGGCAAGTTTGGGACCAAAACTAAAAACGTGGCCCAAAAGTTTTTGGCCGACGATTGCAAGTGAAATCAACCTAAGGTACCTGGTACCCCAAGGTAACTAAAGGACCTCAAGTTGCGTTGGTTCTCTCGTAAAAGATATACAAAATAATTCAATATAAAATGTGCCTTGGAGCTGGCTTCCTTTCTGCAGACCTTTCGAGTCGCTCAGGAGTGCCAACGTGTGAGTTATTTCTATTAGAATGCGCAACACATGTGCCAGAAGTTTGTCGCCACTTGCAGTCCTTTTTTTTTTTTTTGCTCCTTTGTTGCTCATATTTGTATTTTGGCATTGCACACACGGCGTATGCGTAATTTTTCTCTAACATGTCACGCCCGTGCGTGGGCCGCTCCGGATGAAGCGCCCGAGCACATTATCATCATTGACATAGTCGTTGTCATCAGCATTAACGTTAGACATATTATTATTATCTGGCTCAGCTCTTGTGCCTTGCCATTTTCTTTTCTCTTAACGTTTTTCAACATCCGTCATAAGTGCTTACATCTGTGATGGGGTATATTGGTTATGATAAGGCTTTTGTTGTATTTGCCAGTATATCGAATTAGGGTTTTCTGAATAAAAAATATTTTCATAAGATTTGTAGCTCGAAAGTGAGCTGAGCTTAAGTCCGACTGCCTCTGTATGGATCGACCATATAAGAGCAGTATGATTTATAATTATAATAAACTAAGAATGCTGTTAGATATATAGTTGTATCTAAATTTTATTTTAAACTTTTATTCAAGCCATTTGTATATAATGTAATTTTTTATAAAAATATCTGCCTTAACTATGCTGAAATTTTCTTCAAGTGTAAGGCTCTGGCTTATAAAATTTGTTCCTGAACTAGTTCAATATACTGCTCAAGAAAAAATATTTAAGGTACGTTAGACAAATAATCATGGAAAAATATTGTTTTTTTTGGAAATACTTAATTATATAAAAATATAAAAAAATATTTAAATAATGTTTCATAATAATGACAGAGTATTTAAATTTCTGCTATTCAATGCTACTTTTTCATTATAATTTTTTTTGAATGCCATTTGCAATTCCCACCTGCCGCTGGCCTACTGAAAAGCAGCAGCAAGAGCAGAAGTAGCATTGCCTCTGACATTTTGTCGTTGGCGGCTCATCGTAATCATAATTTCCATCTTTATGAATTTTTAATGAGAAAAACCCAACTCGAACTGGAGGAAGAAGAAGAAGAAGAAGTATAAGCAGCAGCAGCAGCAGCAGCAGCCGCTTAGCCTGTCACTTGCAATTTGAACTAAATTTTTTATAAGGCTCGACCTTGAGCTGAGAACTGGATGGAATCAAGGGCAGGAGCTGGCGGAGGCTGCGTGAGTAGATGCTGTATTTAGTTAGGCAAATATTTATTTGATTGGTTTTGGGATTTGCATTTGTGTATTTGAAATGTAAGCGACGCGAAAAGCAAACCAAATTGTGCGCGAAAATAAAAAGGAAAATAAAATAAATGTAAAAGTAGCTATATCTATATATATATATATAAGATTTGGCTATATTAGCGCGGAAATGTAAAGAAAATATATATATACACAACACACTATATATATATATATGTATGTAGAGGAATTTAAATATGAAAACAGGTGAAAAGATTATAAGAGAGTGTGAGGCAAGTGAGGCTCGAAGATGCGCAAACCTAATTAAGAGCTCATTAGAGTGTTTTTTTTTCTCGCATTCAATGCGAATGAATAATGCTGAATAAGTGAGTGCATTCAGCTAAATTAATTACAGCTACAAAAGGGGTTGCCAAGGACTGACAGCATTCATATCGAAGGAACATCAAATATACAAGGATTCAAGGTCTTCAAATTTAAAGAGACCAAAAGCGAACAACTTGAGGCAACATCCTGGCCAAATAAACCGGATGCCAAATATCTATATATATATAAAGTCTATAAGAAATAATAAAAAAAAAGTATACCGTTATTAGACGGCAACATCAAGCAGCAGCTGGGGGCAACCGGATGCTTGGAGCAGGCAGCAGCATAACGAAAGTGTTGCCCGAATTTTGAGCCAACGAAGCATATTTAATATGGTTTCCTGCAGGATAGTCAAGCTTATTTATGCCATGCTTCCTCAAGAAACGAACAGGTGTATATTCGATTAAGCTGATCCAAAAAAAGAAAAAAGGCTAACTCTTTAAGCGATAATTTTACGTATCTATCACATTTTGTAAGAACTTTAAATTAAAGGCAAGCAAAGTTAGTATGAAGATATAATATGAAATCTTAATCGTGAGCTAGAAGAGATTTGGAAAGGATCATAGAATTTGTTTATAAGTAATCAATTTATTTCAAATTATTTTTAATAGGCTTGGCTACATTAAATTTTATTTACTAACTGAAACTAGCCAAAGTGTTTTTTTTTTTTTAATTTAACAAATTATTTTCTCGTTCTCGTTAAAATTTATAGAGTCACTCTGTATACGCTTCAAATATTTTTTGATATTAAATAAAAATAAAAGAAAAGGACTAATCCAAGTGACAGCAGACCGTCTTACAGCTGAAAACTTTGAGTTACCCAGACACCAATCCCATTTCTGGCTAAAGACCTTAATTTGAATCTTTTGTGCTGCCTGCATTCGTTATGAATGTAAATGAGCTGCTGACCGAGACGGAAATGTGATTTATATAATTTATGTGAAATGTGCTCGGCAAGCATTTCTTTTACCCTTCTAATTATTGTTTGTGAGCAAGTAAAATAAAATATGAAGAAAAGAGAGAAAATTGCGACAACTAATCAATGTTAATCCATTTCTAACGAGCCATCGTTAGGCACACTCACACACACACACACACACACACACACACACACATTTGTATGGCATCATCATCAAAATGCCTTACAGCCTGCAAGCCATCAAATTGCATTGTTGTTGTTGTTGTTGTTGTTGTTGCTATTATTGTTATTGTTATTGTTATTGTTGGCATTTAACGATAATGTGAGCATATCGAGGCCATAAACAGACATTGAGAGCCAATATAAAATGCCACGCCCACACTGAGATATAGTCAAAAAAACAAATCCTGCATGCAACTCTGTGAGCCAACTCTCAGCATATCTGTCGCCAGTATTTGCCTATGTATCCATATATCTAAGTATCTGTGTCTTTTGGGCGTTTAATGCGATTTGTTGTGCCTGCGTCTCAATGCCATATACATTAACAAAGTTTTGTTGGCTTGACGATAAACTTGAGTTACATGCCATGGCGAGGGTCGCTGGCATTTTCTACGAAACCATTTGTCACATGACTAACATAGCTGTTAACATAGCTGTTAACGCATAAATAACATATGTTATTTATGTTTGTTGTCTAGATACGTGATATGATTTATATAAAAAATTAATGGATAAAGTTGAATGGGTTTGTTCATTTGGAAAAAGCTAAAGTCGGAAATGACCTTTCCTTAACATAGTCTATGAACCATGGGGCTCATTCTTAGATTACTTAAAAGAAACTAGGTTAGGCTTGCTAATGCTTGCTTTTTATGCTAGAGATATACGTTTTATTCCTTTCATTGCACTTTTTCAAAGTATCTTTTATTCATTTAAACAATAAAAATTAAAATTCATTTATCAATTGCCTTTGGCATTTTGTAAATTTATATTTGAAGTCTCAAGACGGCCTCCAAAAAGGTCTGAGGATAAAGGATAATGGATAATTGAAATATAATTTAAGAAATTAATTTCTTTAAAAGCATGCCGACCATTCCATTTCTCTCTTCCTTTCGCGCTGTTTTCACAAACTTAGCTATTTGCATTTTAATTATACTTCATAATTGCCAACTTATCAGGCAACCCTCGCAAATTTACATTTTTTTGTTGTTGTTTTCGTTCTGTTGTTTCTTGCATGGCAGCCTTTCTGCTTCTGCGGTTGTTTATTTATGCCAAATATTTGATATGAAAATATGTGTTAAGTTTCTAAACTTTGGTGCTCTTTCTTTCTAGCTCATGGCAAGGCTCATTTTGTTGTGGTCTACTGCTGATATCCCAAAGTGTATAGATATACATATATATATTTATATATATATATATATATAGTATGCTTGCAGTCACAGGCGCAGAAAGAGGCTAGCCAAACTTTTGTAAACAAAAAACAAACACACTCACACACAGAGAAGATAAATGCAAACATTTCGCTCGTTGCTGTTGACAATCCTTTTGGCTGCTCTGCAAAGTATGCTACAAAATGTGAGAGAAGCGTGTCGTGCCTTGGTCCCGGCCGCTGCTACTGAAAAGCAGATTTATATACATACATATATATATATATGTATATATATTTAACTGTTTGCCATATTATGGCTTTTATATTGAGTTGTTTTGGACTTATCTAGTTTACGGCACAAGCGCCGGCATTTGGGCAAACAGCATGAAAACTTGTACAGGATGTGTTCAGCTTTTATGGCCCGGCAGCCAATCGCATAACACTTTAACTAATGGCCACAGCTTGGTGGAGTGCGCCGGCATAGAAATGATACATAATGCTAATTTTGTAAACCAGATAGACGCTTTTGATTCATGCAGTACAAATAAGCCCATAAATTACGTATACGCAACGTAATCGCTGAAGAATTGTAAATCATTTGTAAACTAGCTTGTGCGAGCTTCGCCCTACCCAGCCCAGACTAGACTCTAGCACCCATTCCCTATATCTTTTGTGTGTGTAGTGGTTACAGTTGTTAGAGCATTAACATAAATTACCTTGCACAGCGATCCATCCACAACGATGCCTGATGCCAGCTTCTCAAGTCGCAGTCGCAGTCGCCACCGCAGCAGCAGCAACAGCAACAGTCATACACAGATGCACACACGCAGAGGACAAATACATTGAAATGAAGTGGTTAAGTGGCCCAGTCAGAAACACACACACACACACACACAGACACACTCACGCACAGACACACTCAGTGAGATAGTCGCTTGGCTGGTGAAGTCAAGGAGTTGCACGTAGATTTACAGTTTATTTGCATTTCCTATGCATCTGGTGGCACCACAGGACCCGTTGCGGCTGCACCGCCGCTACCACCGCCACCGCCACCGCTGCCACTCGCCGAGGACGTACGTGAGACTGGGGCATGACCCAAGCCCATCATCAGGCGTTGCGTTGTGGCCGTTGGCGTTGTGGGCTGCAGCTGCGGCGAATCGAGGCTGCCGTTGCCGCTGCTGCTGGCATTTAGTGCGCTGCTGGCACGTGTCAGGAACCAGCAGTCCATCGGCGTGGGTTTGCCTTTCATAATGACCGGGCCGCGATATTCCAGATTAAACGAATCGTCCTGGTTGATCTCCTGGCACAGTAGGCTGTAAAAGAGACAGAGATAGAGAGACAATGAAAAGGAGATAACAAATGGTAATCGAAAGTTTGCTTTGACTTGCAACAAGAATATGATTTAGGGGCATTCGCGTGAAGCTAGTCCCAGCACTTGGCGCCTGCAGAGATTTAAATTACGAGCACTTCATATTGACTACGGATGTGCATGGGCAGATGAAGTTGAAGGCGGCTACAATCGTCTGCAATTTATTGCCAGCACTTGGCTAATGTATGTCAACATTGATGCACACACACAGACACATAAATACATATATGTATATATGTATGTACACTTGAAGCCACTTGAGCGTGTTCTGGTCATTGCAGATAAATGATTTCGGAAGCACTTCACAATTTACTACAACTACATATTATGCAAGGTTGTGAAACAGAAGAAATATATATATATATGTACTTAAAATCTGAAATGCCTGAATTGCACAGATCGTTATTAATTCAATGTTTAATCAATTTCAGTTGAAACTTAAGTCAGGCATGAAGTCTGCTTAAAATCGAAAAAAAAAAATATCGAAGTAAATTGATTGAAAAAAATTAAACTAAAATTCACATTTAATTTTATGAAACATTTATTTCTCAATGTATTTCATATCATTCAAATTTAATGCTTCAATCTGTTATATTTAAATTGAAACGGATATAAGTTTTCTATTTAAAATTTTTATTTTGTTTGGCAAGCAAATACTTAAAGTGATTTCAAAATAATTATGAATAAAGACTTTTACTCTCATTTGAAAGCTGAAACAAGAACTCAGCTGATTGTAAAATTCTTAAATTCAAAGTCAAAGTATTTTTCGCCTATATTGGAGTCGTCATATTATTCATATCCATGATTCATGCCAGCTGGAATTTAATATTTGTCTCATATTCTATTGTCGCATATTGAAATTCACTCTAAAAACTCTAAAGCTTTGCACATTTTCACTAGTTTCGCTGTCGCCATGTGCAATATATTTATTTCCTGTCATAAATTTATGTAAATATCTGCATTGTATGTTTTCCCATCGAATTTATTACGCACACATTTGTGCTCCATTTTTCAGATTTCAATCCATTTCGCTATATATATATATTTTTATTTTTTTTTTATGTGCATATATTGAATTTGTCTGGCTGCGTACGTGGCGCATGTTGTGGTCGCATTTCCGTTTCCGCTTTCCATGCAGTTGCAGCACAATTTATTTGAATACCTCAGACAACAAATGCATGGGTGTGTGAATGTGCGGGTTGCCCTGCATCATCTACTTGATTATAGTGCTCAATAGCTGATTGCATGCACATTTAATTCAATTTATTTGGCAGTTTTTTTTTTCTTTGCACTTCGATACACATATCGAATTCGCCCGTATTTGGGACACAATATTCGTTGGGCTGTCCCTTAAACGTAACGATGCAATAAAAGTCGCAGGTGAAATTGATGTGTTTTAAGTTTTTAATGGAGTACAGATTGCATTCGACCAAGATCTTTCGCCATTTGCATATCCTGTATTTATAAGTTATTTGGTATGGGGTGATGTAAAAATAATATATATATATATTGAATGAAACTCTTCTTTTAATTCGTATTTTAACGATATTTTTTGTTGATATATTATTTTTGTTTAGCATATCTTAGTATGAATATAAATTCGAAACATTTTCAACATTTAACAACTTTCAATATTGGATAGGAATCCAATTTTTATTTTTTTTTTTTATAAAATGTCTAGCTCTTATCAGAGTTTTCATGCATACAAATTTTATTTAACTTCTCTGTTTCTCTATTTTTTATGATATATCTAACTTTTTCTTTCCATATCACGGTATGTAATAGTTGATAGACTTGAAATTTAATATATTTGAATATTATTTAAAAAATTCTGTTGTTTAATGTGTGTCTTTGTTGAATAAATATATCTGATTACAGTTACACAATTTAAGGCTAAATAAATATAAAGTACCTAGTCTTACCTTTTTTGACCCATAGTTCAACCTAGTTTTATATATACACTTCAAATCGGATTACAGGGTATTTATTAGTTGCACAACTATTGCTTTAATACAATTCAATATTTTTAATTCTTAATTTTTATTGTATGTTCACCTATAAATCTTCTCATTAATCTGAGTTTCAGAGAGTCCAGCAGCCGGACAACTACAACGAACGTCCGTTCTTAATCAACTTCTGTTTATTCAAGCGATTAAGGAACTACCTTCAGGTGCAAGCGGACAGTAATCAATTGCCGATGGTCTTTCCCCTCGCAACTGTGATTGGATTTAATTAATATCTTCATTAAAACACAAATTTGCACAGAGCGTAATTTGCAGAGTAAATATTGAAGATATCGCGCATATACAATATATGAATATTAAAGCTACGTAATTGATATGCAAGCATTGAGTATATGCCACGAGCAATACATAAATATAACCATAAGTAAATAATATTGAAACAATTCTCCTTACTCATATTCGAAACCCTCGAATAAATTGTAAAAAAAAAGATAAACTGAAATTCAATTAACATATGCAAATAAATAAAATTACGAGCTGACAGGAGCGAAAAAAAGGTTAAATATATATTATAAATATATATAAAATTGTTTGCATTTTAATTGTATTTAATAAGTTACATCATAAATATTTTGTAAACGATAAAACACTTAACCAACTCTCGAAAACCGCATTTCAATTAAAACAATTTGCATGCGGAATGGGGGAGGATCAAAGTAATTTTTGCGGAATTTTAAAAAAGTTAAAATTGTAAAAAGAAAATGTAAATTGTAATTTAAAATTACATATTTTTTTTTACTTTTAAATCAGCGCGAACCTTAAAGAAAAGAGAGCGAGAGTGAAAACGAATTGAAATTTAAGTACGTGTGGGTGAGCCAGGAGAGAGAGCAGGAGAGCAGCAGAGCAGCAGTGCGAGGCAAAGCGAGACAGAGAGAGGCAGAGAGAGAGGCAGAGCGCGGCGAGCAGGTAAAAACAGCTGAGCATTTGATATGAGCATTTGTTGGTTATGTTGTTTTGTTATTGGGTCACAGCGTTTCAGTTGCTTGTCGGCGTTTGAACAGCGCGAATAATTAAATTTAACGTTGCGTACTTAGAGTGAAGAACATTAAATAATTTGAGTAAATAATAATAGCAGCAAATGATATAAATTACAAGAATACTGTAAAACGACAGCAATTGTAAGTGGCACCTGTTGCTGCATGCTAAATTTGCCAAGAATTATATCAAATGACTGCAAATGCCATACAAATTACAAATTACGAATGGAATATAAAACTTGATTCAGTTGATTGCACGCAATTCCCATGATTTAATTAAATGCAAATAAAATGTGCATAGTTTTTGTTTGTTTACGAATTGTTTTCATTTACCGTTTTGTTTTTGTTTTTGTTTCTGTGCGTATCATTGCCAGCACGAAAAAATCAATAAGGAGAGCAGAGAGCAGAGAGCAGTGAGCGAGTATGTTGACGTTCGCTCTTTACACACACGAGCACACACTCGCTCTCTCGCTCGCTCTTTCTCTGAGCTAGTGTGTGCCGCTCACCCCCTACGAGCGAACTGTCGTCCGTCTCTCTCGGCCAGCGTGGTTTTTCATCCATTCAACTTCCGTGTGCCGAACTTAAGTTTAACGTATTTTGGTGTTTTCAAAATTGGCCCATTAATTGGCTGGAAATTGCATTTGCTGCATATTAACTGTTTTGATTTGATTTGTTAACATGTTGTTGCAGTTGCTGTTGGCATTGCAGCAGTACGTAAGTCAATTAAAACGGCAATTGGCTTCGCTTTGGCTGGTGACATTGCCGCAACACTTGTTTGGCTTCCGGCTATTGGTCGGTCAGCCACGGGTGGCGACCAGCCGAGCCAGTTACCAGCGTCACGGCCAGCTGCCGCGACGCCAACTGGTCATGGACTACATCTTCGAGTGCTTCTTCAACGACACCTTCGAGCATATCACCCGCAACGGACTGCAGGATCGGCAATCGCGTCGCGACGTTCTCGATCATCTGAGCGCCATTGTCAAGGGCTGTGCCGATGGCCAGAATGTGGCCACGGATGAGGCGGCCAGCATAGCGGTCATTGCCGCCCTGAGATATCATCGATTGGCCAAACAGAGCAATGGAAATGTAAGCTAAAGCCATAATTTGCAATGTATTAATATGATTGGTTTTTTTTTTCTCTTAGATTCTCATTTGGAATTTGTAGCTTACACTTTTATGTAGAGTGTAATGTGATAAAAATGTATTTATTTTTTACGTTTCCAATTCATTAACTAAACTTCTTGATGAGATTTACTGTAAAAGTATATTTAACATATAAAAAAATATAGAAATAACCTAAAGACTTGCATTACAGATATACAATCGATATAAGCTTAACAGAAAGATGTATTATCACAGATACAATCGATATGTGCCTAACATAAAAAATTTGAGTTTAAGATTATATTATTCTGCAAGCATATAATAATCACAATCAAAGCTCAAGTGAAAGTTGTTTATAAGGAGCGTTATTTATCAGAATTTGTCAAATATATTAATCTAAGTATTTTTCACAAACAATTTTAGTATATGAAAAACTTTCAATTGAATTAATTGATTCATTCTGGTGAGAATTTTATAACTTTTCTTTTTTCAGCAAGTAGAGGGAAAAATTACTTAAATATTGATATCGAATATTGATATTGATATTGATATTGAGGGAAATATTACTCAAATATTAATATTTAATTTGCTGCCAAAAAGCAGTTCTAAAATTCTCACCAGAATGAATGAATCAAGACAAAACTATGAAGCAGCACGTCGTAATTTTTATTTTCATCATTAAAGTAAACATATCTTTTAATTTTTATGATTTAATCGAAATACTTTTATAGCAAAAAATACTCGCAAATACGTGCAAATTAATTTATTCTTCATAAAGTTTCATTGACTCTCTCAAGTTCAATTTTCTTAAGAGCTATCACAAAACTTAAGTTAGCCTTTACTCTTCTTTATAGTCAGTCTTCTTAACAATATTGTAAATAAATTTAAAATAATTTCTGTGAAATTAAATACTCAAAAAAAATACAGCTGCAGACATACACAAGCCAAAAAAAAAATCTAATTTGTAACAAATAACGAAGAATCAATCATTGTGTACATTTTTTTTCATGCTGTATTTGTGTACGTACATATGTACATCAATATATATGATGGTAGCTAAGGTATATATTTCCTGTAAGACCAGGTATTATGTCATACACACACACACACACACACACACATATGCTCACACACATTTAAGATTAATGCTTAGCTCTTAAGTCTTATCCTAATGCCAGCGTAATTTGTAGCACATGGTCCGAAAGCTTGGCTAGCATTTAATTTAAATTTAAATTTAAATGCATTCCATGCAAAACGAAAAAGAACAAAAAAATATATACGAACTTTGTTTTTATTTTTAGAAGGAATATGTAAACGTGTCCTTTTTGCAGGTCTGCCTCATGGGAAAATATCACAACATTTTGTATATTGCGCTGCGCACCTGCTGGGATTGGGGTGTACGCGATTCTGAGGTTGTGGTTCAACTTCTGGGTAAGTCAAAGGCACAAACTTAATAATTTAATACACATATGAATATGTGTGTGTGTGCGTGTGTGTGTGTGTGTGGCTTGCTTTGGGGTCTAGCCTTTTATTTTGCATATTTTAATGAATTTTATGACATCGCATCAGATTATGAAGCTCTCGTATAAGCAGGCGAATCTCATTTAATCACGTGTTTCTGCTAATTGCGAGCTGGAATTACGTTAAGTTGATACAAAGGTGTTGCTAATGCGGCTGCTGCTGCTGCTGCTGTTGATGCTGCTTCTTCTTGTTTGCTTGTTGCATCGTAAAACTTGTAAAGTGCCTTAAAGTGTTGCAAGTTATTTGGGCCATGCCTCCAGAGGCTGCACGCCTGACTATGTGTATGTGCGAGTGTGTGTGTGTGTGTTTTCTCTAATTAAAATGCTGCGTAAAACTTGACAGCCCGAAGACGAGCGGAATTAATGGTATGCCAAGGCTTCAGGCTGATTGCCGTGTGTGTTTGTGTTTTTCTGTATGTCTAGCTTTTGGC
The DNA here is from genome assembly GCA_035047405.1 of Drosophila stalkeri. Lineage (NCBI taxonomy): Eukaryota > Metazoa > Arthropoda > Insecta > Diptera > Drosophilidae > Drosophila > Drosophila stalkeri. Next base: position 6,397,321 of record JAWNPR010000142.1, read on the forward strand.
AAGCGTTAAAACTTGCGTTTCTTATACCCAGTAAGCATTTAGTATGGCTAAAAGAAAGATTATGCGCATGCAGTTCAAATGTTGCTTCAGATAGATTAGTCTAACCATGCTCATAGATTATAGCTCAATTATGAAGAAGAATAGAAGAGGAATAGTATTCCCCCCATCAGGCAAGATCTAACATCTGAAAGGTTTGATTAGGCTTTAAGATTATTTCTCACTTTCTCACTTGATTATTCATAGATTGATTAAACAATATTCTGATATAGTTAGATAATTACTATGTATAGATTATCCCTCACTTGATTATTTATAGATTGATTAGATAATATTCTAATATAGTTACTTCAACTATAATTCCACTTCAATTATCTGACCAACAGGGTATTTGCTAGTCGTGCACTCACTATTAGCATGCACCTCACATGTTTTTTGTAGCGTGCAACAGCAGTCAAAATGTTGCCAGCAGCCCTTTACCTCATCTGCGGCCCACTCTTAGCCCAGTTAACTCGAGACCTGTGCTCACTTTTACACACAAAATTCTGTTTTCAGTTTTTCTCTCTTTTTTTTTCATTTTTTGTTTTTTTTTGGCTGCTGACATTTTGCAAGCTTCCGTTTCAGTATTTCCGTTGCGACTCCATTTTGTGGCAGGCAAAAATAGTGCAGGCGCAAGCTGGCAACAAGTGCAACAGCGTAATTGGCTTTTTTTATGGCATTTTTTTTTTTGTGATTGGGTGGAGAGCAGAGTCATAGGAGCTGTGCTGCACCTCATGGAGCTGTTCTAATTGCCACTCTTGTTGCTTCACAGTGTCAATATTCGAGTGCGAGAAGACGTTCGAGCGCATCTTTTTAGGCGCTCTTTTTGGACCACACGCACCGCACTTTATAGCCGGCTGGCGCAGCGACTTTCAGGATCAGGTAAGCACTTACACTTGTATATATATATATACATATACAGTGAAAAGCAACTTCATATCTTTGCTTAACAGAACGAAAATGTGCGCGCCATGGTATATTTCCTGAAGCATGCCACACGCGAACAACTGACGCTGCCCGTATGGATACCACGCTTCGAGCAGGAGCGCCAGCTCAGGTAAGCTGACATTTCCCGCTAAATTTATGGCTGGCGAGAAGCAAAAATAAAAAAAAAAAAATAATAAAAATAAACATAGATGTATATATCTGCTCTGCAATCGAATGGAGTATACTCTAGAGGAAAAGCAATTGAAATGGGTCGAAAAGCTTTCGCTTCGTGACTTTTTAATTGATAGCAGTGAATGAGGAACTTCAATCTGTGCTCATAAATTTCTCATTTACGTTCATTTATATCTAATCAGAGAAAAATGTTGACTCGAGTTTTGATTATGATTTATCTTGTGTTTCAAATCAATTTATCTAAAGTAAGCCTATGCATAGAGTGAGCATTGAGAATCATTTTCATATTGAGCTGAGAGTATTCTAAACTTTCCATGTTTCCAAACTCTAAATGCCGCAAGTGCTCGTCGACTGACTTGCAAGCTAACAATAGCAACAATATTTTGTGGCTTTGCGTGTACTCGGATGTTATTTCTGTTCAGCTCGAATGCCTCAAGGCAGCCAGCTAAACTTGTTTTCAAGTCGTGTGTGCCAAAAGTCTGTTTTGTTTTTTGTTTCGCCTTTTTTTTTTTTTTCTTTTTCTGTCACGATGCGCCAAGTTTTGCAATCTAATTGGAAAAGCAGCGAGAACCCTTTACATGCATAGGTAAATCATGTTATATATATATAGAGTGAATAGAGAAAAGTTTAGCTTGAATTTCCCTAGAGTTCGAAGTTGTGAAACAATAAGGGAATTTACTTGTAATTAAGTAAAAATTCAATTGGCACACTAATTGATGCTGAATGCCAGAACTGAATGAATGAATCGCTGCTGATAAAGCCTGAAAAATTGAGGCAAATTTAATGAATGTCTGTCTTGGAAGGAGGGCAAACAAAGGCACAGCCTGTTGCCTGGGCCGCTTGGGGTAAGCGAGAGAAAATTACAAATAAAAAGGATTTTTAATTAAATTAATACATGCTGCATTGTTTGAGCGCTCGGCGCGTGTTTGTCGCCCATAATTGAGTAAAAGATGGCGACACTTTACAAGAGCACACACACACATCCACACACACACACACACATACTGATATATGTATGTAGACACGCTTACAGTGTCTCATTTATTTGAACAATGGTCGCTGCGGCTTTCAATCTGAAACTCGCTCGGGCTGCTGTTGGTGTCATGTATAATTAAGATTTTCGCTTCTAACATGAGCTCAACTTGCTGTCGCTCGCATTCCTTGTTTGTTTACTTTTTTTTTTTTTCTTAGTTGCCACAGATTTATGAACATGACTGTGTGTGTGTGTGTGTGTGTGTTGCTGCTGCGATAAGCTGCAAACCAACTGGCAGCAATGTAAACCTTTTGTTATTTTGGCTTTGTTTGCCAGCACTCTGGAGGATTAAAGTCAAAAATGCGTGTAATAAGCGCACATAGCCAACACTCAAGCACCGATGCACACACACACACACACACACACATATATATATATATATATACATACAGAGTGGAGTGACAAACATAAGAAGAACATTTTGTTGCCCTCTTGCCTGAGCTTAAACTGTTACTTCAGCCAAACATTAACACAAATGAATAAGCATTAATAGCTGACTGTATATATGTGAGTGTATGTGTTTGTGTGTGTGTGTGTGTGTGTGTGTGTGTGTGTGTGTGTGTTGCTGGGAGCAACAGTAAAAGCAAGCCATGTGCCAATAAACATTGCTGTTGAGTGTCGCTAAAGTTGCACAAATCAGCAACGCAAACTAAAATAAAATGTGTAATAATAAGAATTTTATGTAGAGCATAAATCTCTCTTCCAATATACATATATATATATATATATATATATTTCATAAAAATATTAATGCTTCTACAGAAGAGATTGTTTAATTTTAGCTACGCTTAAGGCATTTGGGACAGCAGCTGCTCATCGCTTGCTTTACTTAGACCTTTATATATTACATTAGAGCTTAGAGCAAACTGTAAGAGATTAAAATAATTATAAAAAAAAGGCTAAAAATAGCTAAGCAGCAATTGTAGCCTCATTTGATAGAGCTGGAAGCAGACATATTAATATTATTATTATATATAATTATTGCAATATTTCACAGTAAGAGTGAAAGAGTCACAACAGCCCTTAACCAAAATGCTGTTAGTTTAGTTTTTAGCTTATTCTAGCCATCGGCTAGCTGTGACAGCATGTACAAATTACAACTTTTTAGCCGTAAGCACATTTGTCACAAAGAAATCATATTTGGCAGTTACAATTTACACTTTAGTTTGGCTATATAAAAACATAATATTTACAGTTTAAATAGCTGTTGCCTTTAAAGTTTACTTTTGGATTATTTTTTCAACTATAAACGTAAATTATAATTCACTTTTGCATAAACGTGCTAAAAGCCCACAAAATTTGATAGCCAAACTGGACTTTTGTTATTTTGTGCTTAGCTGTAAATTAATTTGCACAGGACTTTACAGTGCTGGCAGTGTAAAATAGGCAAATGCGCTTATCAACTGCGCAACAGCAGCGTGTGTACATGTGTGTGAGTGTCTCTGTGTGTGTGTGTGTGTGTGTGAGTGTGTGAGTATATCACCTGCATGTGCGCTGCTGTCGCTTTATTGTGGTTTTGGGCCAACTTTTATGCCCAGACATAAAAGCCAACAGCAGCACACAAAATGCCACGCACACACACACATACATACAAACATACATATATACACACAGACACAATCATACACACACACACATACACTCACATCGACTATGTGCCATTGTCTCGCATGTGCCGCAAAGCGCTTCAAGTGCATATGCTGTACAAGCTAATGTCTCAATGGAGCTAAACGCCTTCCAACAACGCTGCGTATACGCAATATTGAAGTTGTGCACTCTAAGAGCAGGCTTACGCCACATGACAAGTGCTCACAAAGAACTATTCAGATAGTAAGAGTTGTGGAATATTAAATACCCTTAAAGATGCGAGACTAGCTGGATGTTATATATAGTTTACCTTTATATATGTCTATGAGAAATTAGTTTTTATAGAAAATATAAATGATTTATAATGCAATTTTTTGTCTTGATTACTAAAGATTGACATTCAATTTCATTATAAATAAAATATATTTTATATAAAAACTATTTTCTCACATATATAAAGGTAAACTTCAATTGATATACAATTGAATAAAGTTCCACTTATAACTAACTTGTTCTGCAATGCGTTCTTCTAGGAAATTCTAGAGAGATTTTCGTATAAAACTTCATTCTGGCTGCTTTTTCAAATGCCATCAGTTGAAGCTGAGCCAAATTTCCGTAGCTTGGACAAACATTACTTTCGAAACTGAGAGACTCGTGTGCCTGACAATGTCTGCCTCAATGTTAGATTACATTCCTAAAACCCATCGAGAGAGCTACCCGAAAAGTGCCCAAATTGTGACAATAGACAGCACCAGGCAAGAGGCAACAGGCTTTAGGCAACATCGTAGCAGCTTAATTTCCTTTTGGCATTCTCAACCAAGCACCCCGGCCCCAGGCTAATGTAGTGTAGCCATTTGGTAGGTTGTTGGGGGCCGGGCAGGACGCAGCATGCCTTAGGGCTGAGTCACTTTTGCTTGGTCGACTCGCTCACATTTCAGAGAATTATCTAGGAATCCACTTAGTAACATAGCTAACCAACTATTTAATTTTTTTTTTGCAGATTCATTGATGTGCCCATTGAGTCCTGTGGACGTTCGTCTCCTCTACGCATTGCGCTGCAGGCAAACGCTCCTGAACTGCTGCTCATTCTGCTCAGGTAAGTGCAGGAGGAGGGGAAGTGTGGGCATCCTGTGCTGGCTTGTTGGCTGCACACTTCAATTAGCACAAAAAATATGCATAGTGCAGTGGCCGCATCGTCATCATAATGTATGCAACACAAAACTCTTTGCGGCGCTTAGCATAATCAAGTGGTACGACTGACAATGGCTCGGTCTACCCCCACCCCCCCTGTGAGCGGCGCGGCACCCTTGACAGGCGTTACGCCTCTTGAGCGAGATGCAAATATTAACATTAAATATGAAAGTCGCTGCCAAAGCGAATTTGCATGACAAGGCGACACTAAGCGCGGCGTCTCCGCTGTGTCTCATGGCCAGCAGAAGAAGAGAGCCAGAGCCACACTCATAGCCAAGCAGCCTGCCACAAACTTACGAGCATGCACTCAACAGCAGCAGCAGCAGCAGCAGCAGCAGCAGCAGCAGCAGCAGCAGCAGCAGCAGCAGCAGCAGCAGCAGCAGCAGCAGCGGCAGCAACAACAATAATAACATTGAAATATTCATAAAATTTATATGTAAACGCTTGCAGTTTCAACTAGTTTTTAGTTCGCATAGATGTTGTCCTTGGAACTAGTTCTTTGTAGTTCTTTTTGCATGTTTTTGGTTTCTGGTTGCGGTTGGCAATTTATTGTTTTATAACTCGATATTGCCCAAGTTGTTGGCCGTTTCCTAAACATTGTTGCTGTTGTTGCCATGGCACGCCCCATTGCTCAGCTCAGCCCTTTGGCACGGGCGCCAAAAATTTCAATTCTTGATGCAGCGCCAAAAAGTATGCACATATTGATTGCGCCAGCCAAAAATCGAAGAGCCAAAGAGACAAAGATTGCAATCAAATCAGAGCCGGGCACTAGATATAACAATTTATGTCCAATTGCACGAAATGCAAATGCACTCAGCAAGTGCCACAAAACGTAGCAAATAAGAAGCAAATAGTGTGAATTTCTACAATTCAGTTTCAATTCAACTGTGCGAATTGATAGTTATTAGGGCAAGGTTATCTTTTGGCGCTGCATAAATACATTTTCAATTTCTAGCAGTGAATGCAATGCAATTTATGCTAATGATGATAATAAAAATGATGCTTGTGATGATGATAATCATAATAAAAGCTGCTTGCAATTTTACATTTCAATTAAGTGTAGTCTAGAGCTTAGAGAGCTCCGCAGCTTCCTTCAAGCTTCATAATGAAATGCAGAAAAAATTTCATAGCATACTTTTGAGCGCAAATGAAAATTAACTTCATGGAACTGTATAAGCGTATTTTTTAGAATTTATATGTTATAGGATGCACATGATATTAGATTCTATGAGTCTGAACTTCATATTACATAAAAGGCTAGGATAAATGATATAAAGATATTGAGATTTAAAAAGAGACAGAGAAGGAATTAGAGAGTTAAAAGGGCAAACGGAGTTCCGGTTAGGCAAGCGAAGGAAATTAGGGAACTCTACTCTTGTTAGAGTTAGGTTGTCAAATATGAAAAGAAGACAGAGAAAGAAATGGAGAGAAGAAAGGGTAAGCTGAGTTTCGGATAGGCAAGTGGATAAAATAAGCAAATTAGATTGACAAATATGAATGAAATGTCATTTAAAGCATATATATGCATAAATTAAGAAGATACACCAAGAAAATTAGGCTAATATTACAAAAGGTAGACAAAGAAAGCTAGATGAACTTAATTATTGTTATTTCTCATTTTACTATGCAATTCTGATGAGTTCAAATAAATGTATTATGAAGAAATCTGTATGAAGTTGATTTATTAAAAGTCTTGAAGCTCAAGTCTAATAGGCAGCAGAAATATAACTTTGATTTTCCAACTAAAATTGGTTCTGATTCAATGCACCTGATCATGCCTTGTGTATATATATTAATATACTAGCTGCAGTATCCTGCTCTAAACTATAAATAGCAAACGTTTCACTTGTCTTGACTAAGCATCCATTGATTGAGTTCTCTTTCACTTTGCATTTTCTTTTCGTTTCTATCTCCTTGAAATGGAAATGCTTAAGCATAGCACTTATTCAGAATATAAATAGAAGCGAAAGAGTCTACGGTCTCAGACTGCATTCAGTTCTGGTGAGCTGCGTAGCTCTTGTTATGGGCAGCATTGTTAAGGGGTTGCTTTGTGCTGCTTTGTTTCTGATTTGTGTTGATTCTCAATTCTCGATTGATTTCGCTGATGATGCGGTCATTATTTGTGGATTTCAATTGTTTACGCATTTCATTTGTGTTTGGCTTTTCGCATTGTTGCATTTTGCAATTGAAATTGGCCATGAAATATGCAAATTGACGCCATTCAAATACGTTTTTACCACGCACTTGCATCAATTTTCAAATATTCATGATCATTGCACTTTGGTCTGTGTGTTTGCAGATGTATGTGTGTGTGTGTGTGTAGAGTAAATGTTGACAAGAACATATTATAGTTAATGCCATAAATGTGTAATTTTTACACTCGAAGAAAAGTAAAGAATTTACCTTGGCAAAACTTACTTTTATTATATAAATAAATTGTATAAATTTTATATATTTCATTTTAATTTTGTATTTTTTTGCTCTTGACTTGTCATTAATTTTGACATGCAGCTTGAGCTTCCTCAGCTTTGATTTTTCGACTTTTGGTTCGCTTTTTGTCCAAGTACTTAAATATACATTACGCAGCTTATCAGAGGGAAATGCAAATAGAAAAAGTCGAAGCAACGACTGAGACATTTTGACAAACATTTTCAATTTAAAATGTGACAGAACCCTGATGCCCCATCGCCATTAAACATTTGCCGTTTGCTGCCAGCTGCCAGCTGCTGCTGTTGCCACAGTTTCTGCTGCTTCCGCATGCCACATTTGCACTTCATTTGCAATTTACCACACACATATGTGTGTGTGTGTGTGTGTGTGTGTGTTTGTGTGTGTGTGTGGATATGACAGGACGTCGACTACATGACCGCGAACCGTGTTCTGTTCATTATTTCATTAGCACATACTGTTTATCAGCGCTTCAAAGCTTTATCGCCCGTTACCTGCCGTACACGCGCTCTCTGGCCCCTGCCCCTGTTACCCAGTTTACCTGTGAGTGCAGCGTGAGCAATGTCGTCAACAAATTACAGTTAAGAACCGCAAGCATTTGCGCCGGCTAACCAACTACGTGCCCCAGCACATTGCACGTAGACCGCAACCGTGACCCATGACCCGTCTTTCATTTCAGATACGGCGCCGCACCACAGCCGCCCGATGGTGGCACTTCCGTGATAATTGCGCTGCTCGACAAACTCATCGAGAATGGACGCAATTATAGTTACGAGCTGGTGCTCTGTCTCCAGATACTGATGCGCAATGTGCCCATGATTGAAATGCCTTTCAAGGTGAGTTGCAAACAAACAAACATTTAACTGACACTTGGCATTTCTCTGTATTGTGTTCATTGTCAGTGTTCTCAGAAACATTTTCGTTGCGAAAAGGGAAAAGTTTTAAGTTTGTTGTTTTCCTGTGTATGTGTGGATATATGTGTATCAAATATGAAAATATTAATTTTGAATATTATAAAACAAGTGCGAATAGAATTAAATGTTTTTCAATTCATTATTTAAATAATAAATAATAGAAATAATGAAAATAAAAAATAATAAGTTTAAAGTTTTTTATACAATTTATTTTTATAGAATATTTCATTTTATTTTTTTTTAATTAGATTTTTTTTTTAAGATTTTCCTTTATATAATTTATTACTTATTTTTCTGTAAAGAAAAAACACTAAAAATATAATTTGGATAACTTAAAATAATAATAATTATTATTATTTTTTTAAATATATCAATTCTATATAACATAATTTTGACTAATTGTAAATTGTTATTATTTAAAACCTAACGTGTTTAGTATTGATTTTCTATATAATTAAAAAAAAAAAATAATAAAAATATGATTTGGTTCACATCAAATTATTATTATTATTTTTTTAATTTAAAATATATGAATTATGTATCAAAAAATTTTGACGAAATGTAAATTGTTGGCATTTTATTTATAAATTTACTTTGATTTTTTTTATAATTTTAGAAAAAATACTACAAATATAATTTGGAAGACTTCAAATTATTATATTTTTGTTTAATTAAAAATATATACAGGAAATAATTTAGACTGCTTGTAAATTATTATTTTCCTTAATTTAATTTATAAATAAATTAAGTAAATTATTTATAAAAAATATTCAAAATTCATATAATACATTTTACATTTTATTTCACATTCAATTTAAGACCTAAGACATTTCCTTCAAGTGAAAACTATTTCTGTGAATTTGAGCTGTTTGTCTGTGCGTTCGTTCGGTTTGACAGATGAAATGTGCTCAGATGCGGGTAGTTGGAACTCTTTGTGCTGCTTATCGGTTCAACTGTTCTGCTACCTTTTATGCCGTTTGCTCACTTATAACATGAATTCTCGTCTCTTCTCTTGTCTTTGCAGCCCATGGTGTATGGGACACGGCGAGAAATGTTCTTCGAGCGCTATGGCCGACTTCTAATGGATAAAATCGTTGGCAAGGAACAGGTCTATGGTGTGCCGACACTACGACATTTGTGCCGGTAATTATCAACAGAAAGCTGAAAGCGAACTTTGTTTCGCATAGGGGCCGTGTCTACTGTCCACTTGTCTTTGAAGTCTTCCGGCTGAAAGGATGGCTGCTGACGTTTGGCAGTCGAGTTCAACTTTGTTTTTTATTCAATTACTTTGGCTGAGATTGCTGCTGGTGGCGCTTGACTCTAACAGCTCGACGATAAGCCCGGAAAATTTAATAAGTACAAAAGTCGCAGCAGCAGCAGCAGAGGCAGCGGCAGCGGCAGCGGCAGCGTCTGATTGACAGACAGTTTGACAAAGCATTTTGTTGACGCTCTTCTGTTTCGGCTGCCAACTGGCCTTAAATTTAGCTGCTCTTTGTTTTACTTGGGCTCTTTGCTGTGCTTTAATGACATGGCTTTGGGTAGGGATATTCACTTTCCTCTCCCCCCATTCTCTATTATGTCAATCTCACTAGGCCTTGGCGCCGTTTTAGGCCATGTTACGTTTGAGCCAACAGCTGTTGGCCAAATTTAATTGAATTTCGTACAAATTTGATTAGTAGTAAGCACTTTAATCGATAAGCTGTCAAGCTATTTACTAATTTGATAAGTTGCCAACAAAGAAGTTTACTGTGGCTTTTCCACTTTGTGCGCGAACTCGGTCAGAGAGAGTGAGTGAGAGTGAGGGGAGGGGGAGGGGGGGAGGGGTGTCTTAAGTCCAGGGGGCGCACGCATTGACCCCAACTTTTTCTATTTGCCTCGCATGTTTGCCATTTGCCAACTCACGTGTCACATAAAAATCGCAATGACTTTGACTCGCCCACACATGCGATTTGTACTTGTGTGTGCTTGAATACCCTGTAAGTGCAGAGTGCTGCTAGCGGGTATGGACTTTAATGTAATAGATGAAATTGTTTAAGCTGAGCAGATTTTGAGTTGATTAAAGGGAAAACATTTTCATAGCTGCAATATATGGGAATGGTTTGAATATTTTGAAATATGTTTGATAATCTATCTCTACTCTTATTAAACAATAGAATAATATTATTTTTTCATAGAGCTTAAAACCCTCAGTTTTTAGCTGTAATTTCCAGTATTTTATTGAATTTCGACATAATTAATATTCAATATCAATTCACAATTTACATTACAGGATATCTCTTTTATTATATATATCTTCTTGAAATTTGTTTTTCACACTGTTTGCATTTTTCTTCAGCTATTTACCTGTTTATTTTCCTTTGGCCAATATTTGTGCTGGGAAACTGCGCTCTTGCAACTGGACCGGCATAGATATGGCTGGTGAATGCATATGGAGTCTATATATGCTTCACATATTATATTCAGCAATCAATATATATGCAGGCGCAGTTGTGACCGCAGTCGTGAAACAGATTTCAATTTCAATGCCTGCGGCTGCCGCTTGGCATGTGATTTATGCATTTTTCTTAAACAGCTTTGACAGGCGAGTGTTTGAGTTCAATTAGTGCCCTATTAATGTGATGTATTATAGACCACAAAATGCATTTGATTCTCAGTTCGCGTCACATTAAATCGTCATTTTCAATAATCATTTAGCTGCAGTTGCTTGGGGAGCCACTTCATTGCTGAGTGGCGCTCCATAAAGTGGCCAGAACAAATGAAGGCCATAATTTACAGCTCTCAATAATGTTGACAACGCAAATTAACGGCTACATAAAAAGTTGCTCCCAGCTGACTATGGCGGACAGCTTAAGCGAGAGATTAGCATATTCTAAAGCTGACATCGCCTCGTTTTATGATGTCAATTTTGTTGTTGTTCAAGTTTTTGCATTTCGCACAGAGTATTTCGCAATTGCCTCAGAAAAGCCCACTCACACACACACACACACAGACAGACGCACGCACACACACACACACAGCCAGACGCACGCACTCAAGCAAGGTTCAGCAAGTTTCCTTTGGCCGACTCGAAAGCAGCTTTCGCTATGCCTCAAAAAAAGACGCTTGATTGCGCGCGAATCAAGTGGGGAAAGTGGAAAAGTATGTGTATAAGAGAGAGAGAGAGAGAGAGAGAGAGAGAGGCAAGCAAGAAAAATCTACACACCATTTCCGGCACTTGAACTTCTTTCTTTGCTTTCCCTATACCCTGTAAATCGAGCAAGACTGTTGGCCTGTTGGTTGGTCAACTGTGCTTTAGTTCTTTAGTTTAAGCAGAATTTATGAAAGTTGTAGATTAAAAATTTGATTCAAATATGGGCTTCTATTTTTGGCCTTTTTAATGTCAAGCTAAGTGTAGACAAAGCCAGATAAAGAATTTTAAATATAAAATAAAATGCTTAAATATAAAGCTTTGATATGAAAAATTAAGAAATTTATATATATAAATAAATTTATATATTTTTTAAATGTAGAATATATTTTTGAAAGAGAATTTATTAAATTATATTTAAATTAAATTATATTTATATAAAGAATTTATTAAATTATATTTAAATTAAATTATATTTATATAAATTCTCTTCAGCAATAATTTACTCAAGAGCATCTGCTAGTCATGCTCTCTCTTTCTCTCTCTCTCTCTATCTCACATTCCTTTTTGTTATTATTTTTCACGAACGCCGCAAAAAGAAAGTGAAGAGAAACGCAACTTTGTGCGAAAGTAAAGTTTATAGAAATTTTCTTACAACAAAAGTTTTAAGCACATGAACTTTGCTGAGCTGCGCTTGGCTCGTTTTTTCTTTTCTTGTTTCTTGTATGATTTTTTAGCTCTTTCTGCTTTATTTTTTGTTTGTTTTTTTTTTTTTCGTTTTAGCAGCTTATTATGTGAAACTTAAATTAATTTATGAAATAGCTGGTTGAGATTGACAGCCATGCGAAAGGCCAAAGAGAAAGTTACTGAAAGCTGCTGGCTTTACGGCCACTTCGGGGAATATACTCAAAGAGATTTAGCTGCCAGATCAAATATTTGTTATATAACGAAATCTCTTTCACTCTATCTCTTCAGCTGTCGCATTCGGGATGTGCTGCGCGAGCATAATCAGCTGCCAAATGGCATCGATACGCTGCGCCTGCCCAAACGCCTGCAGCGCTACATTGATCTCACCGAGGAACTGGACGGAACGCAGCTGCTGCCGCCAGAGAAGCCGGTGCAGCGGCTAACAAACGCCATGCAGAGGCTGGAGACCATCAGCAGCGGCACAGAGAGCGAGGATGAGAGCGAAAATCATGTGCAGCTGCTGCAGGCTGTCACCGAAGCCGAAAAGGCAGCTGTCGCCGCCTTTGTGGCCACCGGCGAAGACGTCAACAGCGACGAGGCCAAACAGGCGGCAGTTGCGGCCTATGCTGCGGTCCACGATCTGAACCCACTCGATGAGCACCCGCCACTTAGCTAATTATACGTCAATTTTTGTTTCATTCACACTCACCGATAGGTGTCCTCGCTGATGTTGATGCGTCCGGGCACGCCGGTTGTCTCCGTGCGACTCGTCAGATTCACAGTGTTGCCGAAGAGGCAATATCTGGGCACACGATTCCCGATGACGCCGGTGACCACCTCGCCCGAATGGATGCCAATCGTGATTTGCTGTGAATGAAAAAAACGAAAAAAGAAAAAAAATAAACACACGCATAGTTAAGACAACATATTTTATAGATAAGCTCTAGCAGCTCCTTAACTTAACTTTCTAATTTATTAACTGAACAAAATGTTGCCCAACACCCAGCTAAAGTATGTGCCACGCGCAGATTACCAAGTCCAACACTTCATTGTGCTAATAAACTTTCCGAGAAAGCGAGTGCCGAAAGAAGGCCAACAAAAATGACTCAAGTTCTGCACGAAAATGTGCCAAGTTGCAAGTAACCAGCCAAACCGGGGAGAAGTTGCCACAATTACTTTGAAAAAGTTGCAGTTGCCACTGCCACTGCCACTGCCACTGCCACTGCCACATCCTCTGCTGCTGCGGCTGTTGCTGCTGCTGCTGCTGCTGCTTCTATGGTGGCCAAAAACTTTTCTTTAATTAAATTTAAAACGAAATGAGCTGCGGCTGCGGCCGAAATACCAAAAACGCAAAAACCAAAAACCCCAAAACTCAAAAGCAAAAGGCGACAATCCCCAGCAGGTGACGTTGCCCCAAAGCTGCTCAGGAATGTGTGGCAAGGTGAATAGAGAGAATGCTTGCCTAGTTACTAGCTAGCATGTATGCCATTCTATGAAAAGCCAACGCAGAGAGAATATACAATTGCAAACAGTTGAAAGCCTTGACAGCATAGTTACACTGTATTCGCAATAGAAGCTGAGAGAATATCAATTGATAGTTGCATATGAGAACAGGTTTTCATAGGTAAGTGATAGAGTCAAGGAATAGTAATTTTGTATATAGGAGACAGATCAATATTCTATCTCCCCCTTCTCTCTTGCAAAAGAAACGAATTTATTGCATGTGTTAGATATGACAGCAAAATAATAATTCATGAAATGACTTCAGTGCTATAAAATCTAAATAAATACAGCATTTGCCCCATCAAAAACAGAAATTCATTCCACACATATGAATTATAATTTACAGCGAATTAAATACACTAAGCAACAGAAACATTTGAGCATCCTTCAAGTTTTCCATGAATACATGAAACTTTTTATATTAAGTCTGCTTACAATATTTTTCCTATTAAGCTCTGTTCTAATCTAACTAAAATAAAATAAATTTGGCCTTTATATAATTACAATTTAATTTGCAAATCAATCAAATAAAAAACTTCTGCATAAAAATATGCTCAGCAGGAAAATGCACTCTGAGATCATTTAATTATGTTTTAGTATTCTGAAGCAATAATATTATTCCAATCAAAATGAGTACAACATGAATTTAATGAATCAATCAGTATCAGTAACAAAAGTCAATCAAACCCCTTCACATATCTGTTCGCATACAGGGTATAGAAAAAATAAGTAGAGTACGCTGCAGTAATTACGTGTCTTAGTTTTGGCAATTGAACGCGGCGAGGTCACACAAAAGTGGGTTGTGTGAAAATTGTTGAAAACTTTGCTCCATTCATTTGGACAGGCATTGAACAGCGTGTCCAAAGCTTTTATGCTTGATTCGTACAGAAACTGCGGGTAACTGAATCAAATCAATGTCTGGTCCAGCGTGTGGCGAACAAATGTAATTTTGATATGATGCTTTTCAATGGAGGCAGCTTCACTGCTTCTATTGGGAAAGTATACAAAATATATAAGTTGCTTCATTCAATAAGAGCTTCAAATATATAGCACTTATTTTCTCTAAAAGTTTGTGAATAGTTCCAGTGAAGCAACTTGTGACTGAGTAAAGGTAGTATATACAATGGAACTGTATATATACTACTACTGAAAGTACTAGATGAGCCTGTAATTGGTCTATTCCTAGGAGGGAATATGACGAAAGTCTTTGTATTACAAAAAAAAAAAAAATTTTAAAATAGAAATGCAGGTTTTTCAGCTTATTTCGACTGTGTTTCTGTTTATTTTTTATTTTTTTTTTATTTTTTATTTTTTTTTTTTATCTTTCAATTTTCCATTCATCAGAAACTATAGATAATGGAAATTGCTAATGGAAATTTAATTCATAAATACATTTTATGATTCTACAATAATGTGTGATTCATCAGGTTTTTTATGGACAAATAAGTTATAAATATTATTATATAATTAATTTATACCTAAAAATAAATAATATAAACATATATATTAGCTATAATTGTATAAAAATATTTCCTCAACTATACTAAGTACTACAATATTGTCTTAGAGTTTCAGCAACAATATTTAGCTCAAAAGTAGCAAAACTAATAAACTCACTTTCAGCACATTCCATGGTAGGGTATTAACAAAGGAACTGCAAGCGAAAGTTTATTTGAACAGTTGTAGCAATATTTATTGATTGCAAGCAGCTGGCAGAACGAGCCAAAAGAATAGAAAGCTTTTTGCTAGGAAAACAGAATTGCATAATTGGCTACATGAAAAGGGGGCGGAGCTGGCAGAAGGGGCAGCTTTGCTTGAGGGTATTCTGTTACATTTTTATTGTTTTTTTTTTTTTTTGTGTGTTCTGCTAGCAGCAGCTAATGAAGCGCGAAATAGCCATAGAGGAGCAGGAGAGCGAATCCATTTGGGATTTGTTAATTGCATTTTGAGCTATCTATCAATTTGGCTCGTTGCTTGTCGAAAGGCAAACGAGTTTTGTGTTTTTCGATTTGATTTTGTTCATTTTTTTTTTTCTGTGGCTGGCTGCACATGCTTCAAAGTTGAGCCATAGTGAACCTGGCTACGTGCATCCGGCTGCATTACTGAAAGCAATCACTCAAAATATGAGCAATGCTGGCAACCGCAGCAGTTCACAGTTATAGTTACAGTTACAGTAGTCGCCTTGCATGCAATACGAGTGGAAGACGGATGGCCCGATGGCTTAAGACACCGCATTCGTGGCACGAGCCGTGAGGCGTGAGGCATGAGGCAGTGTGGAGACTGTGCAGTGGAAATTCTAGCAACAACAACTTTGACAATAAAGCCAGGCGACATGAGCTGAGCATTCGAGGACGACTTCCTGCTACACGCCTTGCCGCACATGCTGCAAGTGACTGCAACAAGCCACAAGCATTGTCCACACGTACAACAATGCTGACATCGGCGCCAACGTCGCTGGGCTGCTGTAATTGTGAAGGATGCCATCAAGTCGACATTCCCTTGTCCTCACACACACACACACACACACACATACATTCCTGCAATACATGTGTCTCTCGTATATTTTAAGCTCAAGCATCCAAAGTGTTTAAGCCCACAAGAGAGAATAGAAAGCGAGATCTTAGTAAAACAACTATGCGTGGACAGTAATAGAAGAATAGATACTCTACTCTTCTGTATATATACTATAAAAAACTTATTCGATTTGAATAGTTAACTCCAACTCATATGCCACATCAAGAGACGAGAAAGAGTTTCAGTTTTTATCAACTCTGAATTCTGTATACAAACTAAAGCACAGCATCAAAGTGTCGCCCACTTGTTATATATGATGGTGTGAAATTTGCATACCCTTTTGCAAAGTCTTTTCAAATTGCAGCAGGCCGCAGCTCGACGCAGCTGACGGTCAAGTGGCACGGGCTGCCAAGGTCTTGGGGAAGAGATGCCCAGCCAGCCAGTCAGCCAGCCAGCCAACCAGCCAGCCAGCTTGAATGCGATGGAATGGAATGTGTTGTCAACCCAAGCACGTCACAGAACTTGATGCTTGCTGCTTTGACAGGGTGTCATCAATTTGGAATTAATTTCAGCAATTTACACAATTTGATACAACTTTTTGCCAGCTCAACTTTAGCAGTATATCAACTATTTTTATACGACAATAAAAAATATGTATAAATGTGTGAAGATGATATTAAAATTGCATGCAAATGTATGTTGTATATGCTCTACTAGATATTATTAATATTTTATATGTATATTGAAGCAGTCTGACAATGATCGAGTCAAGTCTGCCTGCCTGAGCACTTGGCACAGTTGATAGAAGCTTAGTAATGCCATTTGTTCTATTTGTTGTTGTTCTATTTATTTGTGGTCGCATTTGCTCTTGATAGCTGAATTAAAAAATAAATATAATATGTATTCAATCAGAAAAGAATGAGCAACATATATTTATGTTTTACTTGAGTTTTGGCTTTTATCAATAATAATTATTTAATAATTATTTGTAATATTTTTATACTGAGCCACATTATTATAATTTTTATTTTTTTTTTTTTTGCAATGCTAAAATCTTCAACTACATTGCTAAAGAGCATCTAACAATTCAAGGCTATTTGAATATTATTTAATTTTAATCATGACAATAGAAATAAGTAGAGAATTATTGCCATTATATAAGAAATAAAATAAATCGATCGTCTAAAGGATCACGCCAACCAGCTCACATAAAAGCTGCCATCATAAGGCTAAGAAGAAAACTTCTTTACCCTAAAAGTAATTACACCATATATGTATATATTTAAATATTGTACATTATTATAAACGTGTAATTAGAAAATGTCTCAAAGGAGATATAGAGTAAAGAAGAAGTTCTGGTGCTTCCTGAAAAAAAAAAATCGCTCATTGAAGCGATTTGTATAATGAAATATATCAAATATCACTCACATCAGATTCTTTGAGTCGCTCTGAGTATCCCCCTCTGGCTATTTAATACTCAGAGTAAGCTATCAATATAGCGCGCTGTATGGGAAACATCTAGATCTTCTATCCACTCTGAGTATCCTCAACAGCGTTTTGTTACTCAGAGAGAACGAGCATTCAAGCAATGTGTTGTTGCTTAATCATTCTTCGAGTCACTCTCAGAATACTCTTCTAGCTTTTCAGAGAAGTAGAGCTTTCAGAGAAGTTTAGCATAACATAAGCTTTGCAGCTTACTCATCTGAGTGCAGCTCAGTTCGTTTATTTCTCTCTCGCCCACATGCAATGAATCAAGCTTCTAATGCAGAGATTTATGAGCTTTGAATAACTGTCAAAAAAGTTTAATCTACAACTTCAAAATAATTTCAAACTCTTTCAGCTTTTGACTGTCATAGAGCAAAGCCTTACATGAAACTATATATATATATATATATATATATTTATAAAATTCGATTCGACTCTCTTATAAGCAATTTACTAAAGTCAAACGTTGCCTGAAGTCTGCTAAGTTTAGATTTAAGTTTTTTCCAGCCGTATGAATTTCTGGTTGAAAATTGCTTTTCTGTCTCTAGTGTAAATAAAATGAAAAGGGCATTTCACCTCGCCTCGTTTTGCTTTCTTTTTTTTATTTTTTATTAATATTTTACGTGCTGCATGTCACGGCAATTTGCGAGTCGTAGTCCTCTGGTGTCTGTCAGCTCCATTGATATTTATGCAACATTGAGCCGTTGCCTAAATGCATTCAGCAACAAATTGCGCGCAGCTTGTTCAGCTCAGCACGAATTGGGGGTAAGTTTCGAGTCCTTTCAGTGCGCACAATTAGCAGACATCCAACTGTCTCTATCTCTATCTCTATCTCTATCTCTATGTCTATCTCTGTCTCTGTCGCCACTTGAAAACTTGTACATTAGTTGTGCATACAATTTGCAGCATTCATTTAATATTGTCGCGCCTCAAGTGTGCAACAGACAGCAGCTCGTTGAAAATAACATCAAATTTGCGCTGTGCTGGCGCCAAACTTGTTGCCAACTAAAAGATTTATTAATCAAGCCTAACTGCCTGGAATTCAGATGTGATTTAAAATATCAAATTACTCAACTGAGTTATTTACTAAATTAAACTGATTTATTTGTGGCACATTAATTACTCGGAGAATTTCACATTCAGTCGAATCATTATTATTATTGATTATTATCAATTAAGATTCTCAAAATTTAGCTAGATTTTCTTGATTTGACTTTTATGTAATTCATATTTGATAAATAAAGGCAACAAGTCCAACATCTCAAGGCTTGTCTCCCCTGACAGGCTTGTCTCACATGACATAAACAGAAAACATAGGCAGTTTGTTGAGTGACATTTAAAATGTAATGAAATCTCATATTTAAATATTTATTTAGCTTGACTTACCACTGGATTTGAGCCCATCTTGACATTCTTGGCCATGTCCATCATGTCGAGAGCGACGCGTGCCATGCACTTGGCATGATCCTCGCAATGATCCGGCAGACCCGAGACGGCCATATACTTATCGCCCACTGTTTCCACCTGCCGAGTAAATAATGCACAAACGTATATACATATATGTATGCATGAATAGAGAAAATAGATATTCTAGCGGCTGCCTGGCAAATTGACAGCTGACCCAAAAGCGAGCTAGCAAATTGCTTGACCCGGTTAAATTTTGCAAACACTCTGTGGCCGGGCACAAAATTGTAATTAAGTGTCAGGCTGATGGCAACGTTTTGACAGCCATTAAAGACGCATTGAGGCGAGTGCATTCAATGGATATTCATCAAAAATATATATATATATATATATATATATGTATAAAATATATATTTAATGGCCTCTCACCTTGTAGACGTTTAGGTTGCGCTTGGAGTCGGTCAGCGCGTCGAAGACTGTGTAGAGCTCGTTAAGCATTTTCACAATTTTCATGGCGCCCTCGGGATCCGTGTTGGCCGCACAGTATTGCCCAAAGCCCACAATGCCAGAGAACATCAGCGTTACGGAGTCGTAGCTGTCAAAATATATTTAAGCATTAAATAAATTGCGCAAATGGCGAACTGTTTGAGACCATTGACAGCTCTGGCTTGAGGCTGCGTGTCCCATTGAGGTGTTCTAGATAGATGACTTATCTATACGTTTTATTTAGGGTAATGAGTGCGTGTCGAGTTGAGCGATGTGACACGATTTCGTGTGTACTTATCAAGGCTTAACACAATTGATCTGAATTACATTTGATTAGACAACGAATATACCTAACTAAATGCGAACTAGGACGGCTTGTATATGAATTTATGGATATATATTGATATTGTGTTTACTCGAGTTCGAGGATTAACACTCTGAGTAATATTGAGTAAATGCAAACTAAATTAAATATATATTTATGGCTATATTTGGGTCTCGTGACACAACCTTGGGTATACAAATCGCTGATTAACACGATTTATTTGAATTACATTTGATTAGAGCTAGACTTTATATAAAACATCTATTTTTTTTGGAATTTATTTTTGTCGTCGTGTTGCCTCGTGTCACGACTGTGGGTTTTTTTATATACATAATTTTTATATATTTTTTTATTTATTTTTCATTTTATTTTTTATTTTATTTTTTAAGCCTTGGAACCTTATAACACAGTTAGAAACTAAAATATAGAGCCTAACCCTCTGATATGCACTATAATTTATTATATATACCATAATTTCATGATATATACCATAATTTATATCTGACATTTAATTTACCTAACTGAACGCAAGCTAAAGGGACTTCTCTATATTCCATGTTGATGCGTGTCAGGTTTTCTAACAATAATGATGAATTTATTAAGTCATTTGAATGCGTGTTGGCAAATATCTATTGCCAACACGCACTTGAGCTCTAACACAAAAGTCCTGTGGCTCGGAAGGACAAGTCAATAACTTTTATAGCCTGCTTTAGTCGCATATTTTCAATAAATTAAAGTGCTTTCTAACTAGCTTATAAATTTCATGCTCTTCATAAAAGTTTCACATCATGCGGCACGACACGAGCCCAGCTTGGATTGGTAATCGTTGGTTTGGGGATTTTTTGGCTTACCGTTTGGGCGGCACTGGACGCTGATGTCGTAACTCATTTGCCACCGACTTGGGCAGCACCGAGTAGAGCAGCCTGGCGCGGCATATCACAAAATCCAAGGAGCAGAGCAGCAGCAGAGCAGCAGCAAATACCAACGGCAACAAATGACAAACAAATGGAAAGAAAATGTTCGAGTAATTTTAATTTCGCGCCTGAAAGCATGCAACGATTTGTTTGTGTGTGTTGTTTTTTCCTTAGCGCTTTTACTAATGTGTTTCTATTTGTGTTACGCTTTGGCATCGTTCTCCCTCTTACCTGTCCGTCTTCTGCTTCTCACTCTCCAGATCGCGAAACGTTTGCTGTAGCTTATCCGTCAGCATTTCCAGGTTCTTGGTCAGCTTGTATTCCGCCTCGAATTTCTCGGAAAGCAGCACCAAATCTCTGGCCGCATCATGCAGCGGCACATCCGAGATGTAGAGTCCCTTCCTATAATAAATGATGTTGTTGTTGTTATGCGGGTGAGTGGAATTGGCAAAAAAATAAAAATAAAAATAAATAAATGAAAATAAAAATAAAGATGAAGAAAATGACGCGCATTTTATATAACTTAAGTCTATTTGGATTTAGCTTGGCTTCAGCCGGAATGCTAGCAAATAAAATAAAAAATGTTTGAGTTTCAGTTTGTTGGGCAGGAGAGAAAGCGCGTGTATATATATATATATATATATACATATATATGTGAGTGTGTCAGGGCTTATAGTCAGGTGGTAATACATATTTGCTGTCACCAATAAATTTACGCAACATATTTGCCATTTCTTTCAATTGCGAGGCGCAAATAATAAAGAAGAGGCCGTAAAGTGTCGGCAGCTGCTCTATAAATCTACATTTAAATAAACAAATGTAAATTTTTATGCCTTGGGTAATTTTAATTTACAGCAGATAGCAAAAGATATGCCAAGAGATTATCTGGTACAATGTCTGTATTCATTTGGGATTATGTTTATTTCGAAGAAATCGCTTATAGAAAAGCCATATTATGTAACAATACAAGACCGAAACAAACATTTTCGAACGTTAGATATTGAATAAAGCGAGACAGCAAATGAGACAGAGAGAGAGAGAGGGAGAGAGAGAGAGAGAGAGAAGCTTACTGCTTTGCTGTGTGAGCAGGTCATGAAATTGTTGCTGTCATAATCAGTGATTACAATACAAATTTCTGTGCATTCAATTGGAAAATTGTGTACATTGGCTGTTAGCAGGAATAGTAAGTTATGAAATGACTTGAATGAATTCTCATACTCATTCATGAAGTGAAATGTGCTGATTATTAGTATTACACTAATTCTCAACGTAAAAGGGTATATAGGTTTTAAGAAATGTCTATACTCTAATAAAATTGTTAAGTTTTTCTGCTAAGCCCAGAGGGAAAAGATTTGTGAAAAATCGGGACATTCTCTTTTTCATTTTCACTTATTCCAACAAATAAATATTTTAATAAATTTTAAAATTAAAATACATATATATATTAATTTTTTACTCACTTGGTTAGATCATCCAAATTCATGACGCTTGGATAGCACTGAAACAGTATGCGATCCGTTTCGGGTATATACATCATTTGTCCCTGGATGATGAGCAAGAGCAAGAAACAGAGAGAGTGAGAGAGAGAGAGAGAGAGAGGGAGAGTAAAGCTCAGTAAAAAAGTAAACCAAAAAACAAAACAATTATCGTAAAATGAGTTTAATGCAACATTTTTGTGGCAGACCGCATTAAATTTAATGCAAAACAATTTCAGTTTCAATTCCAATGGCGTCGGCGGCTGTGCTTAAGCGGCCATTTTGCTTATTCATTATGTGATATATATATGTATGTGTGTGTGTGTGTGTGTGTGTGTGTGTGACCGCATATTGAAATGTGGTTGATTACTGAATAAAGAGAAAGACAGACAGCAAGAGAGAGAGAGAGAGAGAGAGAGAGAGCACAGCAATCAAAGCAAAGCTTACCTTTAGTCTCAGAAAGCGTTGCTCGAGTCGGCTGCTCATGGCGCCCTGTCTCGTCTGGAGCACATAGATGGTGTTTATGTGCGATAGTATGTTCTCGAATGTTAGTTGCAGGTGTGGTCTAATGGCCTCCACCACCTCTATTAGCGAGCAGTTCTCCTCGGCCACTCTGCGGCAAACAAAAAGGCAAAGAAGGTCGCTCATAATGGCTAATCGCAAAACATGACAAAGCCTTGGCGCTGCCTCTGGCTCTGGCTGTGGCTATGGCTGTGGCCAGCTTCCATTAGTTCTTAACTCACCTGGGTATAACGCGGGATACGGCCTTGCCGGCCTGCACGATTTTCATTTGTCTATCGAACATCAGATGGAAGGGGAATACCTTGCAGAACGTCGCCGGCGAGATGAGGGGCGCTGTTGGCCGAAAGGGTTTTGTAGCCGATTAGCCAGGCAATTAGACAAATTAGCCAAATTAATAGAAAACGCTTTGTGTCTTACCCTCGCAGAGAAACTCCATGTCATCGATGGCCGCCTGTTCATCCTTCTTGGCATCCACCTGCGACTTGGCGGCCACATTGATCTCACGTATCAGAAACTGTACGTGGTCATAGCGCTCGATGTCGTCGCTCTTGTTCTTCAGCAGGCGCAGGCACTTCTGGTCCTTGTCGCCATCGCAATCGAAGCTATCCTGCACGAGTGGGCCACATGTCGCGCCGCCTGTGGCCTTCGATGTGGCCGGCAATTGCTCGCCAGCTGTGGATTGTGGATTGGTTGAGGTCATTACAATTCAAGATTAATAGCAATGCCATAGAAGAAGAAGCAGGCAATATATATAAGTCTGGAGATGAGCATGTGACGCGTGACACGAGAGAGCGTGTACTAAAATAAACTATCTTAAATTGGTTTATACGATATAAATGACTAACTGAAAAATCTAAGATTAAATCAATCGCATCTCAGCCAGGTCTGCGGTTAACTTGTCATACAGAGCAATACATGTATGAATATAGAGATGAGCAAGTATGCTCGTGACACGAATTTGGCTGAGTTGACACAGTTTAAGCAGGCAATAATTCTTTTCTTAATAGATTCTTAACCTAACAATTTCATCATTAATAGAATTAAAAGATCTAAAACTCTCTTAGATATTAAATCTATAATAGCCAGCCATATCATACACTCACGAGACCATCGCTAGTCTCTAATCCAATCTCTAATTGCCTTCAGTTAGTCACAGACCCTGATTGCGATTGGTTTAGCTTTAAAATGTGTTGCTTTCTGCTGACTGTGGCCAAAGTGTAATTTACAGACAACATTCAATAGCTATTAAAATGGGAGGCATAGTGAATGCGCTAGTCCATTATACCCGGCTGTTAATAGGGTACGTAATGAGACCAAAGCAATTTGTTGATTTTGTATTCTACTTCGCTTACTCGGCTCAATGGCAATTTGCTGAGCATCGTTGTTGTTGTTGATGTTGTTGGTGCCGCTGTTGCTGGCATTGTTGTTGTTGGCATTGTGATTATTATTGTGCTCGGCTGGCAGCTGGATGGGTGCTCCAGTAGCAGACGCCATCTCATCGGATCCGCCAGCTGTCGTCTCAGTGTCCAATTGTTGCTGTTCGCGTGCCAGGGCCCGCTCCTTCTCGGCCTCATCGATGGGCTCGCCCTTGCGCTTCACAATGTCAATTTCCACCTCGACGCCGTGCAGCTTCGATGCGACGGCCTGTGTAAGAGATAATGCGGCAGGTTAACTTTGTGAGCGCAGGTGTCTGGTTCAGGTGAGGCTGACCAGCGAGCCGTTTACCTTGACTATGCCGATGACAATGTGCTCGAGGCCAGGGCGTTCTGAGTAATAATGCAGTAGCAGCTCGCCATCCTGTTCCGTGCAGCGAAACGAGGGTGCTCTCATGCCTGGATACAGGGTGCCCAAATGGTCGTGCAATGCATCCAGATTCTATATAGTCAGGCCATAAAATTGTTGTTGTTGTTGTTGTTATGGTTGTTGTTTTTACAAATGTTTTCCCATGAAAATGCAGCAAAAATTCAATTTCATTTTTCATTATGACTAAGGAATGGGGCTCAGATGGATGACGAGGACATCTGATGATGAGCGCCGTTGATGGTGCGGTGGAAAGTGTGGAAAATTGAAAATAAATCGAATGTGAGTGCAACAAAAGGCCAGGCCACACCCCAATCAAGCTGCAAGAGAGTCTCGATGTGATGTGTGTGTGTGTGTGTGTGTGTGTGTGTGTGTGTGTGTGTGTGCAGTGAAGCAAAATAATGCTTATCAATGCGACTGAAAGCGAGCAGCAGCAGCAGCAGCAGCAGCAGCAACTGCTGGCTGCTGGCAACATGAAAAATGACTTGCATCGAAATTGGCATCAGCAGCGGCAAAGGTGAGACGAGGTGCGGCATGGCAGGCAGGTGAGCGAGCATTGGCCCTTGGAATGAGACTGGCTGTGTGTGATGCATGTGAAATGAGCGTTAAATGCGAAATGTGCTTTAATTAAACATAGGCCAGGCCGCGCGTAGGCCAAGCCTTGGCCATAACGAACGTTGTGTAATTTATTTAAATTATTCACAGTGCTCAAAGTGTTGACTGTGGCCACGGATCGATGAATGAGCTGAGCTCGATCAAGATTATAATGTCATTATATTGCAGTAATCTGTGCATTCTTTATGGCCAAGCTTGACTGTACTCACCTGTAGAAAGTCACGCGGTGTAGCGCCCAACACTTGAAGTATTTTATCATAGCCCGAATCCTGACAGAACTCAAAGAAAGTTTTGCCAAATAGCTCCAATATGTCATCGGCAGGTATCTCTGTGGAAGGTATATAAAAATATATATATATATATGTACATATAAGTGTATATGTGTGCTTGCTATGGGCCGTGTTTTATGTGGCACGCCCAACTACAGTAATAACCAGTTAAGTGCTACTCGTCAGCTACTTACTGAGTATCTCAACAGCTGCTCCAATTAGATTGTATGTTATTTCGTCATCGTAAATTTGACGCACCAGAAATTGTCCCTCCATGCTGACCATGGCCTTTTTTCTGTAAGTTTTTGTTGTTGTTGTTGTTGTTAGCCATCAAAATGTGAGATTGAAGGGAAAGTGAAGCAGAGCCGAGTGCAGTCGAAATATGAAGAGCGCCAGCAACAGGAGCAGCATCAAGTAGAACAAAAAAAGAAGAAAAACAAGGAAAACAAGAGAAGAAGCAGAAAATACATACATTAATTTTAATTAAATTGCTTGTGTGGGAGTATGCTTGTTTATGTGTATTTTAGCCGGGAGCAGCCATAAAGCTAACTGACGCGCATATGGCACTGGCTTTTATAACCGCCGGAACGGAAGCCGGATTCAAAGTCTTAGCGAGCATTCGGCATGTTGCAAATGGTTTTTTCGGTTTTCCTTTCATTTTAGTCGCCTGCAAAATGGATCAAAATCATATTTTTGATGCCCGCCACACAAAAAAAAAGAAAAAGTTAATTAAATATACATGCGTATATGCGTACTGCCAAGCGGAAGCTTTTAAATCAATCTGCAGCGTATACCTTGAATTAAAGGCAGTTTTTAGCTCTATATATAAGTGATTAATTCGAATCGAATCAGTTGTAAATATATATGTCACTTTTAAGGCTGCTTAAGCAACATCAGTTTCCATTAAATCATCTACTTTAAATACTTTTAATATTTATTTTCCATTTAAACTTAGATTTTCTCCATCATTTATATCAAAGAAAGCAAATCTTTAAAACTACAGTTAAAATATTATTTGAGATTTTGTATAAGTCAACTTTGGCACAACTTCAAGTGTATTTAAAGAAGCTTTGGCAAATGTTAATTCCCGTACAGAACTTGAGACGCTTTTACATTGAATAACAATGCGAAAAAGCAGCAAAAACCAATTCGTATACCCAGCTACCTATGCTCCTTGTTGCTGTTTTGTGAACATTGTGCGAATCGAGTTTATTATTTAATAGAACTTGTGCCAAGCTGTTGCCAAAACAAATTGAATACAGCGTCACAGCCACAGCTCTGCAGCAGTAGAAAAAAAATGTATATATATAAAAGGAGATTGAATGTTGTTGGGTTTAAGCAACTGCTTAATACTCTGTTACCTTTGAGCGACTGAGAGAGAGGGAGAGAGAGAGTGAGCGAGAGATAAAGTCAAACATCCAAACTTAGAAAGAACTTTAAGAGCTAACTATAAAAGTCTTTATTTTCATAACTTTATCTCTGCATATAAACTAAGCAACTCCTTTTTAGCCTAGCGAACAAGTCATCAGAAAAAAAAGCGCACGCTGCAGAAAAGTAACTGAAATCACATAGACAAAAAAGGAAGAAAAAAAAGTCATAGCAAAGTCGATGTTATACGTGCGAAAGTTTTTCCATTTTCTCCAAGAGCGTCTGTCTGTCTGTCTGTCTGTCTGTACCTGGCCTAACTTTTGATATTCCCGCAGCAGCAGCATTAAACAGCAGCTGACTAGTGCTAGACTAGAGGAGGAGACCGGGACTTCATAATGTCGGGAGGGGTTCGGGCAAAGCCATTTGTTGCGCATTGCTGCTGTTGCAGGGAAAAGCAGTTGTCAAATTGCAACTGGCAAATGATATCAGCAGCTGTTTGCAGCGCGACACGCACAAATGAAATGCATTTGCAAATATTTTCACACTTGATGCGATTTAGTTGAGTGCGGTGCAGCAGCTCGAGAACTTCGTAGCTAGCGAAACGAATCTGTGCGTAAGTGATAAAAATTGATTTCTAATTTCCTGTAAGCACAACAAAGCACGGCAGCTGTTGCGGTTCTACTCAAAATTCCCAGAGATTTCCGCATTAAATGGAAATTGATTTTTTGGTTGCAATTTATGATGTTGCTGCCATGATATATAGTATATCATATGGCGTTCAGTGTGTGCCTGAGTGTGTGTGTGTGTGAGGAAATTTTAAATGAAAATTAGATTTATGCAGAGTGTTGGAAGTCTGAGCACGAATTCAAATTGAATGAGCAAACCGGCAAACTCTTAACTTTGAAGATTAGATAAATTCAATTTAGATAAAGTTTTAAAATTGGAATTTAAATATGATCAAATGCCTTGACTCTGCCAGCAGCTCAATGCTCAGTTGAAATGTGAGTTTAAGCGTTGATCATTTTAATTTTAATTTTAATTTTCATTTCCATTTTCATTTTCATTTTCATTTTAATATTAATTTCAAATTTAATTTTAATTTTATTTTTAATTTTCATTTTCATTTTATTTTCTTTTAATATTATTTTCAATTTTAATTTTAATTTTAATTTTCATTTTTATTTGAATTTTCATTTTAATTTTTTTTTTTTTATTTTATTTTAATATTAATTTCAAATTTAATTTTAATTTTAATTTCATTTTCATTTTCATTTTATTTTCATTTTAATATTATTTTCAATTTTAATTTTATTTTTAATTTTAATTTTAATATTAATTTCAATTTTAATAATAATTTAAATTTAAATTTATATTTAATTTTAATTTTAATTTTAATATTTATAAAATTCCTGATTGACAGTCAGCATATTTCAAAGTTCTATATTAAATATAAGCCTAATCGCAGATGCGTAAAATTACTTGATAACTTCGGCTTACCTGTCTACAGCGCATTTGATTGATATTTATTGAAGTGTATCTGTGTGTGCGTGTGTGTGTGTGTGTGTGTGTGTGTGTGTCACTCTTTGATCGACAGCTTAATTGAAAAAGTTAATGTGTGCGTGCGTGTAACAAAGCGACACATCAAATTGCCCATTTGTTGAGTTTGTGTTTAATGCTCGAGCTGTGCCGCGACTTTTATTATCTAATCAAATTGGCGATAAATGTGTGAAATGAGGAGCGAAAGTTTGTTTGTTTTGTTTTTTTATTTATATATTTAATGTGCTCACCAGAAAAGTAAACATTAATTTGGAGCATTTAAGCCAATTTATGCTGTGCACATTAATTACATGCCTGGCGAATTTATCACCTTGTTATTTGCAGCCACTCACGGGCGGACGTTAAGTATACGCCGTGTAAGCGTAGCGTAACAAATGCAAGGCGACACTTAGTAGCTTGCTCTTGTCTCTCTCTCTCTCTCTCTCTCTCTCTCTCTTGGCTGTTTACAAATTCAATTTCCCCACTTTCTCTCGCTCATTTGAATATGGTGTTGGTTTGAGGGGCGAGTGGGCGTGGGGGTGTGGTCGTTACTGCGGGTGCCACTAAGTGCCGTAATCTGGCAAATGGCGCTGGCCGGGCAAATAATATGCAAACATTTGACACGAAGAAATGGAGCAGTCCAAAAATAATGTTCTTGTTGTTCCAGTTGGCTTTACCTAGTTGCACGTGAATTGGTTGCCAAAACAGCTTAGGAAAAAATAGCAGGAAAATTCCATTTGGCAATTAGATATTTGCAGTCTTGGCCAGGCTCGAGCTGGAGCTGTAGCTGGATTTTGTTTTTGACGCGTTCGCGTGCAAATATTATTGTATAATATGCCACAAGGCAAACACACACACACACACACACACGGGCCATTACGCACACATGTCTGTTTGGGGATTTTATGCGGCTCGAACACGCAGCTGCCTTCGTGCCTGGCATGTGTGCGTGTCGCACACCCTCAGCCCCTCTCTGGTTGGACTGTCTCTCACAATTTTATGGCGAGCCACTAAATCGCTTTATTAGGAACTACTTGTTGGCTTTTGGCAGCTTCAAGTTCTCCACTTTAAGTTGGCTTACAAACTTTTCGCCAAAGTCAACCGCAATTGATAACAAATCAATTAGCTAATTTGATTTGCCATTTGTGGCTTAAAGCGCCTTTTGGCCCATCAGGCACTGATAACTCCTCCAATGCCCAAGCTGCCGTAAGTTGCGAATTTTTAATGAGACGACATTGCTTTGTGAATTTAATGCGATAATAGCCTTAAATTGCGAGTTTCTTTGCTCTACTCAGTCAGCTTTGGGCTTGGCTTGGCTTATGAACTCTGGCCCGCATGTCCCTGACAGTTGCCACAATGTTGCCTTGCTTTGTAGGCGGCTCAAAACTTAAGTTTCACATGTGTGTCATCCGCACACACACACAAACACACAGAGATACACAGAGACAGAGACAGAGAGAGAGAGCGAGTGGGTGGGATATAAAGAGAGAATAAAACTAGCGCAATGCCTAGGCACTTAGCTAAAGAGCACGCCCGCTTCCCCCAGCTAAATATAAAACACATTCAGCTTACCTCTGGCCTACGGCTTATGGGCAACTTTGATTTTGTTGCTGTGTATGTTACATGGGCTATAAGCTGTTGGCCTTTTGATAATCAGGCAAATGTGCGAAATGGAAAAACATATAAATACTTGAGCTGTTTGTATATATTAAATGTGTGGCAGCTTGATATATACAAAGCTAAGCTAAAACAGATTTATAATACAAATCTGTTAATGAGTTAACAACTTTACTAAAATAAAACATTAAAGAGCTTAAGATTCTTGACTTGACTTAAGCCAACTTCTTGCCTTTGGCTTGAAAATCTAAATTTTCACTTCTTTGAATCACTGCTTAATGAAGTGCATTACATATTCGACTTCGCTAGTTTTCTAAGGATCGTCAGTCGTTGCAGCGAACCCATCCCCATCCGAAAAAAAAATGCCCCCACCATGTGGCAGCGGCACTGCGAAAAGCTGCAGCGAAGAAACGGAAACGAAATAAGGTTAAAAGCCACTTAAGACTTGTGCAAGTTAATGTGGCACATAACTCAAGTGAGTCACATGTTTTATTGTGCGCAAAAAAAAAAAAAGAAGAGAAGAGAAGCACAGATACACGCACATGCATACACTCGTATACACGCACACTCACAGCGTGACACTTTAGTTGGAGCATGGCCAGGGCCAGCTTTGGCATTAGCATTGGTAATAGGAAACACTGCCTGGTAGCGCGCACCTAAAATGCGGCAACAATATGGGCAAAAGCCAGCCAATTGCGTTGAGATTGCAAAACTGAAGCTGAAGAGCTTCGGTAAGCTGCGTAAACTGTTGAGCATTGAGCACTGACCACATGGGCTAACAAATTAACATTGAAATTGCAATCAACGTGGAGTCAGATAGAGGTAGTGGTAGAGGTGGAGATAGAGATAGAGGTAGAGGCAGACTTAGGGGTAGAGTTAGAGGTGGAGATAGAGGTGCAGATAGAGATAGAGATAGAGATAGAGGCAAATTTAGAGGTAGAGGCGGAGAAAGAGGTAGAGGTAAAAGCAGAGGTCAAGGTAGAGCTAGAGGTCGAGGTAGAGGCAGCGGTAGAGGCAGATTTAGGAGTAGAGGTAGAGGTATAGGAAGAGATAAAGATAGAGGTAGAGGCAGAGGTCTAGGTAGAGCTAGAGGTAGAGGCAGATCCACAGAGTGGTTATGTTTTAATACCCTGTAGTTGATAAGAAGTAGTTGACGACAAAAGGGGTATTTCGATAGGGAGTTAGAGATAGAAGTTATATTAGAATAGCATGAGATATACATAGATATTCAAGTTTACAGAGTAAAGCAGAGAGATCTTTGGCTAAATATATTAAATTGTTTGAAGTTCAATAATTTTAGCTGTTAAAGAGATTCCAATAGACAAGACTTCAATCAGAAGCTTAACAAAATTAAATAGAAGTTTAAGTTTAATTGTGATTTAGAGAGTCGAGAAAAGTGTAAAGACCTAGGCTCATTATATAAACCACAATGAATGTTCTTTAAAGCTCTTTCTCCCTTGACCACACTAAAGGGTAAATTTAAGGCTACCATGCAATGGCTCTGCCACGTTGTTGTATGTGTTTATGTGACTTGGGCGTCGTAATCCTTGAGGCGTGTTATTCAAAACAGGTGGCAAAGGGGCTGCGGGGCTGTGGGGCTGTAGGGCATTGGTGTGGGCAGCTCTGCAGCTGCACGTACTTTGCGAATGTTTGTGAAACTGCGTTTTCTTCAGCCTTCTGTTGGCCGTTGTTGCTGTGGGGTTTTCATGTGTGCGCGTATTTGTATGCGATTAGCGTTAAACCGCTGCAGAGCAACCACAGGCACACGTGATGTACGTCGTTAATGATGGAGGAGGCCACATGCCTGGCCGCCAGCTGGGAGCCAGTTTTAACCCTCATCATTCGCATTCTCATCATTGCGAATGTCATTGTCATACCCGCTGCCACAGACACAGCCACTGTCATTGTCATTGTCATTGTCATTGTGATTGTCATTGTGATTGTGATTAGCCGACTCGAGTCAATTTAGCAGCGGCTTAGCATTTTTACTGTCGCTAAGCTAGCAATGCCGTTGCCACGGCCACAACTCTAACCCCAACCACGACCACGATTAGCCTTTAAGGCAGTTTCAAGTGTGCCAGAGCTAAAGCTCTCACATAGATAGAATGTAAACACCTTCCTGGTCGGTCAGATTAATGAATTCCACTTTTGTCCGGCACTGCAATCAGCTCATTAATAACTGTCCACATGCGTGGCGAACGCAGCTTTGTCAGAGTATCTCCATCTTGAAATTTCCTTGGCCATTTGTTATGTCTGGCATTTTGTGGTCGCCCGTTCATCGATTGACTTTCGTTCGTTTTGCCTTGTACTCTGCCATCACCCCGACATCCCCAAACAGTTTTATCTATGCGCACACTGTGACATCTCGAAATTAGGACATCATTAGCAACTGTCGATACGCGCTGATAAATGCGGCCAAATGCGAACGGCCTTTGCCTGCCTGGGGGTCACTTGTGCTTGTAGCTGCTGCTGCTGCTGCTGTTCCAGCTCCTGCTGACTGAGCGAAATTTTAGTCCTAAATTTATTTGGCTTTTTTTTTTTAAAGCTAAAAATATTCCCTGGCAGCCCAACTTTGTTAATAACTGTATCTTTTTTATCTGCCGAATTTCTAGATTTCTTTTTAATGTCCAGCAAATCAATTTCCCTAATCGAAAACTTCAGAAATGCTGAGCATGCGAAATATGAAGCGCTGTGTGTGTGCCTGTTGCAGCTTTTATAATAAGCTGCTTGGATTACAAAAGGTCTTTCATGGAATTTTGTTATATTTAATGGAAGTGATTGGCTGCCTGATACCCTGTTAAGTGATTTGAAATTTACGAAATTTAGATAGATATATTTTAATGATGCCTTGTAGGTTGAATTCTCCTATCAGACATTCGAGAGGAGAACTCAACCTACGTAGCTTATTCTATTCGAGACAGAGTTTAGTCCTATTGGTCCTAAATTATACAAAATTATATAAAATACGTTATTTTATTCAATTCAAGTGTATTTTTCTACGTGAGAATATGCGCCCCTAATCGTTACACTCGTAGTGTAGGAGTGCATAACTTATATATAGTATTATGTATATATGAATTTATCAAAACCATTTTTTGCATATATACATATTTCTAAATACTTTTAATTATAGAAATGTATTTCGTTTGCAAAAATTTGAAATATTTTTAGTTGAGTGATGTTAAGGCCTCAGTTACAGAGTAATTAAGTAATTCATTTTGTTTTGTAATTAGATATGTTGTTTTTTGTTTTATTTTATCTTTTCATTGTCAATGAATTTTCTAAATTTTTTTGTTTTTTTTTTTAATAAAAGTTATAAAAAGAAAAGAATAGAATAGAAGTGTTTTTTTTTTTATTAATATTATTTTTAACTTCCAACTGATTTAAAAAATTTTACTTCTTTTTATTTTTTGTAAGTGTTATAAATAGAAAAGAAATTTAATATTATTTTTTTTAAATTAATATTATTTTTAATGTTGTTAAACAGCTTCCAATTAATGTAAAATCTTTTATTTGTTTTTATTTGTACTTTTATTTTATTTTTTTTTTTTTGTAAATGTTATAAATAGCAAAGTAATTTAATATTATTAGAGAGTGCTCTTTAATAAATTCGCTGTATAGTTTCTCTTTCGGTGTCATAGAAAAATATAATTTAGCTTTAACTGCTCACAATTGCATTCTTATTCCAGTATATTAATCTAATGCTAACAATTTAGGAAAGACTCCAAGTCTCACATCTCAAATCTAATCCTAAAGCTCTTTTAAAATTTCAATAATAAAATTTCAATACATAAAATCGACTTCGATCAGCACAATATGTACAGGGTATATATTGCTGTAATCATGTTAGCCGGGGCGTCTGATTTAATGATGCCCAACGGCCAAAGCGGCACTCAAAGCAAATGCGAAATTTGAAATGACATAAACGAGGCAGCTGCAACACTGGCAACAAAAGCAACACAACACTGGCAACACAGCAGAGCGAACAAACAACAAAATGTCGCAAATTGACAGTGGCACAAGGCAACACTTCCGGTCTGGCATGCCATTGCAGTTTACAAGTTTACAGTCGCAGTATGTTGCCACAGGCAGTTGAATCGTTGTTGCTCTTATTGTCATTGTGTGTGTAAGTGTGTGTGTGTGTGCGAGGCGGAAATAAACAGTCGCAGACATGTGCGCGTTGTTGCATGCAAATCAGTAGAAAAATTTTCCTTGCACTGCCTGCCGTTGGTCAACGTCATCGATTTGCATGAGAGGGGGG
This sequence comes from Drosophila stalkeri, assembly GCA_035047405.1. NCBI lineage: Eukaryota > Metazoa > Arthropoda > Insecta > Diptera > Drosophilidae > Drosophila > Drosophila stalkeri. The sequence continues at coordinate 6,431,557 of JAWNPR010000142.1, forward strand.
GACGAACGGGGGCACATTGGACTGTGACACAAATCTCTGTTAGACAAACGAGTGGAGCTTTGCTTTGAGCTGGGACTCAAGCAGTTGCAGTTGTAGTTGCCGTGGCTGTCAGCTGGCAGCACAGCTTGTGGCAGCAAATTGATGTGTCCGCTGTTGCAGGCACTTGAATAAATTTAATCGCATTCAATGCATTTTGAATTGCATGTTCAAGTTGTATTTTTCACTTGAATTTTAACAGAGAATGAGAAAGAGCAAAAGAGGTAGAGGCAGTGCGAGTGCGATTGCGAGGGAGAGAGCGAGAGAGAGAGGGTAAAAATAACAAAGAGAAAAAGAATTTATGAAGTTGCGCTTCGCTGATCCGCTGTATGAGTGCCATAAAAATTGCATTCAAGTGTTGCACAGCGTCCCAAAGGCAAACTCACACACACACACACACTTACACTCACACTCATACATATATATATATACGCACAGCTGTTACACAATTCTCGAATGCAATAAATAAGAATTGTTCCAGTGATGCATTTAAACCTCAAATACGTGGGTCGACCATCTCACGCCACGCCCTTTCACAGACTTGCCGTGCAGCTGACCACACGCTGAAAAGAAACGGAGTTTTATAGCAAATACACACACACACACACACACACAAACATACTGGACGTATGATTAACGCGATAGGCATTGCGCATACGCCCCGTTCACGGCACGAACAAGCGACCAGCATATTTAACTTATTTAATTAATATTTGTTGCCTGCCCACAGGCATCAAGGTATAGGCAGTGGCGAGTCGCCCAAGGCTGCTTAATATGGATGGAAGGGAGGGAGGTTTACTGTCGGCATGCTGTTTGCCCAGTATCAAGTTATTATTACGAATTAATGGACTTTTTGTGCGGTCTTTAGTTTTGGCACGAAAGTCGATAAATTTATAATTAGCATTTGGCGGCAAGTGAGCTGGAAGTTAGTTAAGCGCGGCCTACAACAGCTTTGCGCCAGAAATCCATCAAAAACTGTTCGCACCTCAGGGCTAAAGTCGGATTCGATTATCGCATTGGGGCTGAAGCAGTGCGGAATGGCCTCAATTTGAACAGACTTTGTTTAACTGTGGATAAATATAGAATATGAGGTCTCAAAATAAGTGAATTATATATATAAACATACACGAATATGTATACATATATAAAATGACTATATATTGCAATACATATATATATATAAAATATGTAAAGCCATAAATATTCTTTTTATTATTATTGTTGAGAAATTTATTGATGAACAAAACTTTTTCTTTTTGAATTTATTATTGATTTATTTACGAATTTTATTAAAATTTTTATTATTGTTTTAATTGTTCTATACATCATGTAATCTAAATCTGTATATTTAATTAATTTGTTTAATATTTTAAAAATTAATTTTTGAATTTGAAGAGAATAATTATTAATTTTACTAATATAAGAATTTGTTTTCTTGTTTAATTGTAAAATAAATTAGTCAATTATGAAATCTCCAAAAATTTGTATATATATTTTATATAAATTTTTGAATTATATATATACATATGTATTTTTTTTTTAAATTTTATTTTTGAGCCTTATTCCAGTATTAATTAAGTTTGGTATTATTCGATTTTTTTTTATTATTTTTTTATTCTAAATAAATTATTCACTTATTCAACCCATGTCTATCTCTATATCATCTCCGTAATCATGTGCTGACAACTCGATTATTCTTTGGTTTAGATTATTAATGCACTCACATTGAGTTGAACGCACTGAAGCCATCAGAAAGAGAGAGTGAGAGAGAGAGAGAGAGAGAGAGAGCGAGGGTAGCCATTGAGAAGCCATAACTGGCGATTATGCGAGCCATAGTCAAGTTTTTCGCATTACGTATGCGACGCGTGGCCAAGTTTTGAGCGCACGCACGCGAGGCGTTATTCATAAAGCGATAAAAGTGCTGCACATAAAACGCCAACTTACAAGCATAAATTGTGAGCAGGGGGCGTGGCCACACCTGGTGTGCCAATGCGCTGAATATGAAGCAATCAAACGAACAATAAATGAAGCAGCCAAAAATAAGAATAAGAAGAAAATAAAGTCGAGAAGTCGCCGCAAAGAGTCTTAGAGAGTAAAGCGGAAATGCAATCAATGGGAAAAGTAATCTCAGCGATAAGTGCGAAAACGTGTCAAATGAAGAGGCATTTAGTCTGAGCATAGCTGAGGGTAAAGGCAAGATGAGCAGGCAGCTCCTGCCCGCCTCCTGCCAAACGAAATAAAGATATTATTGGATGCGTTCAACTGTCGAAAGCAATCGGCGACAGTTTGAGACGAGATATGAAAATTTTACAAACACAAAAGCGAAAAAGTTCAAAATAAGCTAGCGATATTTTATGAAGTCCGCAGGTGTAGAAAGGGTTGCCTTGACAGTCGTTGCTGTTTGTCGTCTGTCTGTATACCCTGTAGCCATGTAAAAGTTGAAGAAACTTGTGCCAAAGTTTGTTACAATTAAATTGCAACTTTTGGCGAAGTGAATTTAATATGATTTCTGTTTGTATTCTAATCTGATGTAAATCTATAATATTTAGATTAGCAGTGCTGTACTAAAAAATACCCTGTAATCAGTTAACTTGTGTTGTTTTATTGCTTTTTAATGAGGCTTATGCTGTGTAGCTTTGAGCATACATTAAAACAGAGCATTGAGTAGACTAGCAGACTCCAGGCACACACACAAACACACACACACACAAACACTGGCACACTCACACATACATGGCTCACCGCTGGCAACTTTTGTATTATATATTTAAAACTAGAGGCATTTTTTTTCCCAGGCAAACGAAACGGCTTTTTGGTTGGGATTGAAACTTGAGACGCACCAACGCACATTTGTTGACGCATTAGCACACACACACACACAAACACATACACATATATACATACACGCCCTCAAATCGTTACATGCCTGAGAAATGCCATTTCCGTCACTCACACAGACAAACACTTGAAAAGCGACTCGAATTTCCATAATGTCTGCCATGAAAATGCGATCGATTTTCGTGTGGCAAAAAAAAAAAAAAAAAAAAAAAACAACAACAACAAAAACAGAAAACAAAAAATAGAAAGAGGAAAACACCACATAATGCTGCGGGCGTGGATTTGTGTGTGTGTGCGTGTGCGTGTGTGTGCGTGTGTGTGTGTGTGTGAGCTGATATGAATATCTAAAGAGAAGCAGGGGCCCCAAATGGTTGGCTAAAATAAAGCACTGTAATATGAAGCTCGGACCAGGCGCCTAATGGGCCTTTCTACGGCAATAAACAAAACCAAAAAAAAAAAAAAAGAAAAAATGGAGAGAAAATAAAGAGAAATCAAATTGTTGTGCGCGGTTTTTGGAGCGGCACTTAGCGTCGAGATTTTGAATTAATATGCGAGTAAAAATGTATATTTAATGACAGCCAAAAGGATTCAATTGCCTGTGTCGTCGCATCAGATTGGAAAATCTGCCAGCCAAGCTGGCAAAATGGCTGCGCCTCGCCATATCCCTTTTTGCCTTTTGGCAAAATGATGATTGATGATGCTTTGAGATTTGTCAGCAGCTGCCGCAGCTGCCACGCTTACAAAGTTAATAAGTTGCAAAAATGTTTTTGCCATGCCACCAAAAGCTCTCAAACATTTGCATTTCATATGCCTCCCCATTGGAATAAGTGAAGCGTGTTCGCAAATGTGTCGCTGCTGAAGGCAACGCGCGTGTAGAGCTACTAGCTAATCCAATGCTCTGTCAATATATCACATTTTCCATGCCACTAGCTGTGACCACACACCCCTATTCCCCTCTGCCCCCCACTCCCACCAAACGACACGGCCAGGTCGCGCAGAATTATGGCCCAATTTCTGCCTGACATCGCTGATGACAATTCCAAACGCAATTGCGAGCCAATCAAAAAAAAAAAAGAAAAGGAAACAAATACATCAAAAATTGGTTCCCAGATGCAAAAACGACCCAGTTCCATCATGACATTGGGCAGGTGACTGAGCACTTTAGTTTGTCATCGATCTAATCAAAATTTCTATAAATTTGAATCATTTTTAGCTCAGCTATATTTCGCATTGAACGTTCGTCCAGGGGCTATTTCGGGCCCAAGCGAAATTCAGTTGAAAGCGTTTTGAAGCGAGCCAACACACACACACACACACACATATATATATATATATATACACAATGTGTGCATAATCAATCGCTGCCCAGTTGCCCGCATGCCAGTTGACTGTGCGGTCCGGCAGTTGGCTTAGTTAGCGAGGAATGGTGGGATGGGGAGGAGGCAACACATTAGCAGTGAATTTTTGGCAATAAGCACAGCAGCTCAGCTGAGCCAGCATATGCACAGACTTACGCACAAGCATGTTGACTGGCATACATATACGGGCGAGCGCATGGACAGACAAACAGCTGTGGGTGGGTGGCTTAAAGGGAGGGGGAGAGGGAGCCTTGAAGCTTAGACGCCATGCCGACACACATGCAGCTTGGCCTTATTGTGGTCGAGTGTGAGTGAGTGTGTGTGTGTGTGTGTAAAACATTTTATAGGCAAATCGATTTTTGTCTAAAGTGCCACAAACACGCATAGCAGCAACAGCAACAACAGCAACAACAGCAACAACGGCGACGGCGACGGAGCCGGCGACAGCAACGATAACAATAACAAGGACTTTTGCAACAATAACAATAAAACGACACTGCGACAGCATTGCAGAGCGCTGTGCGAAGCGCTGTGGGCTGCTATCGTGGTTGGGGGATCAGCTACATTTCCGGTCTGTGTGTATTAGCAAAACAACTGCCACTTTGAGCGTGGCCAACAGTGTATGTATGTATGTACGTATGTGTGTGTGTGTGTGAGTCTCTCATGAGCTTTAATGTCAAGCGCTGCGGCCTCAGCCACTGTCTCAGACAACGCGCATTGTGCACGAGCCGCTACTCAATCTTTGTGATCCTTGTGCCACATCAAAGTCAAAGTCAAGCCGCAAGGCTAAAAAAAAAAAAATAAAGCTGAAAGTATATTAGCCAAAGCTTAACCGACAAACAAATGCTCTCTAACTAGCAGCAAGCTAAACTTATTCAAAAGGTCAACTAATCTTGAATTTACTGTATTCATTTATTCATATAAATGAATATATTATGATTAAAGATGAAGTTTGTTGAACACCCAAATTGATTCATATATATACTTATATGATATACCCAACATAATCCATTCATAAAGAGCATGCGAAATAGACAGCAGCAAAATTCAAGCAAATATTTTCAAGCAGTTGAAGCTGCTTTTGGCTTTTGCTCAATCTTGTGCTTGTTCTTATTTATGTCGCAAATTAATGAAGCTCATTTGCAGATTGATGCTTTGCAATTATGCGGCAACAACAATAAGAACAACAACAGCAATAACAATCACGATAAAGAGTAAAAGAAGCAGCCCCATAAAGCACTTAGCGCCGAGATTCTGATTAAGTGCAGGCGATGTCTAAATAGCCACGTCTACTGGCTTTAAAGCTAAATAAAGCAGCTGTCAGCTTTAAAGGCAATCAACAAGAGGCCGGCTGACACAGACCTAAAGTGGGTAACAGAGAGAAAGAGAGAGAGAGAGAGAGAAATAGAGATAAAGATAGAGAATAGATAGTCAAACACATTCATTCATTTGCGGTCAGCAGTGCGTCAATCAAGGCAAATGCCACTGCCATTCATATTGAAGGCTCAGACATAGACAGAGCGAGAGAGCAGACGGACAGCTTGAAAGCGAATGAGAGAGAGAGAGAGAGAGATAGAGAGAGATAGCAATACAGAGTCAGACGCAGACAGTAGTTATAACTGGCACGCACGTATGCGCTGGCTCCTTGTATCCTGTCAATGGTATTCGCCTTTGGTCTTGCTTTCTTTTTAATGAACGCTTTGACAATGCCTTCGAGTGCAACTAAACGAGAGGCAAACGAGGACGACAACTCTTGTCTGTCAATGTTTCTAGAGATGCGAGCTTGTCACGCCGACAAGCACAGGGCATTAATTGTTTTAGTTGAATTAAATGTTAAAAAATTTCAATTTGTATTGAAACTGATGTTAATTGAATATATTTGATATGTATGGGAAAACATTATTTATATTTATTTAATTTAATTTTTTTATTAATTAATTAGAGTTGTTTTAAATGCTGTAAATGGCGTCTTGTTAGAGTATTTTAATGTATTTAACAAAATTAAACAAAAATTGATCAGAATGGGATTCGTGTCGTTTTATCTCACTTCTTATGCTTTAATTTTTATTTAATTATTGTCTTCAATATTCTCTTTCGTAATATTCGGTAAATTGTAATCTAAATTGTCTAATTGACGTATTTAATATTAAAAACATGAGCTAAAATAATCTCTCTCCTTCTCTCTTTTGTGTTAGCTAGCGCCATCTGACGGCGACGGTAAGTACTAACGGCACTGCCCTCATAGATTAACTCGTAGGATACAATAATATGGTGCCTAATGCTTAAAAGAAATCATAATGAAAGTGTTGTATTTGTGCTCTTAGCTATAAATACACATGCAGCATAATATATTTCATGCACTTTAATATATATTATATTTATTTATATATATTTAATATATATTATGGAACTGTATCACATTTAAGAAACGATTTGCCGTGTCTTCTTTGAGTTACATTAGTCAGCATGCCCATCATGCTTAATCGTGTTAAGTTCTCTAATATCCTACACTTTAACCTGTTGAAGAGACAAGTATACAGACCAACTGCTCGTTTGCTCGTCAGTTCTTGGAATCAGAAGAAAACACGACACGCGCCCAGCACCAATTGAATATATTTGAGTTTGTCTCTCTCTCTGTGTGTGTGTGTGTGTCTGTTGACTCAAGTGTGGGCGAACGAACGTCAATGCCAATGGCTGGGCGCCTCAAGTGGCAGTATAATAAGTGTGGCTCTTGCCACTGCCAACTGCCCCACTGCCCCACTGCCCCACTGCTCCCACTGCCCCACTGCTTCTGCTGCACTGATTGCCCACTGTCAATGCCGACTGGCTGCAATGTAATTAAAGTCATGTCATTGGCAGCGCCATTGGCTGGCAGACGTTTAGGCCGGGGTTAAGCTGAGCGCATTCTCGCTCAACAAATGAGAAAAGTTGCCGTTCTGGCTGAATTGCTTGTTGCCTTTCATGTAGATAATTAAAAGGGTTGCCTTTTGCTGGCCCAGTTAATGCCGCAAGTTCTTTAGTCAGCTGACTTGCGGTTAGGCAATCAAAAATCATAAATCTTGCTCAATTAACAACGGCTGTCGAGCTGCTCTCTTCTGTCTTCACTGACGTCATGCACGAACGGGTGACTGTGGCGGTTGCCTAGTGGCGCAAAAACCCTCAAAATGAGGCCAGAACAACTGGCCAAAAGTGGCTGCAGAAGTGACTCAGGCAGAGCCAGAGCCAGAGCCATGACTCCCAAAAGGCAAAAACAGCGCCACAAACGGGCGCTAAGCAAATACACACGCTATATCAATAACTTAATTAAGATAAATGCGAAATGTATTTGCCTGCAGACACGCACACACACACAGTCACACATCCACACACACTCACGCACAGACATTTTTGGGCGGATATCCGTTAATTCTAGCGCTGCATTTAGGCCCACAAATCGTTGTTAACATTAATGCGACGCGTGTTTTGCTTTGTTTATGTGCCATAGACAACGCACACACACACACACACACACACACACACAGCCACACACGCATACACAAACACATAAATATACATATTCAACATATAACTAATTTATGTACTCTGGTGCGTGGGCGTGGCAGCACGTTCTGGCCATGTGAAAAATGGATAATTAGTTAATTGCGGTTAGTGTTTGGCACACAATTGCGCATAAATTTATGTTTATATTACTTATTAATTAAATGCGGCACAATGCCAATTTGCAGCCGCATCTCAAACTGTAACTGATACCAGCAGTTGCCCTAAAGGCAGGCCAACACCAATTGAATAGTAAATAAATAACATAAGCACTCGCACACACATACGCACACACACACACACACACACACACACACATACACATGCGCACGGCACAATTGTTTTCACACACTTCCGGCAGTTAGTAAAGTGTTTATGCGCTTGTCTGGGTGTCATGAGGGATTCATTTCAAATGAGTCGGGATTCATTAAAGCAAGTCATTAGCCATTACACCGATATCATTTGTTTAAGTTTGCCTTTGTACTAATTACATTAGTTAGTGATGCGTTGTAGTAATTGTTATGATGGTCATTATTATAATTTTTATTAAGTTTATTGTAGCTATCTTTATCATTGTCATTGTCATTGTCATTGTCATTGTCATTGTCATTGTCATTGTCATTGTCATTGTCATTGTCATTGTCATTGTCATTGTCATTGTCATTGTCATTGTCATTGTCATTGTCATTGTCATTGTCATTGTCATTGTCATTGTCATTGTCATTGTCATTGTCATTGTCATTGTCATTGTCATTGTCATTGTCATTGTCATTGTCATTGTCATTGTCATTGTCATTGTCATTGTCATTGTCATTGTCATTGTCATTGTCATTGTCATTGTCATTGTCATTGTCATTGTCATTGTCATTGTCATTGTCATTGTCATTGTCATTGTCATTGTCATTGTCATTGTCATTGTCATTGTCATTGTCATTGTCATTGTCATTGTCATTGTCATTGTCATTGTCATTGTCATTGTCATTGTCATTGTCATTGTCATTGTCATTGTCATTGTCATTGTCATTGTCATTGTCATTGTCATTGTCATTCTCATTGAACACAATCTACCTCTTGGCTTCAATTAAGAATTAATACCTTTAATTTGTACCCCCTGGTAACTTCTATCCTAGCTAGTTGCTGAGTCCTTCACGCGAACAACAATTCCAACTATTTAACATAAAATATACGACGTGCTAATAATCACCAGCATTTGCATTTGTATCTTCATAAATACGTTTGCTGCCTTAACGAAATTAATGAACTTTTGCATAATACAATATGTTAATCAAGACTTCCACTCCTCGTTTCATCCCAGAATACAATGGAACACATTTCCAACTGTTTATTTTTCTGCTTCTGGGAAACTTGTCTTATTTTTGTGGCGCACAATAAAAGTCGCACATTAATTTCTGATGATATGCCAAGTTCTGGCTTAAGACGATGCTAGTTTTCGCATTAGACGCATCTAATGAGTTTCTGTCTGTGCGCCGTTGCTGGCGCTACTTACTTGATCTTCTCCCATATTTCCTCGCCGAAATGCTTGAGTACCAGCAGCTCCAAGGCGTAGTTAACAAAGCCATACTGTAGATAGAAATAATAATATCACATTATTATGGGACAGTTACATGTTAATGCCAAATATATTTCGGTATATACTATAAACTTGAATTGTTAGTATTTTATCTGGATTTCATTTATCTAAATACCAAAATTTAACTGGCGGCCATTCAGAAATTACAGAAACATTTTTATGGCCACTCAAAATGAAATCATAAAAGTGCCAGCTAAATTGAATGCTGCTCACATTTTAATTACATTCGCTGGCTGAAATAAAGTGATAATAAAATGGACACCACCTAAGGATGCATGGCTAAAAAAAAAAAAAAAAGAAAAAGAAAAAACTGAAAATATTAAAAAAATGTGTGATGAAAAACTCGTTGAGGCTTATTTTTGGGTCCTGCGAAATGTTGTTAAAAATGTGAAATCAATAAGGATTGCGCATTTCATTTCATTTAAATGTATCCGACGAGCAATCAATTTGATTTGTTATGCGAAATCAAGTCCCACACTGGGCGAGGTGGAGTAACGGACTCTTACATGCCCATAGAGCATTGCAAGATGGCGCACAATCAATCGCTTCCGCCGGAAGTGATGTAAAGCAAGCCAGGAAAATACTTGAAATATATTTACATACATTACGCATACGTCTAGTGGGCCACGGGACATGAACAGCCGCTGGCTCTGCTATTGCCTTTGCTGTTGCCTTTGCTGTTTGTTAGCTGCCTGATGAAGATATATCTAACCGATATTTGATGTTTATTGCCTTTGTTGTGCATATATTGAAATGTTCCAGCATTAACGCAAACAGCAACAGCAACAACATATCTAAATAAACAACAACTAGAGCCAAACAGTTGCACGTGCGTCCCGGTTTGACGTAATTTAAAAATAGAATGGAAAAGCATGCGAAGAAATGCGAAAATCGCTATCATTAAATGAGGAACGCTGCTGCTGCTGCTGCTGATGTGTGTGTGTGTTTGTAAGTGCTACACTGTGTGTGTGTGTGCGTGTGTTTATTTGTGTCTGCGTGTGTGTGTAACATGTCAACATGTGAAGTTTGTTTGCCTTGTCATTGAGTTGATATTCTTGCCAAGTTGAATTTTATCATTGTCCTTGGCATTTAATTTGTTCTACCTAAGGCCTTTAAAGGATCTTTTTTTTTGTTTTTTTAATATTGGATTTATGTCATAGAATCAGCAGACGACGGCTTATCTGAGTATTATGTATGCTAAATGAAATTTCATGTTGATTATATTTCTGTTGAATTGTTTTTCTTTTTAATTTTTATGTAAATACGAGCTTTCAATGTGCTAACTACAGTTAAGCAACACTATAAAAAAGAAAAACATTTTTCATTTACATTTTCTGTTTAGAAAATTCCTATATACAAAAATATTATTATTTAAGTATTATTTAAGTTCAGTAATAATAACATTTTGCATGCTAATATTCTTTTTTTATCATGTGAATTCTTTTTTTTGTAAACAAAATATTTCCTCTCTTTTGTCATTCTGTTTATATGCAGAATCATTCATCAATATTTTTTGATATTCTATATTCCACATCAATCATTTGTGAATCCTCTCAACTATCTAAATACTTTCTCTCCTTCCAAAAAATGCATATATTTGCTCTCACTTATTTTATTTTATTTATTTATTATTATTTTATTTTTTTTTTGTGTATATTTTTTCCTTTGAAACATTCGGCATTTTTAGCTATGAAAATTTAATTTATCATTTCAGTTGAGCCATCAATTAAATATTTCAATAAATTGATGACATGCTATTTGAGTTAGTTTTCGGGTTTGTTCATGCACGAATTCAATTTCGTTTCGTTTGCACTCTGAATACTCTAACTTACCATTTTGGCCGGTTGTTTGAGTTTGGCTTGTTGTTGAAATGCAAAAAAAAAAAAAAAACGATTTTTTGCTGGCGTTTTAATTCACTTGCACAAATTTGCTGTTCATCAAATGCGAATCATAACTTTTTGAATTTAATATTTAATATTTACTGTATTGCAATGAATTTCATTTAAGCATTTTATTAGTTTTTCACAGAGCTAAAGTCGAGAGTTGCACATAGATAGTAAAATGATTTGTTGATATTTTTATAGTGAAAATTATTTGAGTTCAAGTTCAGCAAAGTTTTTGGCCAAGCTTTAAGGAATTGTGTGGGTTACTGCGATGACAACAGAAATGCCACAAAGGACATGAATATTTCATGAATTTATACATTGAAATCGGCTTAACAATGTTTTCAGCTTTGCATTTCGTTTCGCTCGTTCCGTTTCGTCTCGTTGCGTTTTCGTATTGCTTTAAATTTTGTTGGCCTTTGCTTTTATTTATTTTCTGGCCTGGCCTGGCTTAGCATGGCCCGGTCTGGCTTGGCTTGGCTTGGTTTGGCTTGGCCAGCCCCCTTGCATATGTCAAGGGAGCACACCTCACCATTATTCATTTTTTTCCGTGTTTTTCTTTCTTTTATATTTTAGGAGCGAAATGCTAATCAAATATGCCCATGAATGCGAGCGAGCTCTTAAGGAGCTGCTAGTTGCTAGTTGCTGGCTGGCTGGCTGGTTTGCTATATATGTTTCGCCATTTGCTGGCGGCTTATTGCAGCTGTTATTGCATGCCAGCCTGTTTGTTGCATGCCACATGCAACACGTGCAACTGCCAAAGGCGCACACGTAGCCAACACAACTGGGTCACAACAAAGGCATGCGAGAAGCAGCTAAAATGGCAACAACAACCAACACAAAGGATGCAGAACGCTGTTTAATTACATACACACACACACACACCCACACACACACACATTTTTAGATGGGCGTATGTGTGTGAGTGTGTGTGTATAGCAAGTCAAGCGTAACACCAAAATTTATGCGCCGCGCCAAGTGTGCGGCAATTAAGGCGTCGCCCATTTTGAAGCCAGCAACAGCGCTGCAAAATGCACACTTTGGGGCATGCAACTGGGTAGCAATAAGAAAAAGACGACGAGGCGGCAGAAGCTGTGGAGGACGTAGTTGCATGCTTAGCTGTTTGCTAGGATATGCCCCGTTTTGCCAAGTCAACTTTAAGATAAATGCCCTTTGGAGCGGCCGCAAAAGTTTAACAAGTTTTTTAAGGTCCAAGTTAAAATATCGATTTTTATCTCACGACTGTGTGTGTGTGTGTATGAGTTGTGTGTGCCATTAGCGCGCTCGTTAAGGTGCATAGCTGGGATATTTATACACAGTTGATATATATATATATTTATATGCTGTAAGTATTTTAGCTTTATTATGGCGAGCTGTGTATCATTGTTTAACTTTTGCTTTTGGCCTCGCGTCATATTTATCGCTTATCGCTTAGCGTTCGGCACAGTTGTTTGCTTTGAGCCACTTGAACTAACTGATTTGGGCGTTTATTGCATATTAATCAGACGAGGTCGCAGCTCACCTGGCAGCTAACTAAACAAGCTAGCAGCCAGCCAGGCGCCAAGCCCTCTTCAGGCTGCTTCCAATTCAGCGAATTTTAATTACGTGAAACATTTGACATTTTGTGAAATAGAAGCTTATTTGGCAAGCAAAGTGTGACTGTGTGTCTCGAGTGTCTTTAGGAGCTGCCAACTCTTTGTTGTGGCTTATGGAATGACAATGTCAGTGGGCGTTAGGGCGATTGGACGGTTGGGCGTCAGGCAGGAAGTGCCCTTAGAACGTTTTGTCAACCAAATGATGCACGCAAGTGTTAAGCACGCAAATATTACTTAACTTAAATGATATTTTTGCCAGCTATTTGCTCACAAATTGTCTGCCAATTTGGCACTAAACGTGCAGTAACTAAGCAAACGTCGAAAACTCCGTTCATAATGAGCCCAAAAGCCGGGGCAGCTTAGGTCGTGCTGTGCGGCCAGTTGTTCAATTGGGCAATTGTATGTTCAACTGGGCAAACATTTATCAAAACTAATGGACGTTTTACTATCCGTGCCAGCCAGAATGCGGCAATAGCAACAACCACAATAACAACTCGCAACAACTGTCCACAAATTGCCGCGGGCACGCAAAGCCAAATGTCTAATAAACTTTGACATATTGAGGCAAATATTTCTATTCGTTTTGTTCCAACGCTTTGTCCACTTGTGCTATTGTAATTTTTTTTTTTTTTTTTTTGTTATTCGTGGACACCAAAAAAGAAAAAAAAAAAAGAGCCGTAAAACATAAATTATGACACGTCCCCTTGACGCCCCATCAGTTGGCAGAGAGAATAGCGACAGAAATATGCGCACCGAAATAAATTAGAGCCCTCAAAAGTATGCTTTAATTTTTATTCAGAGAAGCGTTGCGCATACGCCGCTTTGACTGAGTCCTTTGGCGGGATTCTCACATATTTCTTATGTGTGTGTTTTTTTTTCTTTGCTTTTGTTGTTTTTTGTTTTTTTTTTTATTATATTTTTGTTTTTATTATTTAGCGATTTGCGTGTGCCGCTGTATTTACTTTAATATATGCGTTCACTCCCGGCCTTTGTTTTATTTCTGGCTTGTGATTTATTTGTTTTGTATTTTAGATTTGAGTTTCACTTCAGTTTCGCTAAACAACATCCTGGCACACAAAAACACACCGACACACACACACACACTCATACACACTCACTCACACTCACTCATTCACTCACAACTTTCGCATTTGGGTTCTGGATTCTGTGATAAGCGAAGCGCGCGCGAGCCTTCTTTTGAATAGCCGTTTGCTCAGGTTGTGCGAGCGCAATGCTTGAACAGTGTTAGCTTGAAGCAGCCATCGACGACTGAGCAGCCGCCGCTTGATGCTTGTTATATTAAAGGACAGCGCAGCTGGCGCCAGGACACTTGTGTGCGCTTTTCCAACAGCCACTAACGTGCTGGCTGGTGTCAGCTCCTGTCGCCTGCCAGCCGCTAGTCAATGTGCCAGGCACACGCTCAGCTGTTTACGAACAAAAGCTGCCAAAAAGCTCGCTCTCACGAACCTCAGCTTCGGCTACTGGACCATAGATGGCACTGCTGGCATTTCAATTTAATTGTTTTGAAATCCTATGCATTTAGCATATTTTTATGGGGGAATTAAGCTTAATACGTTTTAAATTATTCATACAAATTGAGCGGGCATTCAATTTGCTTTCAAGGCTGATACAATAATTTTCTGTTTAAAGTATTTTTTGGCTCTTTTTCAATTATGCCAGCTGAAGCTCTAAATATAGACAATTATATGCTGCGTACATTCACGGTGAAAGCAAGCACAGTCATATTGGCTAAGCTTAATCGTATAAAAGGTTAAGCTTACCTTGACCATCTATAAAATGGGGCAAATTTTGTTTCTGCATCAATAAAACGCCATACCAAGCTCATCTGCCCATAGACAGAGTATTCTGCCATCATAATCAGAGCAGCTGCAACATTTTTTATTTGTTTTAATTCAGCTTTTATTTAAGACCACGCTGAAAGGCTGCAAGTGCAGCCGCAGAGACCGCAACAAAAGTCAGCTGCGATGTCTGATAAATGTCGGCATGAGGCCAACGAAGATACGAAGGAGCTGCCGCTGGCAGGCTGACAATGCCGTTGACACTGATAGAATGGGCCTTGAATAGAGAAAGTGTAGCCAGGTATGGCTTGGGCATTAGCGCCCGCAGCAGACAGCAGTCTATTAAAATCAGAGCCAAATAGACACGGCTCACAAATAGAATACCCTAACCTGTCTTGCCTTGAAGCAGACTGGCAAGCACTACGGCTGCTGCTCAAGCACAAAGTCAAATTAAGAGCTCTCGAGTTTGGAAAATAAATGCAAACAAAAAACAAACAAAAAAAATGTGCGCACTGTAGCTAGCATACCTGGATAGATACCCTATAATTCTGATAGGAAAACCTTTTTAGTTTTTCTAATCAAGTGCTCGCCACAAAGATGACAATCTGTCTGACATTTAATTAACAAACAAGAAGCGTAGTCAAGGAGTTCAACTGCGAACCAAACACACACACATACACATACAAACCCAACTGACAATAATGGTATTCAGATTGTGTGCCCAGCACTTCGGTAGAGACACAGGACGAGCGCAGTCAGGATAATCGCATCACACTTGAGTAAATAAGTTCCTGAAGTGGAACCAACCAGGCAAGCAGCGCACTTCCCACAGACCCCCAAAAAAAAAAAAAAATGGAAACTTTGTAGCAAGCCGAGATGCGCAGCCTAATGGCTGCCATCACCTCCACATTCCATCTTACTCAAGTGGAGTGTTAGAGCGTGAGACAGAGACAGAGAGAGACAGAGAGAGAGAGAGAGAGAGAGAGAGAGAGAGAGAGAGAGAGAGAGAGAGAGAGAAATTGCATTTAGATGCAATTCGAGTCAATGAGCATAGGAGAAACAACTGTTTATCTGATTGGGAACAGCAATGCACAGGCTTCGCTTGACCAAGCTTGACTACTTGACCTCTTTGTGCACACCTTCTCAATGCGTACACATCAATCAATCAATAGATCGAACAAACAATGGTATTTTTACATTTAACATAATTGTAACTATGGTTATTCTTAATTTAATTAACCTGCATCTGGCATTCATTAAACATGAAAACTGCATTTATCGTTTGCAGCTGCTGCCAGCTAAAATTCATAAATCAAAATATATTTCAGGCGTTAAATAGTGAATTAAATATTTCAAGTAATTATCGTTATTATTCAGAAAGAAACCAATGCAAATTCGATCAATTTTTATTTATATAAATAAAATCAGAAATGATATAAATAATTTGTAATAATTTAATAATAATAATATAAATAACAAAAATTAAATAAATACAAAAAAAAAAATTAAATAAATGTAAAAAAAATAATAATAATAATTTTTGAAATAAATAAATGTACTTTGGAAGTGTAAATATTTTTTTAAGGCTTTCTTTATGAGAGTGTTTCAATACAAAGAGCTGAAAAAATTTATTCTGACCATTAAAAAGTATCGTACTATGATATTTCACAAATTTGAATCATAGAAGTTTTATTTATTGAAATCTTCAAAAAAAAATGTTGATTAGAACAGTTCATTCTTGAAACATTAATTAAAAATTTCTTTTAGTTTTGTTTCAATTTTATCTCTTATCTTTTTATTTTTACTTTTTTCGTTAACTTAATTTATAGAAATTTCTATATATAAATTCTATATTTAAAATTTGTATATATAATTTCTATATAAGTAATTTATGCTTTGAATATTATTGGAGAATAAATAACATTTATTAGATCTTCAAAAATTCTTTATCTGTCGAAATATGGTATTCGAATTTCAATCCCATAAACCTAATTTTAACATGCTTCATAGTCTTATGTATCTTTTCATCAAGCGAGAATACTTTGCATATATTTACATTTGAAATAGTTATTTATTTTTATGCTTCACTTTCAATGCTTTAATCAGTTTTATTTATATTCAATTATGACAATTAATAAAATGTGCAATTGGCATTCTGACTTGTCTCGACTTTTATTTGATTTACTTAAATTGCTTTTTTGCATACATCTTTAAGTTGAAAATTTCGATTTGAATTGGCAATCATTCGAGCTGAGCAAACATTTTATTTACTCTTATAGATGCACGTTATACGCTTTGATGAAATTCTTTTGCGCTTCAGCACATTTATTGCATTTCGTTGCTCACCTTTGCACTTTCATACTTTGCCAGCACACAAATATTTGAATATTCTGCAATTTACTCTGCAATCCAACCACCCACACACAGAGACATACTGACTCAAGCAGAAGAAAATGTTCGACAGGACTTCTAAATGCAGTTGACCAAATGCAAAAGGCAGCAACGATGCAAATGTGCCACTTCCTGCCAAATGGCCAAAGGCAAACTGTATCGAGATATAATATGAACATCCCAAACAAGATTCGCATGTATCATTAGTTGTTTGGCATTCGTTGATATGTTTTAATGAGCATGACCTAAGGAACTTTACATGTTGAATGGGAATGTATGTATGTTTAAGAGATAATAATGAAGAGTTTATCATGTGAGTAAAAGAAAAGAGAAAGAGAGTTACATTTCAATGTGACAAAAATATGTAAAACAATAAGACTTTACCTACACTAATGAATTAGGGATATAAATTCTAAGACTTAATTCTCAGAGTATAAATACTGAATCTATTGATAATGGGAAATTCGGGCATAATGATTTTGTTGAATGTATGTAACAGGCAGAAGGTGACATATCCGACCCCATAAAGTTTATATATTATTGATGAATGTGACGAGCTGAGTTAAAATAGACATATCGATTTCAAAAGATATAAGAGCTACAGACTTTATTCTTTTTGTGTGAGGTCCGTATATTGCATGCGCAGTTCGAGTTTGTTTTGGAAATTCGATAACTTTGATAGTTTTGAAGTTATCGATAAAAAAATTAAGTCTCAGTCATCTTTAGAGCTAGAGTCCTCAAGTTTTTTCAAATTTTTTTTAATTTGTATTTTTTATTTATTATATAGATACTAATTTAATAAAATTTCGATTTTTGTCAGATTTTGAATACCGGATACCCAAATCAGTTTAGTTATTTATTTAAATAAATTCAAACAGTTTATATTATAAATATGTTGTTCATTGTTGTCTCTATTATAGAGTGCATAAGAATTGTATGTAGATAATAATTTTGTTGACGAAATACAAGAGTTTAGCTCATTTAGCATTTTCTTTTAATTGAGAGAGTTTGTGTGCCTTAACAATGAGACATTGAGGCAAACAAATTACAATCGGAAGAAGACATATTTGATGAATCTTACATTCCATTGGAGCGTTATGCTTGCTGAGCATATTATCCGAGCCAATGTCAATTCATATTTATTTCTGAAACAGTAGTTTGTACTGTTCACTACTAGCTGAATCCACCTTATGCACAGCTTTTGCATCTGACCATGAATGATTGCTGAGCTTATTAAATTTGTTAAAATTTAAACAATTTGCCAAGATAAATCTTAGTAAATGGACTTCCTCAATAATGCGTCGCAGAATTACCTGCGAGTTTGTATATTATTTATTAAAGTAGTTTGTTTAATATTGAGCTTTAAGTTGAGTTCATTTATCTTTTATATGCCAACATCGATACAGTTTAAATTGACTATAAATTTTAGGAAGATTTCAGCAAGCTCTTCATGTCTCTGGCTCTGCATTGTAGATTCATTTGTCAGCTTCCAACAATTTTGGCCTTCTGTTTGCCTTGCTTGTCGCTAGTGACAAAATCTTAACATATTTCCATTGTGTCAATTTCAAATTTCGAGTCAAATGAATGCAATCATTTTGAACTATCATAAGATAGCCTTCCGATAATTAGCATTCTTTATCAAGCATTGCCACCTTCAATGTTTTCATAGTCGAGCTCTAATTTGGTTTATGATCTAATTTGGATTTCTGGTTTCTTCAAAGAACGATTACTTGAATCTAGTTTATTGTGTTGAAATAATTATAAACGTTGCGATATGAAGAACCTTTCATGATTAATGGAAAGATCGCGCGAGTTCTTGTTGATTTTAACAACTTGAACCAGATGTTGGTCTATTAATTAAATTCGAGTAGCCTCTAGACAAATAAAAAAAATCAACTAGTTGGCACACTTGAACGCCAATAAAAGCAAAAACGTAAATCCAAATAAAATTCCGCTGACAGCTCAACTCGAGAGGTTTTCGAAAATATATGAAGATGCTGTCGACAAGCCGAGACGCAGCTGCTGCTGCTGCTCAATATTCAATATAGTATTGCTATAGAAATTATAGACACTTTGAATTGAATTGCTGCTGCAAGGGAAGAGGCAAAGAGATGTTCGCTCAGCTCTCTGTTTATTACTTTGACGTGTTGAGCAGCTACCGATCGAGCTTGAACTTGAGTTTTTCAGCAAAGAGTCAGCAATGAGAAAGGTCGTTACATACGTATATATATATATATATATATATATATATATATGTATGTCTGTATATAAAAAGTATTTATTATTTTATGTATTTATGTGTGTATTTATTTATGAATGAGCAGGTGAGTAATTACGTAATGCGGATAAGCGCATCTCGGCTACAAATTTATGACTTCGAATAGCTCAAGTCGTGATGCCCCATTCGAGCTCAAGCCAGACGCGACAGTCGAGCGTGGCGCTAGCTGAGCACAACAACGGCTTAAACGGCTTAAATACTTTGACAGCTTAACGGGCTTAAATCATGTGTCGCAGTAATTAACTGGTTGACGAAATGCTTTGGCAGCTTTGCTTGCTCTGCTCTGGGCTGTGGTGGCCCAGTCTGGGGCATGTGCGTCTAGCGCCCAGCACCACCTGGCGAAGTGTTCAACTGTTCCCACAGCAACAATGGCAGCTTAGGAGCTACAATAGCACTCCAAGACCTGCTGAAAGAGCATTTAATATGAAGCTACAACCCGTGGCCTATTGTGCGGCAGAGGATTTCCAACATAACTACAAAGTCTTGACTGCAGCTGGCAACGTGAACCTTGAGCCACACTTGAATCATTTCGCACGCACTAGAGCTGGCGTATGGGCGAGCATGCGGGATCTGTGCTTGGATGAGCAGGGTTTGCCGTGGCGGCGACTGTGCAATGCAAGTGCTCAATGGGCAAGCCTGGAGAGTGTCAACTGTAGCTCGGGCAGTCAGTTGAGCAGGCAGCTCAATCAACTGCGTGAAAATATTCAGAATGAGCATAGCAAAAGCTACGCAGTGAATGAGCTGCGAGATTTACTGAGTCGGGCACGTGGCCAGCTCGCTCCAGTGGATGTCTACAGCACGGCGCAAATATTTGCAGAGCTGCAACCGACGGCAGCTGTGAGTGGCAATCTCGTCAGCATTTGCCACGAGATCATGTCAAGCGATGAGCAGGTGCTGCGACTGTCGGCAGAGCTGAATGCAACCAATGCGCTGCTGAGTAAGTTCGAGGATTATATGAATGCACTGCCTCGCGAGCTGGTGCCGAGCGAGAGCTGCGGAAAGCTGAGAGCCGCAGCAGAGAGCTCAGCTGAGAAGGGCGTGCAAAGAGTGAACTTTGCTGAACTGGGCGTGCAGGCCCTGATGAGCAGCAATCTGAGCGTGTTCTATGTGAATCCCGAGTGTGAAAATATCACTGGAATAGCTATATATGCAGCAGGAGCTGCAGATCGAATGAGCGCCAATTGCTCTGGCTTCTGGTATCGCTTTCTCTATGCCAACGAGAGCTTGGAGCAGCTGAGAGGCGAGAGAGATTTGCAAACGGCCACCTATCTGCCGGTACAGCTGTGGGAGCAGCTGAGCCAACGAGGCGCTTCGTATCTCATACTCAAGGTCTACGCACACGATGCACTCTTCGTGGAGAGCGCTCGAAGAGAGCGAACTGAAAAGCCACGCCGTCAAGTGCTATCCATATCCATACCCGGCTTTGAGGGTAAGTCTAGCTAGCAAATGCGCTCGCTCAGCTATTGGCTTGGCTAATAATTCTGCAATCCCTGCAGGAGTTCAATTGCCTGCGCCTCTGCCCTTTCTGCTGCCACGTGCCGGAGTCTCTGGCAAAGGCAGCCATTGTGGCTATTGGAACTATGGAAGCTGGCTCAGCGATGGAGTCAGCACTTGTGGCGGCCTCAGCGAGCAGCTAAATGTGCTCTGCGAGGCACAGCATCTGACGCAGTTCTCTTTTCTAATAGGCGGCAGCTACGTGCAGCAGGCAGCAGAGGAATCGAATTCGCAGCAGGAGGCGGCACATGAGCAGCTGCTGGACATGATCACCCAAGTGGGCTGTGGCCTCTCGCTGTTCGGTTTGCTCTTCATCTTTTTGACTGCGGCGCTGGTTAAGAAATGGCGCAGTCAAGCATCCACCAAGGTGCTGCTCCATCTCTGCCTGGCGCTGGCGCTGCAGCTGCTGCTCTTTGGCTATCTGGGTGCAGAGCAATTACCTCTGAGACAGAGCTGGAATTGGTGCCTGATATCGGGTGCTGCACTGCAGTACTCTGTGCTGGTTATCTTCAGCTGGATGCTCATTATAGCCTTTCTCCAGTTCCAGCGTTACGTCACAGTCATAGGCGTGGCTCGGCCCAGTCATTATATACTTCTCTCGGCCTTGGTGGCCTGGACGCTGCCATTGTTGCCCACATTCCTGGTCGTTCTGCTTGACGCCGACTCCTTTCAGCCCTCGCAGCAGCAATTGAAAGGCAACGCTCCTTTGTGCTATCCCTCTGGCTATGGCCTGGCCCTGGGCGTTGTGCTGCCCATTGCCTTGGTAACCTTTGCCAACGCCTTCATGATGCTCTGCATCATTTACAGCATTCATCGTGCCCTCAATCCGCGACGGCAACTAATTATACAGCAGTTGCGTTTGTCTGTGCTTCTATTTTTCCTGCTGGGCCTCACCTGGATCTTTGGCCTGTGCAGCTATATGCGGCTGGGCATTATATTCTCCTATCTCTTTTGTCTCAGCGCCACGCTGCAAGGCTTTGTGCTCTTTGTTTATTTTGTGCTTTTGAATGCCTCAAATCGACACGCTTGGCTGACTCTGATTTGTTCCAGGCAGATGAAAATAAATATGCCAAATGCAGAACAGCAGTCAATGTCCACGTCGTCCAGCAACACTTCCAGAAGAACTCAATCCTCAGTGAAATCCATTTGAATTTTTAGTTTAGTTACGAGTATTCTTTTCTTTATAGGTTTAATAACATAACTGCTGAAGTGTAATAAAAAGCTAATAGTTTGAATAACTTATATTTACCATATTAATTGCCCAGCTCAATTTTATGAATCATCTTAACATCATTTTCCCATGCCAGCTACTGCTGTAGATATTAGCTTTTAACATAGTTTAAATAGCTATTTATCAACATTTATACAACAAGTTTAGGCCATAGCAACTAAGAAATTCCTAAAGATTAAATGCCCAAACCGTGTTCAAGCTTAAAAACTGGCTTTAAGCTATTAATCATTTAGCCAAGACACACAACCGACACAAGAAAAAGCTTAACAGTTGCTTACATTAGTCAAGACACCAACCACTTTAAACAGCGCTTATACGATTTAGCTGCGCGCCAAACCGGTTTCACAGTTTGACAAGCACTGCAGAATTGCGCACAAGCCGAATCAAACTGTGCTTGACCTTTACACTGCAGAGCAGCCAAATTTTATGCTAATGTGCTAAATTACATATGCAGCAAATAGAATTTTATTATTATTTTTAAATTTCATGTTTCATCATATATGAAACATATTTATTCATAATCAACTAGAGTGGTTTAGGTGTGTCAACAGTTGGCTATGGGATGCGAATGCTAAATGTTAACGCAGACATGTTTTCGATAGTTATGAATTGTTAATCACAAGATGAATTTTTGAGTTGTTAAATATTATATTACTTTTGGTCAAAGGGAATTAAAAATGTTACTACTCTTTAATCTGTAATATCCATATCCAATCGCGACCTTATAAAGCAATTTATTGCAATTTTCGAATTCAGTTTCGGTTTCAGTTTTAGTTTTAATTTGTTGTTATTTTTTTATTGTTTTAAATATTTGTTTTTCCGCTTTTTTGTCGGTCGCGTTTTGGTGCGTTTTAATTTATCGCTTCTAAATTATGTAAATGATATGACAAAGTTAATTTTGGTGAATGTTTCTGTTTTTTTTTTTTTTTTTTTTTTTTTTTGATTTTTTTCTGCGTGTGTTTCATTACGAACTATGCGTGGCTTTATTAATTTAATTCGGTTTCTTATCTAATTCCGCAATTTGGAGGCTGAAATTAAAAAAAGGCCGTAACTCAGAGTTATGCTTTGGTTTTGCTTTCAGTCAACAAATTGGCTTGAACTTATGTTAGAATACGGAACGCTTAGACTATGCTCATTATATTTAAATATATACATGTATCGTTAAATTATCTAATAACCAGTAGGATTATAACAAATTAACCTCATTTACTGGCTGCTCATAGAGAACGGCATTCCAACTGCCATCGTCTCGGCTCATTTGAATAACAGACGATGCCGACGACGCCTTCCTTTCTCTCTCTCTCTCTCTCTCTTCTGCTCTTTCCGTTTTGCTCGCTTAATCATGCCGATTCAGCGCCGTATCCGCAGCAGCTTTAACGGTATGTACGAAGTTCCGGGTGCCACATCCTTGCCCTCCGGCAGGAAGTTCATCGCATAGTTCTTGGGCGTCGGCGAGTTCGGCGGCAGCACAAACTCAAAGCTCATCTGTGTGGTGGTCGGAGCAGGTTGCAGCTGTCGATACGGCTGCAGCTGCACATCCACCTTGCTCATCTGCCACTGCTGTGAGCGCTGTCTGTCAGCCAGCTGAAAGCGCAGCAGGTGACCCTGTATGATGCGTCGCAGTGCCGCCATTGTCATCGCACTTGGCGGATTATAGAAGTATGCGCCGCTCTGCATTGGCCGCTGTGTGGGCGTCTGCCGGGGCAGGTAGGCGGGGCCAGCGGCACAGGCCATGCCCAGCAGCAGGGCTAACAGCTGGAAGACAAATTACATTCCATATATTGGCATATTGTTTGCCAGCTCCACTTACGCAAAGGCACGTCCTATACATGTTGCCCGCCATGATTAAATATCACTCGACACCTGCTACTGAGTGCTCGATACGCGATTCACCTCTCTCAACTGTCGACTGTCGATTGTCGACTCTTGGTTCGCTGCTCGATATTCAATACACACGCTCGCCGACTCGCTTGGCTCAGCAGTTGCGCGACAACTGAATCCGGAGGCAAAGTTTCGGTTTCAAGTTCACGGGCCACCGCAAATGCATTTACATAAATTTCCAACCGGTGCTCGAGACTAACCATCTCCATCTACATCTTTAGCTAGATCTCTCCCTGCCTCTCTCTCGCTCTCTCTCTATTTCTGTCTCTGTCTTTGTTTAACTAGCAGCTGTCGCTTTATTTTTAAAAGTTAATTCTTTTGCTAACGCTGCCAACGGGGCACGTGATTTATGCAAATATTTATCTTTTGATCAGCGTTCTTTTTTCTCTCTCTCTCTCTCTCTCTCTGTCTATTTTTGAACTTTTTTCTTACACTTAAACTTTAGTTTAGAATGATCTGGTTTTGAGTGTGCTTCCATTTTATAACCCATGCTCATTAGATGACAAGATGGCACGCAAAAGGGTATCATAAAGCTTAGATACTTTGCTAAATTTTATCATCATCGCTTGCTGCGGCAGCTAAGTGGCTTTAGCCATATAACAGGCTCTATTCAATAGATCAAAAGAGTTAATATTAGCTAGAAGAACATATTGCATTTTAAATACCCTAACATGAGATGTAGTTGATTTATGTGAGAGATGTCAGCTATATAAATGAGAGCAATTGGAATTTGATTTTAAATTTAAATATTTCATATAAGAAATGAACTTAGGCAAAATTATCTTCAATTAGAGAGTATTTTAGATACAGAAAACGAATTTTAATTAAATAAATAATTATTTCATTGCACAACAACTAAATACTCTAACTTATAGGGTATCTTCAATTCCAATAACCACCTCTTACTTCCTCATATTTATTTAGTTGAATCGATCAGCGTGCGTAACGAACAAATTCCCAGCCCACGTAGATAAAGCAAACTAAATAAACAATGAGTGTTAAGATTCTCGAGATAAACTGCACGTTCTGTTTTAACCCCAACTTATAAGAACACATACATCAAAATATATGTACATATATCTATATGTGTGTATATGTATATGTATACTTATGTGTATGTGAGCTTTGCCAAGCTTAGACAACGGGGCGACTTGTCCGTTGTTCACGCCATTATAATTATGCAAATAACTCAAGATATATCTGAATATATCATTTTTGTGGCACCGCGCCTTTACAATCTAAATGTACGTATTAATTTGGTATTTTTTTTTTTTTGTAATTTTTTTGTTCTTCTTAGTATTTAATTAACATAATATTCAGTTGGCTTCAATGGACGTGTGTGTCTAGAGCTTAGCACTCCCCATAGAGGAGGAACACAAAAGACGCTCGCTGAACAATCGTTTGTAGTTTTATATTGATTTTTAATCGCTGCCCCTTTATGTTTTGTTGAACTCGATCTTTCGGTTCATTTAACTGTGTTGCAAAACTTTTTCAGATTTGTTTGCCTGACAACTTTACTAAAATATATTGTATTGTGTGCGATTTGCCGTGTTTGGTGATAACTTGATCAAATGACAAATATTAATGAATAATAAATAAATAAACATATTATTGATATTGATGCGTTACTAGCTCGCCAGCTTAAGCATAAAAGATTGAATTACTTTTAAATTCGAATAGTTTTGGCCGATTGATTGTGCTGCTGATGAAACTTGATATCGTTTAGCGTTTATGATATAATTTCAATTCCATTGTATATGATTGAGTGTATAATGGGATTTAAGTGATCGCTAAATCAGCAGCAGATCGTGTTGAATATAATGCAAATATTTGATGCACGATCAATTTTGTTGAGCTGATGAAAATTCTGGGCGCAAGTCAAGAGTGCGTAAGACAGTTTATGAGATATATCACAGCTAGGTTATATATAGTTTGCATTAGCTATTTTCATTTGGAATATATATTTACTTTTAGTTATTCATTATGTCTCACTCTGCCTGTTACTTACGTTTGCACACAATCATTATACCCTGAATTTCCATTTTGATTCGATTCAAGCTGTCATCACTGAATTCGATCGATGAATCAAACAACTTATTATGCATAACAATAAAATTTAATTATATTTTGTTAACAAGAATCAGACTAAACTTCTAATGAGATGAACAGCTGCTGCCTTGCATACCTCCACCTCTCTCCCTCTCTCTCTCTTACTCTATTAGAACAAATTATTTTCAACAGGTGACATTATTATTATATATTATATATTATTTATTATTATTAAAATTATTATTATTATTATTTTTATTATTATTATTATCATTCCTTTTTTTAAATGGTATTCTTTAGAAATTAGAAATTAGTATTTTTAAATAATATTCTATATTAGTTTCATATTCGAATCTTAGGCTAATCCTGTAAGGAGACTCTATTATAGTTGAATTATGTTTTTTTTTTTTAACTTGACTTTTGAGAATTAAGTGATTCTGAAATTTTGATTAGTTAACTAAAATTCTAAATTTTAAGTAATAAAATATTAATACAAGTAAATTGTTGATTTAACTTATAATTCTCAGCTCTATGCGCTCTACTGTATATCTAATATGTCTATATTCTATATCCTGCTTCTATGGTTTGTACACTCTAAAAGAAAGACAGACTAAGACAGCGTCTTAGGCAACTAAAGCTAACAAAGTGTATGATAAGTTATTGCTAAATAATAGAGAGAAAAACTTAACAGAAAAAACATAAGTCATTCAGCTTGTAATAAATTTTTCATTCCTTTCATCCCTTTTCGTGTTTAAAATTTACTCTAAATAATATATAACAAAATTCAGTTGTACTCAAACAATTTGCAATTTGATTTGCTTCTAAAATTTCCACACAGTAAATAACAATTTTCGCAGTAGTTGCGTGTTGTTAGACTAATTGGATCAATGAACATTTTTTACAGTTTTACGCTTTATGTAAATATGAATTTGTGTGGCTGCAATCAATTTGGAGTATTCAATTTTCATTTATTCGGTTTCACACATCAAGCAATGCAATTATCAAATGGAATGTGCTGAAAATTTTCGCGGAAAACCCCGCCCACAACTAACGCCCACGCCTCATGCTCGATGCTGTTTGTAGCAATCGGTGATTGCGAAATCCAACTAAATCTGTGTGAGTGAAGCGTGTGCCCTTCACTTCCTCCCCCCACCCCACATTTGAAATCATTATCATCGTGTGTATAATCGACAGAAAGAGAGAGATAGAGAGAGCGAGAGGGAGAGAGAGAGGTGTGTGCAAAGAGTGGATGCTGAAAATGAGTTGGAATAAAAAAAAAAAAAAGAAATGGGTAACCGAGACGGAAACGGATATGATGCGCTACGTTAGCTTTAGGCATACTCACTTAATTAAAGCACTGCATTGGCATTGATCTAAGCGGGAGCATTACGTAATTGGAATTTGCTATTCCATCTGCTGCTACATCAGCTGGATTGCATTAACGTTTCGATTTATATGCAAAATTGCGCAACGACACTCTCTCACTCTCTCTCTCTCTCTCTTTCTCTCTCAAGTATGCAATGGATTGTGGACTGGAGTGTTATGAAACGTTTAAGCTCGCTTAATTACTATGTAAATTATTTGTGCAATTAATTTACACAGCTTGCAAGCAAATCCACGCATCCATCCGCATCCATTCCTACATATTGATGAGGGTGCTGCCTTCTGCTCAAGCGAACAGCATTAAGTTGGACAAAAAGCTCATATATATTTCATACGAGGCGCAAAGGACGCATCATAATCATCATAAAGTTGAGGCTGTCCGCCCCCAAAATGTTATTTGAATACCCTTCAAATGGTTCACCGCAAGGGATCTCCAATGGCAATGAGAGCAGAGACTAGACTAGATAATATATTTATCTCTCTGAGGTCAATGACTTGAGCAGCTGAAAATATTTGGTTTTGCTATGTGAAACTCTTTATTAATAAAGAATAATAATTTTACTGCATTTCTTAGATAACGCTGAACACTGACTGATTGACTTATAAAATTCATTATTATTCATTATCAATAGCCAAGATCCATATCAAAGCAAAGAAAAGATCATTTGATTTGACATTTATTGACTTGATTCTTCAGATTTCTCTCAACTAATATCTATATATATATATTAAGCAGTATCTTGCATTTGTGCACATTTCGATTTCGATTTCGATCTAGTGCCCCGTGTCCAGCTGGCTTTGAAGGGCAATTTCTCAGCCCTTCAAATGTTCTGGCTGACTGTTATGTAATGAGTTTGATGAGCTTTTGAAGTAAACCCAATAGAGGAGAGGCATTTCATTTTGTAGGGATTTGATAAAAATGACGAGGCCGTTAAACAAGCGTATGGCGTATGTGGCAGCCAAAAGGGATGTGTAGCTCGATGCGAGCGGCAACAAACTTAGTTATGCCTGACAGGCAGCCCGCAGCACGCTCATATTTTATGCATGACCAGCTACAGCTCCATCAACGTCTCCTGCTGCACTGTCCCTCTCGCTCTAGATATTCCTTTAAGTGAGCTGGGTTGGGTTGGGTTGGCCTGGGTTGGGTTGGGTTGGGTGAATTGCTTTCCAATTGACTAAGCACAGCGCTCAACCAAGTACTCGTTCACGTGCAGAGAGAGCCTGCAGACGGCCTCTACGATTGGGTGCGGTCAAGTAGAGAGTTTCCAATGCCATTTGCTGGGGCGCGCCAACTGCCAGTTATCGGGGTCGATCAAATGGATCAGCGGTTTTCATGTTGCATTGGCACGAAATCCACGCCAGACAAGACTTCACCTGCCTCTTGGCCCACGGCATTGACGTCTTTGGCTGCCGGATTAACGAAATGATGGACACCCAAGCGAAATGTGAATAAACTTTGCCGAAAAACCACAAAATCGTCGATAAACTAATTAAAATGTTTAACTCGCAACAGTGGGACGAACGCAATACAGTTGAGGCAAAAGCTCAAATCTAGGAATGTGAAAAAAAAAACAAATATATATATAAATTATAGATGAATTTACATATATGTAAATAATTCCCTTTATTGATGAGCCGACCTTGAGAGAGACTTTGATAGCTATAAACCAATTCTGTTAGTTCCAAATGTTGGCTTAAATGAGATCAAACTCATTCAGAATGAGAACGAGAATTTTAATTGATTTTTAAGCTAAACAAGTCTTCAGAGTATCTGGGCAACAATGAATTCTTGCCCCTGTTGGAACTTACTTTCACCTTCAGCTCCACTGTGGAGAGCATCAGTGACAAAATACTTTGTATAAACACAAGCGATGCGCCTTGCGGCGCAGATTTCGTCTTTGATCGTACGACTTCTGCATAATTAATGATGCTGGCCAAGAGTGTTGACTGTGCTGACTGGCAGAGGAGTCATTCCTCAACAGCGGCGTCTGGCTTTAATCCGCTGTTTCAATTGCCAATTTCTGACAAATGGCGAAAGTCTCTTGCCGCGAACTCCACCCATAAATTTGCATATTTAATAAGTTGATGCGTTTTGTGCAACACGCGCCAAATACATACATATATATATATATAAATATATGTACATCTGTGAATGTGTATGCATCTGTGTATTAAAATATGAATAGTCTCTGGGCTGATGTATGCAAATGTTGTTCACTCATTTTGACGCAACTCCCTTGGGCCACGTTAATGCGGCATTTGTTGCCAGAGGCTAAAAGCACTCAGTTGGCTTTTAGCGACTCCCGTTTGCCCGGTTGCCTGGCTGCCTGGCTTATGCATAAATACATGAAATATGCAAATCCAGAATACACGTTGCCTCTGCAGCCATAACAACTCACTATCTACTACAGTGAGTGTAGTCTATGATGTCTCTAAGTATTCCATTTCCATTTACATTTCTTTTTTCTTACTCTCTATTCTCTTTTGTTTTGTACACTTGCAGTTGGCATCCCACACACCCCCCCCCCCCCCCCAAAAAAAAAAAAAAAACTGAATCGAAAGAACTCTCCCAAGTTGATGAGACTCTTGTGTATTTGGTTTCTGTTTTAGTTCACTCTGAACTTGTCCAGCTGAAATTGCAAAACTTTGCTCCACCACGTACAATAAACATTTCTACGTGCGTATATACATAAAAACATATATATATATATTTATATATAGATATATATAAAAGTGAGTGTGTGTGTGTGTTCTATTTGTGCACACCTGAGCCTGAGCCGCTTTAAGCTGAGCTCCATTATCTTTAAAATGCAAGCATATAAATAAGTAAACAATGCAAATGACTTTGTGCAGCTTGCAGCGAAGGGAAAAAGAGATGCATTCCTACACTCAGAGAAAAATATGAATAATATATAATTTACTTGGCAGGCAAAAGCATGCAGAAATGTCAAATAGAAAGTACAATTTATATGAATGAATCATTTCTTACAAGATTTACGAGCGTGAGCTTTGCACACAAATGGATAACAAATTTATTAAAAACAATTGTTATTTGACAGTATAATAAAGTATAAATAACAATAAATATCATAATTGAATTTATAAAAATATTTCGAGAGAGAAAATCACTCAACATTGATTTGTTAACCTGTTCACTTTTAGAGCTAAATGAAATAATTGACATTACAAAGGATACAATGTAGTCAAATGAATGCATTGTGCGTAAACAATTTTAGGTGAAACATTGTTGGAATTTCAATTATGTTGTTAGCATTTGAGCCAGTTAAGTCTAGTGCATGGGCAGGCAAGACACAATAAATATCAAATTAAATGCTTGAAAGCAATTGTGGAATGCACTTTAAGTGAAATTAAAGCCCAGCCTGGCGGACAAGTTGTCTGCAATGCCTTTGGCTAAGAGCAGTTGTACAGCACACTAACAAGCCAACTTAAATATAGACATCAAGAGTCAAGAACCTTTGGTCTGGGCCTGAAGCTGAGGCAGAGGCTGAGACTGGGCTTTGGGGACGCCAACTCATTTCGTGTAGTCGTAATTTCTACAGTGGCACATAAAAGTATGCTGCATAAGTTGGTCCAACACTGACAGCTGGCAACTGGAGTGTAATCAAATTAATATTATGCTCGTACTTCAGCAAATAACTCTAAATTATAATACTCACGAAGAGTTTCGCTTTGAATGGCGCAGACAGACGAACGGACAGCGAGTTAGGCAGACAGAAGAAAAGTGTGGATGCAGTAAGTGGAGCAGGAGGAGCTGTTGTAGCTAAAGGGACTTTGCTCGTGTTTCTAGTAATAAGCAAGTATTTATCTCGCGTTGAAAACCTCATCAGGCTTAAGCACTGCGCTTAATTACCCACAGCGTCCTTCATCTATCTGACTAATGTGTATGCGTTAATATGACTCTATCTGTCGCACTCTCTGTGTGTGTGTGTGTGTGTGTGAGTGTGTGTGTTTATGTGTGTGGGTGTACTTCATTTACCTACACATCTGTCAATCTGGCTGGCGTTTTAAGAGTCTCACTCAAATGAAAGGCACCACAGAAACCACAAATTATACATGACAGACTCTTTGGAATTAAGCTAAAAGGAAATTCTTTGAATTTAGCCAAAGGAAACGTGGTAATAAATTTAATAAATTAACTCATCAAAACCGCAACGCTTAAACCTTGATTTGAGCAAGAAAATTCAATTAAAATTGCAAGTTTACAAACAAAAACCTTTTTTGCATTTACATGAATATAGTTGAAGTATTTTTTAAAGGTGTAACTCAACTTGGTTCTCTAAAAGATGTCTATATGTCATAGTACTATTGTGAATGTAAACTGGTGTGAGTTAGAGTCGAGAATGGATATGAAATGAGAAATGAGAACTATATGAACTATAGACCGAGAGCGAGTATTGCGCAAGAGAAGCATGCGATCTGGCAGTTAGTCAAGTTGGAATCTTTGACGTATATGGAAGAAGAAAGAAAGAGTATTAAAGCTAAGTGAATTATGGAAGTTGACTTGGATGAGATGAGTGATTAATGTTCTCCTTGAAGCACTACCAATACTGCTATATATTCTACCACCAACTATACATACTACTACTATATATACTGCTACATTCTGTATATATGCTACTCCTATTTATAGTACAATCACAGCTATATATGCTACTGCTATTACAAGCTCAGGCATCTAGCAAGAGATTAGCTAGGTAAATCATCATATATAACTGATTAAGCAATTACATTTCATTAAAGATATTCAACTCTTATACAGATAATGTTTACTTAATGTCTTCAATTTGACAAAAGTACATAAATATCAATATCCCACACAATTTATATATAAATTCCATTTCAATATATTCTACGCTCATGCCCATAAACATAATCAGCCTCAAGTCCAATAGTCGAAAATCAATATTGTCTAATATAGAGCTAACACACACACACACACACACACACACACACACACATCTATTTCAATCTAAAGCACCTCACGTGCATGTTAGCCGTTAAAAGCATTTTGTTTATATCGAGCTGGGCATTGCGTGCTGGCGCTGACCTTTTGGCGGTTGGCAGGTGTGCAAATAGGTGTTGCTCGCGCTTCTATTTACAGCAATTAAACGAGTCCCTTGGCTATTTTTGGCTATGCTCCGGCTCGTTGAGTTTCTTTTTTTGTTTTTTTTGCTTAGCCTCAAACTGGTCGCAAAAAATATCTTCAAGGTGAACACAAGCGGCGCCATTTGTCAGCGCATGGTGGGTGTTAAGTAAATATTTTTATGCGAATTCCTGTTGTTGACCTTAAGCATAAATCTCGCAAGCCATTTATTTTGACTGGGCTCTGGCTTTTTAATTAATTCAACAGCTGGCTGGGCACCTCGTCTGCTTTACGCGCTGCTTTAATAGCACTTTTATGAATATGTATCCACGAGCATATTAAAAGCGCCTCTAAAGCAATTTATGATGCTGCTAGAAGTGCGATTAGAGTCCACGTTGCCCCCAAAAAAAAAGAACAAAAAATGTTGTTGGCCTCTGTAGCTAGATCAGGCTCGGGCAGGAACGTAGAGTGCAGATGCCTTAAGTTAACCCTAATCGGACAGTTTCCTAAATTTGTTATTTGAGCTTAGCACTTCCGCTTGAGTACCGTACCAATGTGCTGCTCGACATCGACTGTTGAATGGCTCAACGCAACGTATACGCAATGTCTTACGTTTCACGTAAGAGCTAGCAGGCGGGGCATCTGAAATGCCACGAGAGCGCCGCACATGCGTAGCTCGACTCGCAGGTTTTCTCTTTTTGCTGGCGCTCTTAGAAAATTTGTAATTGTAATCAGTTGATTTTGATAGCACCAACAGCAACAGCAGCAGCAGCAGCAGCAGCAGCAGCAGCATCAGCATCAGGCGAAAGGCCAATCTTATGGCCAAGTGGCACATTTTCATACGCGAGCGGGCACACCTGAGCGCCAAGGTGCAATTAAATTCATTGTCGTGCTGTCTTGCCCTCGGGACGCGCTAGCTGCTGAAACCTGAGCAGCTTACACACGAATATATGAAATAATTGGAAATGTATATTTTTATTACAATTATGATTATTTAATGAATATCATCAATATAACGAAAATTTCAAATGAAAAAATATATAATATATATCATAATTTTGATTGATAAAATTTCAATTAACAAGCGAGCATTAGAACTAGCTGATATGGAAAAAATAATATGAAATATTTAATAGATTTAAATTTAGTGTGTTCTGTGTGCTCTGTCCTAAAATTCATATTATTAGCGCATTAAGCACACATATGATTCCACATTAAAACTGAATCAAAGGAAGGCATATAAATCGCACAATTAGAAAAGTTAGAGCAAAGTTTATTGGGGCTGAAAGAGGCAACCTGAATGCCAGGCCAAGTCAAAGATTTCTTTTTTTTTCTTTTTGGGGCGCAACATAAAAATGGTAGCGTGTCATCAAAATAGCTCATACGCAGCGTTGGCCATCAAAATGAAATGTAATTAGATGAGAGTAGATTGGATGGGTGCACAGACGCAGCTCTTTCAAAACTTTGTTGCTTTGTCTCTTGTTGTTTGTTGTTTGTTGTTTGGCGTGTGTTGCTATGCGAGTAAATTTAATTTGTTTGGCCTGCAATTCATTTGCCGAGTCGTTGACTTTTAATGCACACAATCAAGACATTGTTTTGCCATATTGCCAATTTTTGGTTGACTTGGCTCAGCTATAGCTTCGCTATTACCGTCGGGTTTCTTGACATTCCATGACTCGAGAGAATTCTTTAAATAATTATATCGACATTGCACATAACCAGGGAGCCAGACCAGCCATATGAGTTTTATCTATTTATTTTTATTTATTTATTTATTTTTTTTCGAATCTACAGCTTCGCTTGGCTTAAAGCATACATTTCACGCGTCGCGCATACGCCGCATGAGCACGTCCTTGATACGCTCAGTACGCTGTGTGCATTTGTCAAAACTGAAAGTTTT
Source organism: Drosophila stalkeri (assembly GCA_035047405.1). Taxonomy (NCBI): domain Eukaryota; kingdom Metazoa; phylum Arthropoda; class Insecta; order Diptera; family Drosophilidae; genus Drosophila; species Drosophila stalkeri. Next base: position 6,465,905 of record JAWNPR010000142.1, read on the forward strand.
GCCGAAATGTGCTTTTCATGTCATGCCATGCCAAACACCCGATGCACACTATCGCCCACATATACAGTGGCAAATGTTGGCCAACAATTTGGAAATTTAATTGATTTATATTAAATTCGAAATTCGTCTTTTAAAAAAAAAAAAACCAAAACAAAAATCTGCAGTTTCTGTATTATTTAATTTTTTATTTTTTTTCCAGTTTCTGGTTTCAGATTTGATGTTTGCTAAGCTAGTTAAATATTTCACTCAACCTAATGTAGTCGTGCCCACATAAACACCTTTATATATATATATATATATATATATAGTTTGAGAGCAACTATTATACTTATACTGTGTGCGGCTTGTCATCTCTGCCCTTGGCTCTGCCTCTTCAATGCGCACGCTGACTATCAATCAGCTTCGAGCGCTACATTTATCACATAGCTAATCAAACAGAAAGCATTCTCCACTTCAATTACACACACGCGCATACCTTGTGCGCATTTGCCATTCCCCTAAACCTTTAAACAGCAGCGAGTCTACGAGTTTCTAATGCTCTTTATATGAAAGACATATAAATATTGAACGGGCCTTTCTAAATTTCCCATTAATCGGGCTTTGTTGCCTAGGCAAAATACATAAATATGAAAGGAATTTTACATTAATTTTACATTTCATTGTAATTTATAATAATTTTATTGGAAAGAGAATCGTAGAAAATACATAAATACTGAAGCAACTTTTCTACATTTTACAGTTAATCGTTATTTATGATAATTTAATATTAATGTCAATCGTACTTCATTTCGGCTTTGTAGAACTTTTAGATAATTTTTTAATTTTTAATTTTATTTATAAATTTTTATTTTTATTTATATTAAAATTCACGAAAACAAAATTTAAAATGAAACTCAAGTATGCTTATTATTTATGTATAGGGATTATATATATATTATTATATTTGAGGATCAGAGCTCACAAATATCTGTCGATATAGTTAAGGATCAGAGCTCACAAATATCTGTTGACTATTTCTCAATGTCTGCAAATAAGTTGTGTTCAGTCAAACTTTGTGAAAAAACTCAGAGAGCAATTGCTTGCTTCGGTTCTTCAACGATATCGGACTTAAGAATTTTTATATATTTATTTTCTTTTTTTTTCGCTCTAGTTTTTCTCCGAATGATTGTTGAATAAAGCAAAAATTCCTCTCTTCATTAACAACTAGCAACTGCGTAGATGAGTGTGTGCAAATGTATATGAATTTGACGACTCTTTATCTGCTCACTTATTTCGTCTCAATGTACGATCGATCGTAACGCTCGTATTGTATCGCTCCCTAAACGATGTTCGTGAAAAGAGCGGCAAACGAAGAGTTCAATGCAAAGTGCTCAATGGAAAACGAATAAAAGCCTCGTGCTCAGAGCGTAAGCAAGTGAATATAGTTTTTTCCGAGCCATGCCGAGGTCTCTGAGCTAATAAATTGCTTACTGCAATAAATCTCTTTCATTTTTAACTCATGTCTTAAGGGAACTTATTTTTTTTTCTGATTTTTCTCTGTACTCAAATAAAAGAATTTTAGATAATTTAAATAATGTTTAATAGGTATGTATTAAATAGTAGTAACAATAAATTATTAATACGCAGCTAGTTAGAGTTTGTTCGTTTCATAGTTTCAGCCAGCCCAGCAGGGAGCTGTCCTACTGCACTCTGGTCGAATAGTTGGTGGAGCTGGTGGTCATCGACTGCAGCTCCGTGGTGCGTTTCTGCACATCCATTTTCATCTTGGTTGGGCAGAGTAGGCCAATCCAAGCGCGCCGATTGAGCTCGTCGAGCAGCACAAAGTAAACGAAGAGGACAAAGCCCTGCAGCGTGGCTGTTAGGCAGAAGAGATACGAGAATGCCACGCCCGCCTGCATGTAGGCGAAGATGCCAAAGATCCAGGACAGGCCGAGCAGAAAGAAGAGCAGCACAGAGAGACGAATCTGTTTGTTGACCAACTTGCGCTCCGCCCGCTGTATGCTCTGGCTGAGGGAGTGCGAGATGCTATAGAAGACATACACAAAGATCACCAAGTTGGCAACTGTGATGAGCGTCACGGGCAGCACGATGCCAAAGGTGAGTCCGAAGCCAGATGGATAGCAAATGCCCGTGTCCGTGGCCAATTGCTCGGCCGTGGGCACATACGAATGCGGATCGATGCATGCCACCAGCAAAGTGGGCAGCAGAGGCAGCAGCCAGGCAACGAGAGCTGCCTTCAAAATGTAATGACGCGGCCGCTCGATGCCAATCACCGTGACGTAGCGCTGGAACTGCAGAAAGGCAATGATCAGCATCCAGCAGAAGAGCACAAGAATGGAGTACTGCATGGCAGCGCCCAGGAGCACACAGCGCACAATGTCGCCATGGACGACCAGCTGCTCGGAGATGTCGTCCGTATTGATGAACACGAAGAGCACCATCTGCAGCATCATGGCGAGGCACAGGTGCAGCAGCACTTTGGTGGAGGCCTGACTGCGCCAGCTCTTGAACAGCATCGCAGTCATAAAGATGCCCAGCACACCGAAGAGCGACAGGCAGCAGCCCACGATGGAGATGATGTCCAGCACGCGTTCATTGATTGGGGTCACGAGCACCTCGTCGCCCAGGTCGTTGGTGCGATAGCTGCCGCCCACCAGGAACGAGAACTGGGTCAGATGACGCGTTTGGCAGACGATAACTGGATCCCGTAGCATATCCGCTCCACTGCTGGTCGTGATGCCGTCGCTCAGCCAGGTCTGATAGTTCCAATAGCCACAGCCACTGCCGGTCTTAATGGCCCGCGTGTCCGGTTGCCGCTGATTCTCGTTGCGCAGCAGCAAGGGAAGCGTTTGGGGCAATTGTGTGTCTAAAAGAAGATTATGTTATCGATATCGCAGCAATAGAGCAATGGACTTACCCTCATATCCGGGTATCGATATGGATAAGACTTTGCTCCGTGGCCTACGGCTGCGCTGTGGCGCCGTCTCCACAAAGAGTCCGTCGTGGCCATAGACCTTGAGTATCAAGTAGGTGGCGCCTCGCTGCTTCAACTGCTTCCACAGCTGCTCTGGCACATAGGTGGCCGTCTCCAGATCCTGCTCGTTGCGCAGCTTCTCCAAGTTCTCGTTGGCATAGAGAAAGCGGAACCAAAACTGGCTGACGGCATGCCTTCGATCTGGAGCTGCTGCCGAATATATAGCTATGCCCGTGATGCTTTCGCAATCGGGATTCACATAGAATACGCTCAGGTTGCCGCTCATCATGGCATGCACGCCGAGATTGGCATTGTTCAGTATTTCCATGCCAGTGGCAGCCGCATCTGCTCCTGCCTCACTTGCCGCATGGACAACCACCTTGCCGCAACTCTCTCGGGGCACCAACTGCTGAGGCAGTGCATCCATATATTGCTCAAAGTTATTCAGCAGCGAGTTGGTCGCATTCAGCTGTGCCGACAGCTGCAGCACTTGCTTATCGCTGGACATGATTTCGCGACAAATGCTAATCAGATCAGCGCTCAGCGTGGCGTCTTTCTCGTGCTCCATCAGCTCGCCGAATACCTGGCCAACCACATGCACGTCCGCTGGCAGCAGAACTTTGTCGTGCTGCCTGAACATTTCTCGCATCAGGGCCGTGGTGCTACGACGTTCTTGGCTGTTGTTAAACCGCCTCCTGCCCTCCAGCATATCGTCATGCAAGCTGTTCAGCTCCACGCTGATCGATCGCTCTCGGAATCTTCGCATGCACACAATATGCGGCCAATGGTCCACGGACTCCCACTGGGCGCGCATACCCTTCAGCATGCACTTGCGTGTCACGGGCAATCCATTGCTCAGCAGGCAGACATCATGCAGGGTGGCTGCCTCGTCAACTCTGGTCCGCTTCCAGCTGTTGACATGCGGGCTCTGGTCGTGATTGCGTACGATATAATCGTGTTTAAACGTTTCCGGTTCACAGTGCAGGGCATTGCAATAGACCAGGCGTCCGGTGCGCCTCGTCCAATACTCCGCACTGTAGAGCTTCTGCACACACCGCACGGGTATATTATTGCGGTTCTCTACGCTGCACAGCTGCTGCTCCAGCGGACAGTCATCGCTCTGCGACTCGTCAATCTCATTGCTGTCCGCACTCTCTTTAGCTCTGCCCGCCGAGATCGTCAATGCCACTAGCATAAAGCAGAGCACATTCATAACTTCTGACTCAGCAATGTCTGAAGTTCTCCAATAGAATTTGTCACGCGTCTGTCGCACGGCGAATATCGCGCTGTACTGCGAGGCCGAGGCCGAGGCCGAGTCCGATCGCCGTTGCTGCCGTCGATCGCTTTTATTTCTTATCACAATTTGCAGTTCGATCGCTTATCTTCATGTTTGTTGTTATTGTTTTCGAGCACTGTCAACTAATTCTAAATAAGACTCGCTTACCTGTTTTATCTGCGACCGATAACGCTTGGTGCGAACTTCAATCGATTGTTTGATTTGTTATTAACACCCAAGCGCAAATTTAAAAAATAGTGAATAAAAGCAAAACAACAAAATTCATGCCTGATGCCTGGGGTCTAGCCGTGTGACGTAGAAAGTATTTAGTTTAACAGACAATATTAAATAAAATAAAATAATATAAATATTAATAAATATTATCTCATTTGTTTAACGGCGAATTGGTTGAAAAAGATCTTCACATGAATGTCCAAGCAAAGTCCACAAAAATTATCGCCTTAAAGTCAAACCTCAAATTGCTGCTAAATTTTCATTATTGATGTTTGCTCTTGATGCGTCATATTATATATAGAAATCGTACACATTTATATGATTCATAGTGAAGTTCCACTTGTATTGGGGCTGAGACACTGCCCAAACATAATTCCAAATCCACTTTAAAACATTTGTAACTCAAATTATAAAATACGATGATCGTCAGCATTTGTGTGACATGAAAATCCACTTCAGACAGTATTACTGTTGGCTTAGGCTTAGGCTTAGGCTTAGGCTGAGACACTCGCTCGATAATCTATATAGCATCGTTTCGTGCCACGTTTTGTTCGAGGACATAAAAGCTGCGTGGGCTTTCAGCGTATTTATCTATTTGCGGAACTTGCACGACTTGTTGACACGTTTTCAATTATCTGAGGAATTCATATACTATCTATCAGTATAATATATGACGAGTATGAATTTGATTAAGTTACACACAATGCTCACACACTTAACCCTCACATAAATAAATGTGTATGCGTGTGTGTGTGGGTGTGTGTGTGTGTGTTTATGTGGGTGCTGGCTTTCAATCAAAAGTGTCACATTCAGATCTCGACATTTTTACTTTTAGCCTTTATTGCTTTATTGCTGCCACAGAGCAAGGTGCCACGTGACAGACGTGCAGCAATGAATTCTGTGGCTTTCACAGTTAAGCTGGCATCATTTCCTAATCTACATATCATTTCATAAATATTTCAGTTGTGAACAAATAATTAAAACATATATTTAGAAGAAGACTCACTGAGAGTGAGCTTTAACTAAATATAAATTGATAATTTGTTAATCATATTTTTAAAACATATATTTAGAATACGAAAATAATCAAGACATGACATAAAGAAGACTCAATGCTCACTCTCATATAGACATTGCTTAGCTTTAACTAAATATAAATTGATAATTTGTTAATCATATTTTTCCCACGCAATGTTGAATTTATTTTCATTCTGTATTTATTTAACATATTGATAAATTCAAGAGCAAAAGCATATTTGCAGCACAAACAATTTACGTTCAGCTGCAAATCAAATATTTATAAGCAAAGTTTTCGAATGCGTCGCCTGAGCAAAGTTAAATAAATGTTATCTTGAATTATTTAATTGCCAGCGCTTGCCCTGGATTAAATATTAAAATTGTGAAATTATGAATCAATGAGGCGCCCCACAAGGCAAACGCCAATTAGTGGGCTGCAACAATAGCCGAAAATTCCGACTGCAAAGCTGAAAAGTAAACAAACTTTGGTCAAACGGGGCCAGAGATGGGGAAGCGAGCGAGCGAGCACTACTAACAAACTCTCTCTCTCTATCTCTGCTCATTTGAGCTGCTCAAACAAGTTAACACAGTGCGGCCAAGAAAATCACTCAGCAAACCTCCGGCAGTTGCACGGTGGCGGTGAAGGGACACGAGGTGCTTGCCTGCTTGCTGACTGGGCCACCAAAGAAAGTAATAAATTTTCCAGTGCCTCTTAACCGCACGACGTCGACGTCGACGGCGACGGCGACGGCGACGGCGACGGCAACGTCGACATTGCTGCATTGTTGCAATGCCTGGGCTACCCGAGGCTTGACAAGGTTAAAAGCTGTGCTGTGGGTGTGTTGGGGCTAAATGTGATTAGGGTTGACTTACACAGCGATAAGTTAGAGAGGTACGAGCTGGCCTGTAATGCTATATACAAAATAAATAAAGAAATGCAAAAAAAAAAATAAGTGTGGAAATGGAGAGAAAGCGTTTGTTGCCAAAAAGTTGGCACAAATTCAACTGTCATTGCCAGGCAATGATCCATATCGATATTTAAGCGCTTTTGAACGACTCGCACGCACACGCACATGCCATTTATATTTATATTAAGTACACACAGAGAGAGACAGAGAGAGAGAGAGAGAGAGAGAGAGAGAGGGAGATACACAAGTGCGCACAAACACTTGCTTAATGTTTGCTCAATAAAAATTGGAAAAGTTGCTTTGACTTTTTAAACGCTTAAATGTCGCGTCTGCCATTAAGATGTTATGGACCAACTGGATAACAAAATATGCGCATATGTATGCTAAAGCTGCTGCTGTTTGTTAAAACAGACACACACTCACACACACACACACACACACATACACACACACTCTCACACTGATGATAAAAGCGAAACGTTGCCTGCACGCTTTACCTCATTTACTTGTATCTCACTCAACCATTGTATGCCTGCTATTTCGCTGAAAACCACACGTCACCAACCACAATTTTCATTTGCCCCACTGCTAATACCTCTCCCCTGCCTAACCGTCAATTGCAGCAAAGCAAAATAACCCACCCTGCGGCTGACTTAAATTGAATTCTTTCGCTGCCATCGTTTTAGCCGTAATTTTTGCTTTTGTTTTTTTTTTTTTTACTTTATTTTTCTCCTTATTATTTTGTTGTTTAAGACAACAGGTTTCTGGAATTTAATGAAATTAGGCATCAGGCCTTGTGGATGGTATTAGCAACTGCCTGTCTAAATTTTTCTAACATATATAGCATACAGGGTTACAGTGAAGCACACGCCTGAGCTCACTCTTTGTTGGGCTGCTCAGCTCAGACAACATTTGCACATATCAAGATTTAAATATATTCTTGTTGCTAGCAAAACATATTTGGAGCATATTTGATAGACAGGGAGCAATTGTTGAGGATACAAGTGTATTAAAAAACAGGCGAGGTTAGATTAGACAGAGATTTTCATCTATTATTTAATTTTATTTATTTATATCTTATATAATTTTAATTATATATGTAAGCTGAAACGATCGTCTATCGTAGTTAATGTAAAAAATAAATACAATTAAATAATAATAAATAAAATTAAATTAATAAAAAAATAATAAAAATAATATTAATATATTAAATAATAATAATTAAAAATAAACAAATTAAGTGTTAACTGAAGCATCCATCAATAATTACTTTCTCTCTCTCTCTCTGTCTCTGTCTCTGTCTCTTTCTCTTCCTCGTTCTCTATTTATTAATATTTGATTCCCTCATTAAAGAATACCCCTATTGAAATGCATTTAATTCAATGCAAACAGTCAACAGCTCAGACAGCATCAGCTGGCAATTGAAATTGAATTTTAGTTAACTCTGGCTTGGCAACACCCTGTATATGCAACGGATTATGCTTATATGGGCTTATACATTTTTAGCTGCTTTAGTTTCACACAATTCGTTTGGCAACAGGCATTATTTACGCACACGCAGCGCGAACTTTGACACAGGAGCAGCAGCAGCAACAGCAGCAGGAGCAGGATCAGAAGCAAGAGCAGGAGCAGGAGCAGCAGCAGCCGCCACAGAAGGCGCCATAGGTGGCACCAAGCTCAAAGCACACATGTGGCCAGTCGGTCTATGGGTGTGTGTGCGTGTGTGTTTCGGTAGAGTTGTGCCAACTTTTACAGTTTAATTTAATTAAAGCGTCTGTCGACTCTGGCTCCAGCCAACGACAGCATCTAATTTCATTTGAAAAAGTGATATGGGCAGAGAGAGATAGATACAGATACAGATACCGAGAGAGAGAGAGAGAGAGAGATGGTGGCTCAGTTAGTGACATATGATGCTGTTTGCATAAAGTCTTAACTGGATTAGCTACTGTGTAACAAGTGCAGCCACAACATTTGCATAGACTTGAATGCCAGCTTTGATTTATGGCCGGGTTTCGCTTGCACTTAAATCACGAATTTCATTTAACTTGTCCATCAGCACACTCACCTAGCGGTGAGTTTTTGCCAAGTGAAATGAATAGAATTTTGTTATCCTTCAAATCTAATTAATTTCACTCACATACACACAAAAAAAAAAAAAATGAGAAACTTTTCAATTATAAATTCGTTTTGCGTTCTGTTCCGCTGTGGGATAAACAAAGCTCTCATAAGACAAAAAACTTTCGCGGTGTGTTAGACAGAGACAGAGACAGAGAGAGAGAGCGGAAGAGCGGAAAAGTGAGAGTGGGAAACAATGCTCTGATAATGCATGAGAAACATTTCTAATGAAAAAGCACTTAGTCTCAGACACTGAATTCCACTTCGGATGTGCTGCAGTTGATGCTTGATAAGTCTAATCCATGTCAGTATGGGTGGTTGGGTGGTTGGGTGGTTGGGTGGCTATATAATGGCAAAATAAGAATCAGGCTTTGACTCACTTTGAGTTTCGATTCAACTTTGATGGCTGCACATGCATTTTGTAGCTTGTTTAACGACAGCCAAATTGGAAAAACGAGCAACTAAAGATTGAAACGTGCGGTCACGTGCACAGATTTACAATTTGATGAGCCTACAAAATGCAGACCCAGCCCAAAATACGATTGAGCATTAAATAAATGACATTGGCTATAAAAGAAACTCTATAAATATAAGATATGCAAGTTGAGAATAATGTTAAATTCCAACTATAACTTGATCAAAATAAATTACATAATTTTGCAAAAAACATAATTTGAAAATAGTTGCGCATTTTTATGTAATTTATAGTTTCTTCATAGGCAGCTGCTACTGTACATTGTCATTTGCTCCTTTTTGGCCTACGTGCTGCTGCTTTACGACGTTGATGTTATTTTGCTTGTTCTGCACGATGTTTACTGAGTCTCTGCCATCACACTACTTCGCACACATGTCGTATGCTTAATGTCTTGTCCTGCCCTCCCCCAGCATGCGGCCATATAGTATACATTTATTTTACCAGTTTTATCGCCTGCTGTTGGCCAATTAAATATCAATGATTCCTTACGTATATGGTCAGCTGCATTCACTTCTGAATTTTCAATAGCCCTCGCACAGCAACCGCAACCGACACGCGCCATATCTGGCAATATGGCCACAGACTTAATTGCCGCAAAGCAAAAAAGGCCCGCTTGACGTTGATGTATAAAAGTGCTCGTCAGGCGTAGAATCATTGCATAATTGTCTGAACAAGGTTACGGTAAACCCTTTTGAAATGTCATTAAGCCCCAATTATAGAAAATAATGTGAAAATCGCGTATGGCCGGCACTGCATGGCTTAAGCGTAATTAGCGCGTACAATTTTTCTTTTTTTCTTTTTTTGTTGCCTGATGAAGTTGATTCTTGCCCTTACAACAGCATCTAAGAGATGAAAGCTTATCTTTTATAATTTGATTAAAATTTTATTTTATTTTATTTATCGCATTTTGAATTTACTCATACTTTAATATATATTTTATTTGTTTAATTTTTTATTTATTTATTTATTTAAATAAATGTTTCTTATTCATTTTTTAATTTTATGGATACTTTTATATATTTTCTATTTATTTAATTTTTCTTGATTTATTTATTTTTTAATAAATGTTTGTTATTCATTTTTGAATTTTTTTGATACTTTTATATATTTTCTATTTATTTAATTTTTTTATTTATTTATTTTTTAATAAATATTTGTTAATAATAATATACAATTTAATTGTAAGAAAATTTTATATCATTATATATTATTTATATCTATCCCCATAGACAGTAGAAAATAATTAAATTTTTAATTTTTTTTGGTTTTTAATGTAAAATAAATTCTTTATTCATACTTTTTTCATTCCATTCCAGCCACTCATATACTTTTGCTGTATTTCATTGTATTTTTTTTTTGTCTGAAATTGAATTTGTTTTATCTTATTTTTGCTGCTTTATGCTGGCCTGGCGCACGCCCACAGCTTTGCTTACTTCAAGCAAACTTTAATCATATATTTGAACCAAAGAAACATGCATACTCATACATATATATATACATATATACATATGTCTACAAGTATACATAAAATCTTACCAGCGGGACACTTGTCCTCCTGTCGAACTTTGACTGCAGCGGACCGCAACGAGCTTCAAATGGCAGCAACAAGCAGCTGATGCATTTTTTATGTTCCATCATTACAAGTACAATTCATGTTGTGCGTGAGAGAGAGAGAGAGAGAGAAAGAGAGTATGGGTGTGTGTGTGTGTGTGTGTGTGAGTGTGTGATTGTATGTTCAAGCAGCTTTTATCACTTGTTTGCTTTGAATTTCACGAGCATTTAAATACAATGAAAACGAAATGTTGTTGCACGAACTCATGTACAAAGAGAAAATGTCATAGATTTGAGTGTATCGAGTGCAGTGAGTGTTTTCCAAGTTGATTTAATAGATACGGCGTGCTGCATTCATTAGCTGCCCTACACTTGTCTCTCACTGTCTAATTATGACAGACATCCAACTATACTAATTAGACAGCTTGCACAGGTCCCGTAATGAGAGACAAACTCAATGCAGCGCTGGGCAACAGCATTTGTCACACTTTGGGGCGTGGCACTGTCCGAGCAGGTGCTCATTAGACCAAATTGGTAATTTCTCTTTCTTTCTTTTTTTTTTTTTTTTTTTGTGTGGGTTACTCGTGTTCAGAGCATGTGAAATTGGTAGACTACTGCTCGATTGTCATCATGATGCTCACAGCAATTACTTAATAAAAATGTTGGACTATTTGCAAATTTATTGCAGCATACTATGTACACACACATGGGTTCATGGGTCAATATGGCAAAACATGCTAAAACACACACACACACACACACACACATGCACACAAACATCACATATGCATGAGCACACACATTTGACTTTATGCTGCACGTAGCACGCATAGTCTGCCCCCGGGTAAAGTTGTTCATATTTAAGCATGAAATAGAATTTTTGTGGCGTGTGGCATGTGCAACAGCAGCAACAACAGCAGCAACAGCAGAGTACGGCCCACGGGGCTTGGTTTATATGCCATGGCAACGATTTACAAATTAAGTTTTAAGTTTTAACAAAGCCAAATCATTTTAATGGATAATTTAAAATCATAAAACTACAAGATACTTAACTATTTAACTAATGTTGTTTTAAATAAAATTTTATGGTGAATCTTTGGGGCATATTCATAAAGAGTCAAGAGCTGTAGAAAATTATATATAAATAGAATAAAACTGTTTTTTTATTAAAAAAAAAAATATATATATAAATAAATGACTGATGAAAGTTATAATTTAAATATATAAATAGCTAAATAGCTAACAGTCTATCTACATATATTATAAATAATTAAATAATATATTTACATACCTATTTTAAACATCTATGTATACAATATATAACATGATATAATCTAAGTAGATAAATAGCTAACAATCCATCTATTTTATTACATATTATAGTATATGTAATATGTAATAAAATAGATGGATTGTTAGCTATTTATCTACTTAGATTATATCATGTTATATACTGTATATTTTATTTTTCTATCCATATTTTAGACATCTATCTATTCAAACTATAATAATTTTTATAAATTTTCTAATTTTTGTTCATAAATTCTTTTGTTTTTCAAGGCTCAACTTGAACTAAATTAAGCTCCGTGCTACAATAAATAAAATATAAAATATTTCAGGTTTGCTTGGCTCATTTAGCATCGCATTGGCAACTGGCAGAACAAAAACTTTCTTTTGCCAGGCAAAAGTTGCAAATGTCAATCCCTTTTATGCACTGTGCTGTGCACATACCAAAATGTACAACAGTTGGTTCATTAATTTTCGAGCACTCTTTCCGTCGTGCTCCTCTTGGCTTCGGGACAATGCTCGCAAGAGAGAAAAATACAAAAATACTTTGGCATACGACTTGACAAACATTCGCTACAGTTTGCTGCCCTGCACTCAATTTTGTTTTGCCTCAATGCCCTGTAAATGTGTAAAGCTCTACATGCAGTCCTTTCGAATAGTTTCTTTAATTTGAAGTTAAAAGTGGGCATTAGAGTACCTGACTGACTTGCTCCGGCTGAGCACTTCTTATCAATTGAGCTGCCTTTCAGTATTATGTGAGTTACTCTAGTCTGAATTACATAGTATCTTTTAGTCAAGTGCTCTTTAGTCGTCTTGCATTCCAACATGTTTTGCTACTATTCGTGTACTTAATTTGCTCATATTATGTATACGCCATGCATGCCAATCTGCCTGCTGTTACTGCTCTCTTTCGCTCTCTCTCTCTCGCTCTCTCTTTCTTTTGCCTGTCTACATATTGTTTGTTTTTGTCTAGTTGAAGCTGAAGGCAAAAACCACAGCAACTTGAACAACAATTTTTTTCAAACGCAGTGCTCGTGGCTGTTGAAGCAAGTGCAGCTGAGATTCTGCTGCTTGGGCGAGCGCGAGTGAAGTTCATTTCAGTTCAGTTGCTTGCTAATTTCACTGCAGGCCACAACAGCGTCAGCAAGTAAATATTGATTTTGTAGTCAACTTTGGCAAAAAAAAGAAGCCAAAATTCATTTGACGCCGTCTCTGCAGATGAAATGAAATAAGCCGCAAGCAAAGCATCTCCATTTGCAATTGCTGATATGCATGCTGGCTGACCGCTGGCCCAGTGAGACTTGCGGTTGGCCAAGGTGCACAATGCAAAACCAATTCGTTTCCAATTGTCCTTGGCGTCACTTGCATGCCACACTCACACACACGTGCACACTCGAACAGCCACACCCTGAGCTCTGCTGACAATGCAAATGACAGGACAATACAAAAGACGCAATATGCAAACGCCATACAATGCAGGTGGCTCGAAGCGCACGAAATGGAAACGGAAACGGAAACGGAAATGAAAACGGAAACATTGAACATTCGAACTGATTGCACTTTGCACACAAATGCCCACACACACACACACACACACACGCGCGGACTCAGCTTGGATTTGCTGGTAGCTTTGCATACGTGATCGGCATAACCGCTTTACCACGCCCCCACTGAGGGCCAACTACATTTAATTGCCTATTAACACTTTATAGCAACAACTTGCCCCCGAGCTATTATCGGTCTCAACTCTCTCTCTCTCTCTCTCTCATTCACTCGTTCTCTCTCATGCTGCCTCTTTTGTCTCTTACTTCCTCAAAGTTATTTTTATACAAATACAGCGAGGCTTGAGCGCAATTGTCGCAGGTCACGACAGCATTTGTTCAGCTGTTTGGTCAATACTCAATTACCGCCCTGCGCCACGCCCACAATGCCCTCAGCCAGATGCCAAAGGTTACGCTGCACAAAATCTGTCACCTTTTGCTGTCGCCTTTCGTCTTTCGCATGGCACTTGGCATTTTATTTTCTTTTATTTCTTTTTTTTTTTCTTTTTATTTTCACTCATTTTATTCGTGCTTTATTCGATTCTGAATGGGAAGTCTGCAGCAAACATTAAATGTTGCGTGAAAAGCGCGTGAAAATCAAATGATTGGCATAAAAAAAAAATCGACTTGGAAAAATGTTTCCCAAACGTTCGCTTTGACAACATCATTTGCACATCTCACTGAGCCGCATCAATAATTCAGTCGATAATTTATTATGCCCAGTGCATAAAAAGCTTCCAACATGGGGTATATTCCTTGGGAATGGGCAACGCCTGCTTAAACGACTTTCACTCAGTGGAGGCAATTGCGAGTGAGTGGGACTTAATTAAATTAACATTTTGATGCGATTTAATATTATATTAGATTTGTCTACAGGGCATTTAACAGTCGCGCATTCACTATTTAATCAATATTGTTTTTTTTTTTTGTTATTTGCTTTTCGCTCGGAATAACAAGAAATTGGCTTTTAATTTAATGTGGGAACTTTTCTGCTGCTGACTTTTTACCTTGCCGTATAAGTAAACAATTTGCTGACAAACTATCGCGAAATACCAATTAATGCAATATGTGAATGTAAATAAGAGCTGTTTGCCAGGCAAACAAATATTCAGCGAAATCAATCTCAACCATAGCTTGCAAATAATTGTTAAGCATTTGTTCACTCACACTCTGCTGTCGAGTTTAAACGAAACAAATTATACTCTTTCGCTCTCACTCTGAACAAGAGACTTTGTTTATTTGAGAGCTGAGAGTTTTTCATTCAACTGTTCGTGTGATGCTCATTTGACGAACTTTGTTTACGAAGCGATACGATCCGATGAGGCTGCTCCCCAAGCAAAAATAGAGTTCAACGAGTCTATGCAATTGGTCACCAATACATATACAAATTACTTTTTTCTCAGGCAAATACTCGGAGAAAAGTCAGAGCGAAAAAAACGAAAAGCAAAAGATTTCGATCCGAGCGTAAACGAACTCATTGAAGATCCGACCCAATCACTTGCTCTCTGATAGTTTAAGTGGAAAGGCAGACATTGAGAAACGATCAACAGATATTTACTGGCTCTGATATCAACTCTAAAACAAGGCTTTTTGGTTGAGCTATTTAAAAGAAATTATAAAATTAAAATTAATTTTTATTTTCTTTTACACGTTTTTTTAATGAGACTTTAAATTAACTAAAAATTGTTTCCAAGTAAAATTCAACATCAAATAGAATGCATACTAGGTTGCATTTGATTCACTGGCTGGCAGCTTGAGAAGTCTTTTCCACTGCATTTCAGTATTCCATTTCGCTGATCTAAGTGTCAGCGACATTCGTGCGACAGTTATTTGAATGCAGATTCGATTCGTTTGATGTGCTGATTGGGTATTTGTCACTTCATAAAACTGTCAACTGTGGCACAATTTCAAAATTCAATTCGAATTGTTATCACATTTCACTAAATAGGCTGCTGAATGGCATTGATTGCCGAGGTCAGTTCCCCAGCTGCTAATTAGACTTTCCCTGAAAAGCGAATGATACGTGCTTAGCATTTCGTATATTCCCAGAGGAATCCATTGAAATTCTCTAAAATGGGTTCGCATTGAAGTAAATGAGCTGCATGGCGAAACACACAGAATATCTAATTAGAATAATGAATAAATAAGCCTAAAAGGGCAAATACAAATTATTTGCCAGTCATGAACCATGCTAGAGATGTGCGAGTGAGCGATTAATATTTAGAGATTACAAAAAGCGAAATAAAATATGTAATATAATCCAATATATGTGCATATAATATATATTTTATATTATAATCATGTATTTCATTTGTTTTATTTATTTTTCTGACTATTTTACTTGAAATAAATAATTAAAAAAAAATAAAATAAAATATTTAAAATATATATATTATTGGTATATTATACTCTTGTATTTAATTTATTTTAATTTATTTTTCTGACTATTTTACTCGAAATAAATAATAATAATAAACAAAAAAATAATAAAATATATACAAATATATATTATATATAGTATATTACAGTAATAAATTTAAATTATTTTATTTTTATTTTTTTGCGGACTATTTTACTCGAAATAAATAATAAAAAATATATTAATATTTACAAATATATATTTTATGTATTGTAAATTATAATCATATATTAAAATTATTTTATTTATTTATTATTATTTTTTTTTCTTTTTTTAGTATTTTACTAGAAATAATTTTTTATTTTTGTGAAACTTGATGCAAATAAAAATATTTTATAGTAGTCAGTTTGCATACGTGCCAAAGCACCGATTATTTTTCTCATAAAAATCTTTCTTTTTCCAATGATATTTAATTTGTTTATCGATTTGTGCATCTACAAATCTGTCACAGTTAAAGCGAAATAATTTACTTTTATTGCACACAATTTCAATTACGTTGAATAGCATATATTCAAACACACACACACACATGCTCAGCATAAGTTAGTTGTCTAAGCCTAAAATGGAAGTAATGATAAATGCTTTTGCATTGCCATCGAAATAGATTTCTATTGGTCGTTTGTCACAAAACAAAAGGATCCCGAGTTCACATACCTGAAGCGACAAAGCGATAAGCTTTTCAACTGTTCGTTGCTCGCTGCTCGCTGCTCGCACCACTGCACCACCAGACCCACCAAATGTGTTTAATGTTGGTATTTTGTAGCAAAGCTTTCTGCTGACTCTAGAGCTCACATAGGTCATTTTATTGTCGTAAGGCAATCTGTGTATCTGTGTATCTCTCTGTGTCCTGCATATTTAATATGTTATGCAAATGAGAAAAGGATTCGAATGGGCTGTGCTGTGGCCAGGCAAAAGGCTCATTTATTTATTTACATTTCGTTGTATACAATACAAGAATGACATTGTGCACAAAAAAAAAAAAAGCAGTAAAGAAAGACACATTCTTAACTTTGGCCTTTTTGCGCAGACTTTAATATGCAGCAGAGTTGAAAGTTCGAACAGATTGTGTCCATATTTATGGATCCCATTATAATATGTCTTATACTTATATAAATATATATATATATATAGAAGGCTATATACAAGTATATGTAAATATATTTAATACATCTGCTGGGTAAGTCAACCTTTTTGGCTCTTGCCATTTATTTCGCATTGATTAGGGCTAAAGCTAAAGACTTGAGCCCTTGTATCAAATTGCGCTCTCGGCCTGACAAACGAGACGCATCGAAAACCCAGTCAAGTTTTTGGGCTTGTTAGTGGCCTGTTTAATATCAAAGCGGTTTTCCGTTACACCAGCAGCAGCAGGGGATAAGCCGGGACCATATTTGTCATTTGAAATGCAAAAATGAATGCCTATTGAATTACCGAAACGGGGCCTGCAGCAATTTGTTGTTAGACCGACAACATTCGCATTATTCTGCTCACTTGCAATTAAGTCAAGTGTGCAAACGGGAGCAGCAGTCACAAAAGTACAAATTGACGCAGTGAGAGACAGAAGAGATACTCTGCATTTAGATAATAATTTATAAATTTAAACAAAACTTTAATTTAAATTAATTTCATAATAGAAAACGAACGAGCAGTGCCCAGCATGAACTGGATTATCTCTACTCATTTTTAGCCTGTTACATGATGTGAGTGTGCCCGATGCTGACCCAATTCATAGCCAAATGCTATTGAGGGACATGGAAAATACCAAAATCAATCGATATGCGTAGCTCGTCCACTTGACACATCCAATTCACAGTTAAAATTAATTGATTTTTGTACACTCACACACTACTTCACACACACACACACACACACACACATACACACAGTCATACATGCTATCTGCTTCAATTGCAATCAATCTAAACATTGAAGCTCTATAAAGTTCGTATTCAGAGACACAGCAATTGAGGCAAAAAGCAAAAGCCGAAGCATGTAGCAAAAGCGTGCAAAATGCAATTTGAGTACTTCGGCTTCCTTGTGACTGCAGCAGTTGATGCAATAAAATCTGTTGACATTGACTCTTGCTGAAAATGCATAGACAAATAGAGAGAAATTTGTAACTTGCAACTGCCATTTCTGGGCACCTGTTCTGCTGGCATTCAGACAACTTTAAGAATTTTGCCAAATTAAAGTCGCCTCTTAAGGCAAGTTTGCAGATAGTTGCATTTTAAGTGCATTTTGTTTGGAGTTGGCTGCTGATGCTTTTAATGCCACTAAAAATTAACTGCACTAGTTGCTGGCTGATCCATTTTGCGGCCATGCATTTGCTGCTGCAAATTGCACTTGCGGCTGAGCTCGTAAGCCGCTTACAGCAAGCGAAAAATCGTAGCATACTTTACAGCGCACGACATTTAAAATTTTTATTTCAGCACGAAGCGCCGAGCACCTGTTTATTGTAGCACGAATTGGTTTTGCTTTTTTCGTTTTGCACAAAAAAAATAAATAAATAAAAGAGAAAAACAAAAAGTAATATAAAAACAATGGTACAAAAGAAATAAACAAAATAATATATGTATGGGGCTTACTGTCTAAGACTTTTAAAAATCGAATAAAGGAAATATAACACATATATTGCTAGGCTCCATGAGTGTGGCCCCACCACACACACCCACACACACCCACACACACACACACACACCCTTGATTGCTGTTTATGCGATGCATTCAAACAAGAAGTAAGCCTGACAAAAGTTCCCCCAGGCATAAGGTGTAAGCATTCGTTTTGTAAGTGCGTCCGCAACATGAACTCATAAATATGTATTGATTTTCCATTCGCCAGTTTCTTTTCATCTCAAGCCCACACACTCACACATATACACACACACACACACACACACACACGCACACCCCTACACTCTCATGCTGTAAGTGCTTTCACGTGCTGGCAAAATTGAACGCTGCTTGAAATGCCAGACAATGGAAAATGCGACAGAGTTATGATTATGAAAACTTTTTTAAGCTGCCAAAAAAAAAATAAATAAATAAAGCAGGAGACGTAGAAGAAGAAGTGCCAGCAGAATAAGAAGAATATCCACAAGCAAATTGCTCGCATATGTAAATGCAAAACAAATACGTGCGACTTATCGCAATTTGAGACGCATTGCGGAGTCAGTGAACTGCATAAATGTTATATGTAAAATACTTATGAGTTTTCTTGTTACGAATCCCGCATTCGTACCCATACCCACGGTTTCCATGCCAATAGTCAAGCGGCAGCATAACATGCAAACTCAAATGCAGCAGCGCAGATAAGGGCAGAACGAAAGCACAAATTATATGATTTAGTTGCAGTCCGTCGGCATTTATTTGTTTAACACTCAGTTGACTAGTCAAAGTTTGTATATAGACATACATATTTATCAACTGATATATCATATTATCAGATATATAAATATATGAAAATATATTTATCAGAAACCATGAATAACTGACGCATCAAACTGACTGCAGTTAAGTTAATGAGGTGTAGGTAACCCAAAAATAGATGATATATATACAGTATATATTTCTACAATACGCTCACTATATGCCCAACAGGCGAAACGGCCAACAGATGGCGCTTTGCCCAGTGTAGACAAATTGCGCGTAATCAAAGCAAAACACATTCACAACAAAACTTCATTAATTTAACACGCCACAAAGCAAACTTTTATTTATACAAACATATAACTGTGCATGAGTATATTTATTATATTCGCATATATGTTTCCACTGCATTTGCTTTGAGTAATACGAGTTGTGCGTGTGACCGTGTGTGTGTGTGTGAGTGTGTGCATTGCGCCAAAAATTTGTAAAAGTGCTCATAACCAATTTATTAAATGAGCTGAAATTTGTCAGCCGAACACAACGATGAGGTACGCACACAGCTGCAGACTCCTTTAGAATTGCTTTGTTTAAGCTCGAGAGACATTAAATTCGGTACCTCGTAAAGC
The DNA here is from genome assembly GCA_035047405.1 of Drosophila stalkeri. NCBI lineage: Eukaryota > Metazoa > Arthropoda > Insecta > Diptera > Drosophilidae > Drosophila > Drosophila stalkeri. Next base: position 6,485,691 of record JAWNPR010000142.1, read on the forward strand.
TCTGCGAATGTGTGTGTGTGTGTGTAACAGAGTCTAAAGCTGTTTTTATCACACTGAGATATATTTAAGCTTGTAATGGCTATAAAAATGTGCAAACAAAAATAAAAGCAAATAAGATTTCTTTTTTTTTTTTTTTGTTTTAACGGAGTATAATTGAACGTGTCAAGTTATTTATTAGGGCAAGTTTTATAGGTAAAACTATATATAAATTCTCAATCAACAAATCCTTACCAATTTACCTTCATTTGACTCCGAAGAATACAGAAAAGACTAAACAGTATACACACATTATATTTGCCTTCAATATTTCGCTTCATTTAATTTTTATCATAATATTCAAGTAATCATTCAATTCGACTAAAAAGCCTAATACTAAAACTAGAAAAATATTTGTAATTTTAAATTTTAAATTTATAAAGTTTAATTTATTGATTATAGTTTTTTTTAATATAATTATATTGATACAGAAATATATTACTATGTAATTTGATAGCAATATAATAAATATTTAACACATAATTCACTCTAATGCTTTAATTTGCAATTACTCAACATGTCACGCCCTAATCTACACAATATAATACATCTAACTATTCATACTAATGTTCAGCCTGCAATATATTATCATTTCAATATTAAATACTAATCCACCAAGAGCTCATGGTCTCGAAATGAGCTTAAAATTGAAATTGCATTAAACTTTAATTAGCTATAAAAGTGATCTAATACCTAATTAAAATCCATGTACATGCAGCAAATTCTATATGAATTCCCAGTGAATTTCTGACCAAAAGTTCGTGCCATTGAGAGCCGCCACAAATGCAGCTGCCAATTTGAGGCTGTCAGTTGTGAAGCTTACCGGCCGCAAAACGTTGGCCGCGCCAACAATTAGCGAACTTGGCTGAAAGGAGCTCGATTGGATGGGCAGATCGCACACGCCCACAAGCTGGAGCCAATTAAAAGTGGGGAAAAAAAAATAACCAGGCATTGATTCAAAGGTTGGTTTTTTTTTGGGTGGGGTGCTGAATTGAAATTTGTAATTTCATAAAAGGGCAGCGCAGCTGCAACGGCTCAAAGCGGCTTAAAAACTTTCCCACTCGCTAATACCCATTGCCTAATTGCAAAGTACTCGACGCAAAACCCTCTTCAAAAATGGGTTCTTAATTGTTTATAATTTGCGCAGAGACAATACCCAAATTAAAATTCACGCCGACGGGCTCATTAAACAGCTTCAATTCATCAACTGCATATAGAAGCGAATTAGCTGGAAATTAAAGAACGTCAGCTAAGAGCTTCAAAATAAATAATATGGTTAGTTTTTTATATTTATAATAAATATATAAATATATATAATATGTATACCCATATTACTGTAATCTTTAATTAATTAATATAATTATTTTTTATGTTTACATTTCTGGGTGGAAAATATGCAAATGATATTCATAAAATACAAACTGAAACTGGAACTGGCAAAGAGAAATTCCAGCTAAATTCTTATGCAGGTATCTGGCTAAGAGTTGTCCAATTGTTGGCCACTTTTTGTGCTTGTGGACCCTTTAGTTCGTTTCATTTCGAAATAATTAAGGACAGCGAAAAAATGAATTTAGGCACGTGCTGGACTTAAGAAATTGCTTTTTTTTTTGTACCCACTCTTGCCGCCACTTGAGGCGACGGCGTCTTGACCTTTTATGTTTTACTGCTTGTGCAAGTATTTTTCCTTTATTTGCATACCCTGCACGCGCAGTGGAACGGGAGTATATAGCTGAAAGCAATTATATTTATTGGCGAAAAAAAAAAAAAAAACACACACAAACAGACAAACAGACAAATTTCTATTTATATTCCTTCACTGCTATAGATGGAGCTATGCTTGCTTTGTTCCCCACTAACTGACAGAGTATTGCGCAGTTGATAGCTGCCGTTCTCTTTTCACTTTTCACCTGTGCTCTCTCATTCTCTTGAATGCTTTCAGCTGTGTGTAGCTTTTGTTTTGCTTGTAGTTGCCAGCAGCAAGCGGACAAAAGCCGAACACAAAACGCAAAGCATTTGCCCCAAACATTTGCAATGCATGTTGCAAGCGAGTGTAGAGACAATAGTTGCATGAACTTGTTTTCGCCTAAATGCCGCGGCAAGAGTTGCTGATGCCGTTCATTAGACGGCCACACAATGTGCAGAAAATTGTGCGGAAAGCTTTACAAATTGGCTTGTCAACAAATATGTAAGCGAACCACGCTGCGTATACGTTATATGCACTCAGCTGTGACACGAGCTGGCAATTAAAAGTCAGCTATGCAAAAGCGTTTATTGTAACCGCAAAGCGCAGCGCTTGATATTTTCATTGAAGCCACACAATCCAAACCTCAAAAACCCCAAAATTAAAACCTCTTGAAAGTGTATATGAAAAAGTTGTGGCATGAAATCGCTCGTCTGCAGCAAAAGTGCAAATTAAAGAGAGCTTGAAAATAGCCCTTGAAACGCCTCATGCATATTTTATGCAGCACCTTCAGCTAGCTTGAGGTGTGACAGCTGCGGTTGCCAATGCAATTTGGCAGCAGCTGCCAAAAATTGTGAAACAAAGGCAACTAACAGTTGGCCAAAGTTTGCATTGGTTTTTGCATTAAGTAGTGCAATTTATTTTGACCAATTACTTAACAGCATAATGCAGTAAAAGCTGATGAGTTCTTTCTCTCTATTACATTTCATATTAAAGGGAATTAACTTTGAAGTCCATTTCCTGTTAATGATGCCTATTTACAGTAATTTTCCAGCTATTCGATGAACTGGCTTTAACAAACTTCAACGGATTGAATTCCATGAATTGATGATTCCAATGAAGAACTTTATTCAGAGTGTTTTTGCTATATATATATAAATATATATATATATATATATATATATATATATATATATATATATATATATATATATATATATATATATATATATATATATATATATATATATGTATTTTTTTTTTATTTATTTTTTTTTTGTATTTTTTATTTATTCAGAAAACATTCTAATTCAATCAATTTTGTGCTATTCTTGCAAAATATATTAAATAAATATCTTTGATATTTATATATTTGACTCCAGGAAAGAGTAACAAAATCTTATTAAAAATGTTCAAGAAATAAAAATAAACAAGCTGAAATTTAAATGGCTGTAGAGCTTAGTTAAAAGAAAAAATATATTATATACATATAAGTATACCAGAAATGTTCAGAAAGTAATTTATGTTTTTGTTTTTATATTGTGTTTTGCTCATGAATATATGCTGGGAGGTGCTGAGCTTTTTTTTTTTTTTGCCAACTCTGACATAAATCAATTATGATTTTATAGTTGTACTTAGCTTGTCGCTAGGAATAGCCAAAGGCAAAAAAATTGTAAACTATGTAAGTATTGAGTGCAACAGAATATGAAATATGTATGTAAGTTTATGATTTTCTTCTTTTTTTTTTTTTTTTGTTTCAATTCAAGCAGCACAAAAGAGCGCAAACGACAAACACGTCAACCAGATAGACATGAGAGACATTATGAAAAGATTAATTGTCAACAGTTGAGACTGACTCAGCTAATCTTCGATAATTTAAACATAGCATAAATCATTCTTGTGCCTCTTTATTATCCAGAAAAAGAAAAAATAGACAAAAGTATATGAAGAGCCAAAAAAATATCCAAGCCAAATTTCTAATAATATATTATATTTAATATATATTTTATTCTATTTATAACGACGAATAAAATAACTAAAAACTGCTGTGCTACAATTGAAAAAAGAATATATGTGAATATATATCAGAATTGTGTACATATTATTTATTATTATTGATAATTTGGCACATGTTTACCTCCCTCCACAAGGGCAAATAAAAAGTGATTTTTTTTTTTGTTACTCGATTAACGATTAGGCCATAGAGCTACACGCTGTTATTTTCGCACAGTTTGACAATTAAAATATATATAAATTGTTGTGCACGTTTAAATAGTATGCTATTCCGATTTTAAATATTTGATTATTTTAATTACATCACGGATCATTTCCATAGCAGTAGCGTGTGCGAGCACAACTTATCCAGTAAAATTCCCCCCAGATGTGATAATATAAAACCAGTTTCATTCTATATTAGTTCCGACTCTAACGGGCACTGGCTCAGTACAGATAGCCAACTCCATCGAGACGGTTTCGTGTCGGCCTAGTGAATAGAGTTTAGAGGGCAACTCACGGAAATCGAATGCGTGCAACAAGCGTGTCGGGCATATGTATATAATTATAGATCCCGTATGATCAATTTAATATATATAAAAATAAAAACTTTGTGTGGAAAAACAAATCTGAATAATTGTATATTGATGACAAATGATTGAGTGAATATTTAAATATCTAAATATATTTCAAGTAAATCTAGAGATATTTACCCCCAACTTCATTGTATAATAAATAAATGCAATGGTGGAAAAAAATGCAATTTCTTCGGCCGTACACAAGCTGAGAAGTCTGCCATGGCACAATCTCTTCTATATGTTCTATATAGAGCCTATCGTAATCATGCTCATCTTTTCGCACATGCTCTCAGGTAATTATATGGAAATACCTTCGCTTTAACAGTCAATAAAGTACATCAATTTCACAGGCGTCGTAATGCGCGATCAGATTATATATCAGACATGCAAAGTGATTTTCCATTACAATGAGTCCGACTGCAGCCATCTGGACGATAAAAATGCCAGCTCCGCGATTCATGTATGTGCAACAAAACTAATCAAGCCATGCGTAAGAGAGTTATTCAAATACCATTAGAATTCCAGGCCATTGAGACGGAGATGCAGTCCTATGTAGCTGACATGTTTCTCACGCGCACCATAATGGAGAGCGTTGTGCCAGCCGTGTGTGGGCTGTTTATTGGCGCCTGGTCGGATCGTTATGGACGCAAGCCGCTGCTTGTCATCTCAATGATTGGTTAGCACTGTACAGAGCATTTGATTTATCAAATCTAAGCCCTTTAATACGCTTGCAGGCTTCGCTGGCTCTGCTCTAATTACTGCCACTATATGTGCGCTGTCCAGCTATCACGACATTAATCCCTGGTGGTATACGTTGGCTGCAGTGCCGCACTCCCTGCTGGGCGGCATGTGTGTCTTTTCGGTGGCCGCCTATTGTTTTCTATCGGACATCACAGATATTAAGACCAGGCCCTACAGGTGCGCATACACTCGAAGAAATTATTTGAGTCAATTTGAATGGAAAGCAAAAATAAAGTTCAAAATCATATTCAATTTTTTTTTCTTCTATTCTAATAGCTCTCAGTGTACGCATTGATAAATCATAAACTCTTTCTTTCTCACCCCTTAGGATGATTGCCATAGAGGCCCTGATGTTTATAGCGCTCAGCAGTGGCTCTTTGTTGTCCAGCTATGTGTATGAGGCCACTAGTGCCGCTATTACCCAAGGCATCTCAGCGGCAATTCTCGTAGTGGCCACTTTATTTAGCATCTTCTATTTACCAGAGAGCTTGCACGTACGCCTTGCCAAAGAGAAAGCCGAAAATGCCGAGAAGGGCGAAAAGGATTTACCCAATATAGTCTGTGATACGCAACTGAACGCACTGTTCACCAACGAAACGAAGAGAGAGAACGAAAAAGATGAAAAAGACTCTGAGCCTAAACTCGTGTCGGAGCTAGATAACAACAAAAATGAGCTAGAAGCCAATGAGAACAAGAAGGAGAGCTCAACGAATGAACAATTGCATGATAAGAAGGAACCGAAATCCATGGAGACTCTACCTAATGCTGAAAAGGCCGAGATGAAATCCGATTCGGAGGTCGATAATGTGGGTCTGTTCAGCATAACGCATATCAAGGACATGATAAAAACGAGCTGTAAGCCACGTGAGCATCACGCACGGGAAATCATTTGGCTGGTCACCTTGGCCATGTTCATGAGCATTTTCATTGTTGGTGAGTGCTCTAAAACTGTCCTCAATTCTAAATACTCATAATCAAATTGTCATTTAGATGGTGTTACAACCGTCATGTATTTGTTTGTACGGCAAAAGTTTCACTGGTCTGTGCGCGAGTTCACATTCTTTGAGACCATCGCCCAAGTTGTGTCCATGTTGGGCGCTCTGATTGGATTCCTAATGCTGCGCAAGGTATGTGCCTGAGTATTATACAATGCTATTTCAGCTGTGAAAATATGTATTTGATTACTTCAAGGTCTTTGGCCTGTCAGTGGTGACCCTGGCGCTGTTCGCGTTCGGCTCAGAGGTTCTATGCAATCTGACCAAAGGCTTTGCCACGCTGCCCTGGCACATGTATCTATCGATTGCCTTTGGCATATTCAATTCCATTGGCCGGCCCATGTGCCGCACCATTGTCTCCAATATAGTACCCGCCTCCGATTTGGGTAACCCGCTAAAACATTAAGTATATATATCTTTATTAATCAATATATATATATATTTGCAGGAAAAATTTTCTCCATCAAAAATGTTTTGCAATCTTTTGCACCTTTTGGTATAAGTTTCCTACCTTTATATATGAATTTATAATGATGTATAATTTTTATTTGTTAGTCGCTGCACCTGTCTATACGCTAATCTATCAGCATTCCTTATCTGCTTGGCCCGGCCTTTTCAATGTCGTCAGCGCGGCGCTCTTCTTGGTGGCTCTCATTGCAATCGGGTGAGTCAAAGCTACAAATGGCTTCGACTTTAACTAATTAACATTTCACACTTTACAGTTTTGTCTGGCGCTATAAGTTGATTCACAAAGAGCATTATGCCAAGCTACTGAAATAAGACAAGGATCTATCGATGCACACGATACAAACTAAACCAAAAATAAAGGGAAAAACTTTACATCATTATTCAGATAGAATTTGAATGACATTTAAACAAAAGTCTTACTTCTAACCAATAAGTTTTATAATATATATACAAAGCTCGTTTGTAGTCTGAAAATACAAAATGTCATTAGCTCAAACATCGCCAGAGACAATTAGTATCTGATACTTATTATCTGACAGAGCTCATTATTCATTCTCACATAACAATTATATATCTAGGACATAAACCAATTCACCAATTCATATTTTATATTTTCTTCTAAGATAAAGTCGATAATAGCTGGACGAATGGGAATTTGGAATCTTGCTAATGTAAAGTATGAGAATCTTGGCTTGTCTTTTACTTAAAGCCTTAGCTGAAATGATATACACTACTATAAAGATAATAATGATAAAAATAATAATAATGCTAATAATGATAATAATGATAATAATGATAATAATGATAATAGTGATAATAATGATAATAATGTTAATAATGATAATAATGATAATAATGATAATAATGATAATAATGATAATAGTGATAATAATGATAATAATGATAATAATGATAATAATGATAATAATGATAATAATGATAATAATGATAATAGTGATAATAATGATAATAATGATAATAATGATAATAATGATAATAATGATAATAATGATAATAATGATAATAATGATAATAATGATAATAATGATAATAATTATAATAATGATAATAATGATAATAATGATAATAATGATAATAATGATAATAATGATAATAATGATAATAATGATAATAATGACAAAAATGATAATAATGATAATAATGATAATAATGATAATAAACACTTAGCATTTTTCCTTAAAGTGCACAACATGTGCAATATTTATTAGAGTGCATAAAACTGAGTGAATGAATAAATTTGGTTGTTAAACAATCGAATACTTAAACTAATGTACGATCATTGTGAATATGATTCCAGCGCATGGACATACGCTCTAGCAGAAAAACCACAATAGCCGAAAAATTGCAAATAGCATATAGGCAAAAAGTGCTATGGTAGAAATCCATAGGCAGTGGGGAAAAGTTTATCGGCTCTTGTGGTATTAGTCTAATCAAACCGATCTGCTCTGCTTGACCCATGCCCATGCGTCGCCATTTCTTTATTAAGCCCGTCTCGTATATTTGACTATGAAAATGTTTCAATGACTCAAAAAAGAATAGGCCTGGACGCACTTGAAACCTTAGATAACGTGGAACGCCACACAGTTTTTCTGGACCCACTTTCAACTTGGGATAACGTAGACGATTTTGTTTTAACTTGAATCCCAGCCACGTGTGCATCATCATCACATAAGCATAGCTATCGTTCAGGCTGTCCACATGCTGTTGCCATGTCCTCACGTCAACAATAGTCAAACGATTACTTAGACTTAGCGGAATCTCATTCAACATGTTATCCGTCTGCTCGGGGAATACCATGATGCGAAGTCCACTAGCCAAAAATGTTTTAGCGTCCACGATATCAGGCTGTTGCATGCCTGTGACAAAAACCATTGTCAAAACACTGATAAAGAGACTGCATGTAACCGAGTTGTAGATATTTGTGGTGACTACAAAAATCTTCTCTGACAGACTCAGGCGGCTCCACGCTCGTGTCGTCATAGCTTGTGACATAATGAGCTGGTAACTTGCAAAGAACACTTCAGACAGTTTAATGCGTGGATTGACAATGCGCTTGATCACAGAGTTCACGATGAAATTGAATATCAAGATAGCAATCAATGACTTTTTCCTGTCGAAATAAGAGACATAGTCTCGTAGTGAAACAATACGTCTATAAGGCAATATCAGGCAAATCCGTGTTGTAATTAAAAACGGAAAGTTAGGGTCTACAGATGCTTCCAAATTGGCAAAAATATTAACAGGTAGATCATTAACAGACTCTCCCTTCAAAACCCTCTGATATTCATCATATGGCAGAGTCAAAAATTCCATTGTCCCATTCATATAACGAATGAGCTCCTGCAACAGGAGTCCAATCTGACCGCCCAATGTCACATGGCCATCGCGTGTTTTATACTGTAAATGAGAAAAGTCAGATAATATAAATTAAGCTCAATCAGACTTACCAGAAAAACTTCCGTTATTTTCTCGTGAAATGCAATTAAATATCGGTGCTGCGCCGAATTCGACATTTTGCGAAAATCTTCTCGTCGAATTCGTTTCAATTGATCTAGAGTAATTCTTACTGTCTTTATGTCTGAATCGAATACATATGACCAGATTTGAAAAGTGTTCTTCAACCTAAGAAACAGGAATACATTATGAAGATGTTTCTCCAAGCACCAGCTTAAGAAAACTTTCACAAAAGTTTCGGGTAACGCATTATCCTTGACATTGTAGACAAATATGGTAGTCACATCCTTGACGTTTATCAAAGATTGCTCAACGATTCGAAGCAAAGGATCGTGAGAGCCATTAAAGAAAATCAATATCAAATTCTTATCACTAATGATATCATGAAGTTTCCCAATTTCGTGTCCAGCTATAATCACCGGGAGCTGAAATGTTTCCATAAGAGATTTCTGTAAAGCTCCTCGATTCTGTTGCAGATCTCCAAAGTATGTGACAAAGTTCTTGTATAGCGCAAGTCGATTTAATTCTGCAATAATCGAAATAAGCATGCCAATATCCTCATCAGTTTCCTCCACGGGCGTTAGTTGACCATCCACCAGCATCAGAATGCAGCAGCACCAGAGATAGAAGCTTGCACACCTCATGACTGCAAATTCTCAACTGTTTTTCACTTGTCAATTGAACTAGCCATTTGAACGCTCTAGAATCTGTATTTGTATAGCTATTAGCCGCCATAACGTTGTGGCTGCAACTCTGCTACACTTTGGCATTAAATTTTATTAATCCCAACACCAGTTCCACCAAGCTTTTATACTTATTTATATAGTATATCCAGTCCAGTCCTGCATTTATCTGTTTATATAACAGTCATAAATGGGCATACCACAAACGTATTCCTTGTTCAACATTCAACCTGTCATTCATATTAATGTTTTGAGATAAGGAAAAATAGAGTTAAAAAATCAACCAAGGAATAGTTTTCTAGACTGAGCTGCCCAACTAGTAGATACTCTGTTTCCTGCTGAGAGCTCAAATTCCAATCATTCTACTTTTCTATATTCTCTGTACTTGCTAAAGCATCTAGTGTCTCAACTACACTTTTCGCAAATTTATATATAAGACTTGGCTTGAAACATGATTATGGTATTTAGATTTTTACAAAATGCCATCAAAGTCATCAGAGTCAGCGGCAAATCGGAATAATTCGCTGTAAGTGAATCGAAAATTGGGTTCATAATAATCGCAATTATCTTGTAGCTGCTGCAAAATCTGTTGCATCCACGTGGCGTAATTGCAAAGTGGGTGAGAGCACGTGAGTACCACAAGAGAACTCTGAATTCCACATTGCTTTTCGCCGAGAATCCCGATGTATGAGTTATACATTCAAGAGCTGCGCAATCGTTGTGTGCACAGCTATTAGGAACCATTATGCTGCTGCTTCAACTTCAGCTCACATTGTATTTTATTATATACTTGGCCATAAAACATGTTCTGTTTTTTATTATTTACCCCGAAAATTGGGGGCTTGAAAGGAAATCTAGTCAAACATTACGAATTTTGCAAACTTTTTGATTTTATTAACAACTTGCAGTATTATTTATAATTTATTTAATCAATAAATTGCTTTAAGTTTTGTTTACAATATTTTATTATTAATATGATTTTATTTCCTGGAACTTTTGAAAGTGGCGAAACATTTCTTAAATAATTTTGTTTGTATGTTTCACATTTTGTGGAAATACTCAGAGAGCATTCAATGACGTCGACTCTTCAACGAGTCCTTTCGAAATCGATAAGAAACCATTTTATTTTCCGAACTGCTTAAATGAAGCAAAATGTCTGTTGTGTATGAATGGGTTTACACATATACAATTGTAAACACTTTATGAGTATGAACCTGCGCATGTGTATGTGACTGTGAAGACCGTTTGCATAAACTCTCTGAATTATCTGCTCACTTAGTGGACCTCAATGTGTGAGCTTTCATCGTATCGCTCCCTAAACGGCGTTCGTTAAAAGAGCGTCTCACGAATAGTTCAACGAAACTCAAAACGAACAGAGCCGAAGGCTCTTGCTTAGAGCGAGAGCAAGTGAGTAAGCTATTTTTCGGTTGATCTCGTAATTAACAGTTATTTGCGAGCGGTGTAATCGATCTAATTAATCGAACTAATCTAATTTAGTCTGTCTAGCAGGAAAATAGCATTGAAATTCTCTATAGTTCAAATATATAAATTTTACATTTACTTAAAAGTTATCTCCTCACTAAAGCTCTCCCAAGTTAAAGCTTAATTCCTTTTATTTATTATTTTCCTTATTATATTATTTATTGCTGGCTATTCTGGAGTAACTAGCATAGCTATCAGCACGACCTAGCTATATTTGTCACATCAAGTGCTAATTAAATTGGATGCTCCATTCGATGTGATCTTTTGCTGCATATAAAATGCATTGTTTGAGCTCTGTATGCTGACCTGTCAAACTGTCTAATTACGAAAAATGACAGCGCTCGTATGTAGTTTTATTTGGATAGAACATGCACGGGTCCAGGCAAATACATAATTCATGTGACAACATTTCGAGACAGAGTTCAATCGACATTTGATATGGATAACAATTCGCTTGTCTCTTTGACTTTGGCACGCATTAAATGAATATTTGATGCCCAGGCCAATGGGAAAAACTTTTGCGTTTGGCAATTTGTGGCATATGAATTGTTAATTTATACAGCAATGCTTATTTAATGAGCACATATTTTAGGCCAACATCAATTGCTGTTGTGCTTATGCTAGAATTTATTTATATTGGACAATTGCCAAAAGCGCATTGCAGGCAACATTTCAATTATATAATCCGCAATCAACTACAACTGCATTTCTGAACCATGATAACAATTTCGCTTGTTGACATTTAAATATGTGTTGTGCTATTTAGCTAAATCAGAGTTTATGGTACAGATTCAGCAACCGATACTGAGACTAGATAAATGGCTTTAGCCAGTAAAATAAAGAATTCAGTTGATTAACTATATTAAAAATACATACACGTTGTAATAGAATACAATATATCAACTAATATTTACTTTTTGATCAATGTTAATGTCAGATTCCATTAACATGAACTGCTCCTCTCTCACATCGTCATGCTATGCTATTAACAGTATTATGCGCTGTTAATATTACAACTCCAGTTCTTCTACTGAAAGACTCTCTTCGACCACTCTTCTACACTTATACACGAACAATGTTAATGTCAGATCCCATTAACATGAACTACTCCTCTCTCACATCGTTATGCTATTAACAGTATTATGCGCTGTTAATAGCATAACTACCACTCCAGTTCTTCTACTGGTTCGCAATCGACGATTTGGATATTTTTCCCACATTCTTTATCGTACGACAACACTTAATATACGATTGAGAAAAGACACAGCTTTTACATACAGATAAAGTTGAGGAATTACAACAACGTTTTTGTATTTACCATCAGGCCTTCACTCCAACAAGTGAATCACCTCACCTATGCTCTCAATCGGGACATGTCATATCAAGAAATTGTTTTCTCCCATTAAGTTAATCACAAATTATTTCTCTTCTATAATACTGTTGATGTGCTCTATTAATAGAGCTATTGCCTAAACTACAGATTTAATCATGATAAATCAAAATATGAAGCCCGTTGTATTACTCTGCGATTATTCCATATTTTATTTTAAAATATTAAAAATTCTGATCAAAAATTCTCTTTAAACCAAATCCAAATTATATAAAATAATGAATATTTAAAGCATATTTATTAAATTTCAATAGGGAAATTGTAACTAAAATCAAAATTCAAGGCTGAAATTCGAGTACAATTATCGAGTTATATAGCCAAGCACTGCTTATTCAGGGTAAACATATCGTTTAAACCCGCTGCTATATACATACATCATTTGCCGTATCAAATTGCAGTTGGGCGTATTTGGGCGTGGCAATACAAACGTAACGGCATCGTTCTAAGTACAAGTAAAAGTTATTAGAGCGAAAGTCCTGGCATTGCTTTGTTGTATATCCCATGGCAATAAAGTCGCTTGTGTTCAACGCGTCTCGTAGCGCTACCAAAAGCGACAATTGGCGGGGCATGAACCTGTGTCTCCGCACTTGAACCGCATGCCAAATGTTCATGTAAACGCTAAACTTTCTCGTGTTGCATGTGCGGCAGGCGGTTAAGTTTTACGAGGCATGGGTCATGGGGCGTTGGCGTGGGCGTGGGGCGTGGCATGTGCGCTAAGTGCGCTTGATGCGTGCTGCCCAAATTTTGAAATGCTGTTGAAAGACCGCCGTCTTCCGGGTTACTCCTGATGGATGGCCAGCAGGACATACAGATATAAAGTCTCAAATTCTTAGCATAGTCTTACGTATTTATGTGACTTAAAGCCAGAACGAAGGCAAAACAATTGAGTGCAACAAAATATTTGGGGTCCATAATTGTTGACGAAGGTCAAGTTTAGTATTTAGCATATGAGCAGCCAACTACGTAATGACAAGCCTTACGTTACTTGCCATTTGACGTAAGGCAAAGGCTTGCGTGCTCTCTCAGCTTGGCGCTCTCTTAGTTCCTGTACTCTCACTCTCTCTCTCTCTCTCTCTTGTTCGCTCGCCTGTTGGCTAGTATAAAATGCCAGCACCAATGCCAGTGACAGTCAGTTAGCTGCAGACGACGCGACGCCACGGAACAGCTGCCAGTAGCGAATTTTGGGGCAACGCTTCTTCACATCCTTGTCGCGAACGCGTCGGCTTCTCATTCGCTCTCTGCCTCGCAATTTATACGCGCTTATCAGTAGAGGCTTTCGAAATGCCGTCGCTGCATTGCGCTTAATTCGTAGCATACTTTTTTGGCCTAACATATCAGAGCAAAAAACATCAGCTATATCGGCGGCATCGCCAGCTTTGCCAGCATGTTTTGGATTTTACGGCGCACGGGCGCCGCCAATTTCTTCAACTCTCTGAACAACAATTGCAGCTTCAGCAAGAGCAACGGCAATGGAGGCGCCGGCGGCAATGGCAACCACAGCAACAGCACCCAGGGTAAGTTGCACAGTCCAGGTGGCAATTATATTATTAGATTTCGACACCAGGCACTAATTGATTGGACTGTCTAATTAGTGTTCCATGACTCAGACTTGCCGCTCGACTCTGTAATCAAGGCGCAAAGCTGAGCTAAGAAATGCCAAAATGATTACTAAATTACTCGAGTGCTTCTCAAATCTCCATTCCTGCTCTCTGTGTGTGTGTGTGTGTGTGTTAAAACAACTCGAATAAATTAGTTTCTGCTTCTGAGATGAACTGTTTTTTAACGCACAGCATTAGAATTATTAAAATCTTGAACTAAGCCTGATTAATTCAAGTGTATGTGTATGTGTGTGTGTGCTCTGAAAGTTTTTGGACTAAAGTTTCTAAAATATTTGCTGAACTTATTGCACAGCCATGGCACGTATTTCATATAACTATTCCGCTACTAATGCCAGCAATACAATAGGATAAAAGTTGAAGTGATATTTAATAGTTTCCGATGCATGAAGTTTAGAATGCATGAAGAATATTTCCTATATTTTCTACAATATTATAATTATTATTAACTTGACTAAAGATATATTGGAATGCCCAAAGCAAACTCAAACTAAATATTATCTTATAGCTATATGAATAAATTCAGGTTATCTAAAGACTAATAGAAAAATCTTAACCTATAAAGCTCTGCTCTATATACAAAATAAAAATCCAATTAATAATTTTTTGAAATTTTCGTTTATTCCTTCACTTGTATAAAGATTGCATCAAGCTGAAATTCAAGAATTTTTGAACAATTTCCAAGTTTTCGCTTTAATTGCCAAAATGAGAAAGCTTTAGCTGAAATTCATAAAACTTCGCACGTATCAAAGCAAGTTAATTAAAATGCGCAAAATGATTTGAGCCCAACATACATAATGCACGCCGGCATATGTGTGTGTGGGTGTGTTTGTATATGTATTGTACTTAAGTACACACTTGTACCTATTGTTTGCACAAAATCTTCTAGCATATGGCCAAAGCTACCGATGGCCAATGGAAAAATGTTAGGCAGTAGTAGAAGCAAAACAAATACGAGCCACAAGCCTCACTTAATAATAAGCTGCTCCTTATGGGTTTACTTGCACATATGTCTCTATGTCTGCCTGTGTGTGTGTGTGTGTGTGTGTGTGTGTGTGTGTGTGTGTGTGTGTGTGTGTTGGTGCCGTAAACGTGCCTCGGATATGACTGTCGAAACAAACACTTCAGGCGTCGTCCCATGATGCTTTTGTCTATGCGCTAAGCCTCACGCTAGCTTTAACGCCCAAAATGAAACTCGTGATAAAGCGAGCAGCAAAAGGAAGCCCAAAACGGAAACTCTAGATAAATAGCCAAGTGTTCTTGCTGCTAACAATTACATATGGAAAGAAAAGAGCAGAATGAACCAAGATTCTATTATAATATCATAATGGATATTATAGCACGAAAATCATTAAGAGATTAGTTTTTGCCTTAAATAAATCATTCATTTAAGTAGACTTAATATAATTGAAATTCACATTAAGTAATGAAAATATATTCATATAAAATTTGTAATATTAATGTGCTCAATTAAATAGTATTAAATTTACTTATAATCTAAAATTTTTTATGAATCAATGTTTAATTTAATTAGACTTATAATAATTCCATTAAATATACAATAACATAAAAATAATAATAGTAAAATTAGTTTCCATTATTAAAAAAATTGTTTTATATAAATTATATATTAAATTAAAAATAAAACATTTATTGCTGATTTCAAATTTAGTTTTTAGACAAATAAATAAATAAATAAATTTAATATTATTCAAATTTATATATTATTTCTTAATTTTCTTCATGATATTTTCTTTATTTATTTATTATAAATATTTAAATGTTTATTTAAATATTGAACTCCTTTTTTCTCATTTGGTATTCGGCTTTAAATCAATTTTCAAATCAAATTTAATTAAAATATCTTTTACATATTTATAATGCAATTGAATGCAAATATAATATATGGGTAAATAAATCGTTTTATTATGCAATTAAGAGCATAGAAATGCACTTTTAAAATATAACATTTTCCAGTACGTGCATTTAATAAAATATATGAATTTAAATAATTCATAAAAAATTTACTAGATAATTTCCATATAATTTGCTAAGCTGATTAATTCTTTTCAATGCTAATTAGACTATGCAAAAATAGATAAACGAAATTGATAATGTGCTCCAAAATAATATTATTATTTTTTGCTCCACTCAATTGCAATTTATATAAAAATATTTTCCTGAATCTTCACATTTGTAAATGTCAATAAATTATTGTTACATATTGTTAAAAGTAATTGAATTTTTAATTGGCTGCCAATATTTCATGAGCAACTGCAGTGAACTAAAAATAAATAAATTTGATTATCATCCATTTTGTTAAATGAACAACATATGTTTAACACACGAGCACACGCACACACACACACACACACACACACACACAGAGTCATGCACACACAGGTCATTTATTATGCAAATGCTGGTCAACATATGTCAGCGGCATTAACCGATAATTATGACAGCCATTTGTCATTGATAATAATGCCCGCAATATTCCCATTTGTGCAGACATATGCGCACTGCATTCAATTTACGGCAATTGTTTAACAACAAAAGCAATTAAACGCACAGTTATGCCACTTTTTGTTATACATGTGTGCGTGTATGTATGTGAGCCAATTAGTTGCGGCACACGCACAAAAAACTTGGCAATTTTTTAAGGCCATGTTTGACTTTTTGCTTTCAATGTCAGCTAATTTTCCAAAGTTTGCCTGCAGACACCATTAGTGAAGCCCATTGTTGGGCAAGAGGAAACATTTTGGCTTGAAGGGAATCTATAATAATAATAAATTATATTGCAACTAATTTTTTTTATATATATCTTGCAGTCAATAATGGGCACTCAAGTACTTAAGATGTATTCAAGTGGCAAAAATAAGCAATTATGGATATGGTTACATTATTATTATGATTATTATTATTATCACTGCCCATTATCATGATAATGCTAAGTATTTTCATTATTAGTGAACATATTCAGTTTAAAAGATAATTATTATTAGTGTAAAATATCTAAATGAGAGCTATAAGAATATTATCAACTTTATTTAAATTCGAATTTAAATGAAATAAAATCTCACTAACAAAATCGACTCGTAGGATATTCACAAATCAAACGACCTCATCTACTGAAATTTATCGTAATTTTTTGCTTTATTAAACTTCTATTTCTTACAATCTGGCAAATGATTGGGCGTTTATCAGGGCGTATTAATGTAGCCAAAACAAGGCCAAGCCAAGCCAGGCCAGGCCAGACCATGTTTTGGCCATGATTTATGTTGGCAACTCCAACAAGCTGTCAGCCGCCGGCGCATCATTTGTAATAATTTGTGTTGTAATGCGAATTTTCCTTCATTTTATTTTGCTTTTTCACACACACGCGAAAATAACTTAATCTTTGATTCGGTTTTAGATTGCATATGAGTCGCAGCAGACGCTGGTGCGTGCAAAACTTAAAGAACAACTATTTGCGTGCTTTTGCCGGTTTACTCTCACCATCTCCCTCTCTCTCTCTCTCTCTCTCTCTCACTCTTTTTACCATTTGTGTCATAAATTTCAATCTGTGCATAGCTAAAGGCTAACGGCAACAGTCGCGTGCACACATATATATATATATATATAACTGCTTGGCGTTAAATGCTTGGGCACAAAACTTGTTGTTGCATACTTTTTAGCGCTGCTCACACACACACACATACATATGCATATACAGCTATATACAAATTTATATATATATATATGCTAGCAATAAAAATGAGTTTTATTTGGCTTTATGGACGAACGCGTGCCTTCACAGCTCCACAAACAATTTTCGCATTCGCCCCCAGCTTACAGCACCTGCTGTATGTGTCTGTATCTGTGTGTATGTGTGTGTGTGTATGTGTGTGTGTACGTTAGTGTTTACTTGCGTCGCTTTTTAATATTCATGCTTGCCTTTATTTACTTCACTCTGCTTTACCAGCACAGCAAAATTCTTCGAATAACCTTTTGACATTTCACTTTTTATGGCAAGCTAAATTGGGGCTCGATTGACTCAATGTCTTCACTCGTTAGACGTTTTTTTTTTCGAATTAAATGATCCATTTAATACATATCCAAGTACAAGAAGCATTATAATAAATAAAAAAAAAAAGAGAGGCAACTAATATGTTTCATTATTCCTATGAGAGTATCTAATGAACTCTTTTGAATTTATATATAAAACTTCACAATTCAACGGAATTCTATTTCGGTTCGAAAACAATAATGGAATTTCAAAAGATATCATATTACCCAGTGCTCATTTCATATCTCTAGAAAATTGTTGTAAAATATTCATATTCCACTTGAACCTAATTTAAATTTCGTTTTCAAATTTCATTTCTTTGGAATCTCATTCTTTTTCATACTTTTCACTTGTCTGAAGGTTAAATTAATTGCTCAACGTTCGATATTTTACTGCTGCATTATAATGAACTCATTATATTGCTTGAATAATCTGAATGTTGTTTGGCTGGGAAATTCGAATTGGGATATATATTTTTCCAAGCAATAAATATTTATATATGCTGGCTAAATAAACACAAAAATTCAAGCTAAAATCTGATTCAAGCTTTTGCTATTGTGTATTGCGTATACGCCTGGATAGCCAGATAGACATTCGAAATAGGTTCGCAGCGCGATGCGTTAATGAGCGCTTCATTGGCAGTTGGCTAAAGTGTTCAGGTGCCACCACAAATAGGTTCATAAATAAAAACCTTTAGAGAATTTATAGGCCAGTGCTATTTATGGCAAGGCTCAGCCAGCATTCACACTCGCACAATAAATCTCATTTTATCACTTCACGGCTCGAGGACAAGCAGCAAAACTTTTCTGCTGGATATGGGATGCCAAAAAACAAAAAAAAAAAAAAAGAACCTGAGCTGAACTGAGCTGTGCTAAGCTGAGACAAGGATCGAAATAAAGGCCGAGGGCAACACAAAGACTCGCATAAATTGTCAAATGCAGCACAAAGAAATAAAAAACCAATTTATAATTTCAATGAAAAGGCAAAAAGAAAGTTTTTGCCGACCCAAGCAGCTGACAAGACGCATATGTGTGGAGCAGATAGCGCTCGAAGAGTTGTGAAAACAATGTCACCGAAATATTGTGCACAAATTGATGGTGCTAATTAAATGTTTTGGTGTCCTTGCCGTTATTGTTACAGACAAATACGTGAAGCGGCCGCCACGCAAGGCTTACGGCCGACTGAGCGCTGAAGCGGACGATGCCGTGTCTCTGGGCCATAAAATCGATGATCCATTCGATGAGCTAGACGACTTTGAAATGCTGGCACCTGGCGCCGCCAGCAGCAGCAACAGCAGCAACATCAATAACAGCAACAGCAACGGCAACGGCAACAATGCCAACCACAACCAGAACACGAACAGCAGCAACAGCAACATGAATGGGCAGGACGAGGCCAATGGCAATGAGAAGAGTATGCAGCTATTGGCATGTACGAACGCCGATTGCCAGGGCAACTTTGTGGTGGAGAGCGCATTATGTGAGCTGGGCCTCTGTCAGGCCAAAGGCAAATCATCAAAGGACCTGTCCGCAGCGGCCATGTCCAAGCAGATTAACGAAAACACAATAAGCCGCCTTCACGCACTGGCCATGGCCGACGATGATGACGACTACGGTGAGTTGGCAAAAAAAAAAAAAAAGAAAAACAAAAAAAAAAAAGAGAATGAAAAAGTCAATGTCATTGCCTGTAGAAATTAGACGAATGATGGGAGTTACTTTTCACTTACAGATGAATCGCTTACCTGCAATGTGTGTGATCGCTCCTTCCATTGTCATCGTCAGTTGGCCTCGCATCAGCAGAAGAAGCGACACTTTGGGTAATCAAAAGCCAACCATACCCCATTGCCAAATCATCACTCTCCCTCTCTCTCTCTCCCTTTATCTCTCTCTCTCTCTCTCTCTCTCTTTTTGTCCATCATAGCTGTAGTGGTTGCGACAGCTTGTTCCCATCACTGATGTTGCTGGAGCATCATAAGGAGGAGTTCGAGCATTGGAGCGATGATGAAATGGGTCGACGCGTTTGCTGTCGTCGCAATCGCTGCGATGATGACTACTTTACGGATACCGACTCCTACATCAGTGATGCAGAGAGCGAGGACCTCGAACGGTTGTTGTAAACACTCAACAGCAACAGCAGCAGCAACAGCAGCAGCACGCTGATGTGCCGCGCGCAGCTGTTGCCGTCGCTAAAAAAAAAAAAAAAACAAAAAAGTGTGTGATGGTGCGTATACGCTATATTTCTCACGTTTTTCATTCACTTTATTTCAGCTTTTTAGTTTGTAAACTTAAGTAATTGCACAACAACAACAAAAATAGAGTGAAAATTATTTACCCTCGAATTTTTTACTGTTTACAAATGTGAATTTGAGCGTTTTAGCTTTTGTTTTTGTTTGATTAAATATGACTTCGATTTAAAATTATATTTTTCAACTTAATACAAGTCAGGTTGACTAAAGAATAATTTTTAATTTTTTTTTTTTTTTATAGAATATTTTAATGCATATTTTATCACTAAATTTTTTCTTAACTTTTTGCAGCTTCAAAGAAAAAAAATTGAATTTTTTATATTTACATATTTTATATATAGAAAGTTTTATATTGAATGAGCACGATTTTTATCTCTCTATATATTTATTTCTTTTTGGCTTAAATTATTTTGAACTTCCATTATCTCTCTCTCTCTCTCTTCATACTATATACTTCTTTATTTCGGGTTAATTTTAATAAAGATAGATAAATTATTGTTGCACATAAATTACTTTTGTGCTCATTCAATTTAAAACTTTATCGCCTCGGATTCTCCACTTGTGAATTGGCGCAAAAAATACAAAAATAAAAACAGACGAAAAGAACGTGAAAAGTAACCTTAAAACCGAAATGAATTTCTTTTGTTGTATTGCAGTCAAAGGCAAAGCCTTTGGGAGCTGGCATTGTGCGGCGTCAATTGTGAGGACAGAAAGCTGGGTAAACGGCGCACCGGAAATGGCCGAGAGTACTGCGAGCGAGCGCGAGTGTGGCCCATAATGAAAATAAATTAAACCAGCTGACAAACAAAGCTCGTGAACAATGGAAATGGAAATGTGGCACGCAACCTCAGCGGCTGAAATTGGAAAACAAGTCAAATAAATTCTTCGCGTTGCAGCATATGGTATTATTTTTTAGAGTCTAACTGCAGACCCATAGCGAATGGTCTTAAAACAAATACAAAAGCATATGTATATAAATATATATATATATATATATATCTATATATCGATCAACTAGTTGTGTGTATGCGAGTGTATAAAAAAAAAAAAACAAAAGAAAACTTCGAAAAAGAAATCCCCTGTCAAAATAAAAATTGAATTCATATCATAAAATGCATATGCGTCAAAATAAAAAATAAAAAAAAAATATATATATAAAAAAAACTGAAAATATTTACGTGCATGAGAAGAAATATATATACAAATGAAACAAACTTGTATTTTTAAATACCCCAAATAAATATATGTGTATATTGTAAGAATCAGACAGTCTTTATTATGCTTCTAAATATTTGTCGATGCCAAAAATAAAGACGCGCCGCAATTAAGTGGAAATTTGATAAAATGCGTCAAAGCGTTATTTAAATTAAAGTGTCCCCGCCTAAATCAATACACAAAGGCGAGATGCAATCAGCAAGAACAAGCAGCAAGGAGAATGATAATAAAGAGAGCATGGCAAATACGTACTGTCCCCTGCGGACATTTACTAAATTATTCAACGGAACGAACTGTGAGACAACTGTACCTTCATTAAAAACTTGATTGACTTCATAAAGCTATCGGAGGGGCAGCAGCAGCAGCAACAGCAGCTGGCTGGCTGTGGCTACGACAATCGTTGTGAAAACTTTTTGCCACTTGAGGCTATTTCCCTATGCAAAGAAAAACACACAAATTTATTTTCGTTTACTCCCCGTCGCTGCCAAATCTAAAAACGAATTTAAATATGCGACAAAATAGGTAAGTTTGCGAGGTAAGTATGAGAAGCGGCAAACAAAGAGCTTTCATGGTAGAAAGTTAGAAAAACTTTTTGAAACAAAATATATATATTTCCAATATCAAAACAAAATTCAATATCTTAAGTGAAAACTTTAGCACATTTGTTACAAGTTTTTCTACTTTTTATTTTACTTATAAATTTAAATAGAATAAATAAATAAAAAAAATAATGTTGTCCTTAAAAATGTATATTTAAAAATTTATCTTCCCGGAACTTGGTTATTTTCAGAGAAAGAGAGAGAGAGAGAGAGAGAGAGAGTGAGAGAGAACACTCAAGATATCTACTCACCTATTCAACATACGACAACAAATATGCAGAGCTTTAAATATTTTACAGTTGAGATAAAGCTGAGGCGTGACAAAGCGAAAAAGTTTTGGAGCTAAAATGCTTGCGATTTCTTTAATTGGATCAGCTCCTCAAGTGATTGAGCTATAAATTTTATGGTTCATTGACTCGTTAAAAATTACAAAAATATTGATATTTGAATACATTCAAGTTTATGCCAACGTGAACGAATATTTCGCAGTCGTATACGATCGACGGGATGGCAATATTTTTATTTCTTTGCTCCCATTTTAATTGTTAATTTTGGCAGAGATAAACAAACAAATGGCTCAACAGACTCATAAATATATATGTATTTTTTAATATTTATGTTTTCATATTAAAAAAAAATATATATATATATATATATATTTATTTATATATGTCATTTCTTGGATAACTTGTATCCTGTTGTTGCGCTGCGCAAAGGTTGAGCTTAAACAACCGGAAGAAAAACAAGCAACATATTTTGCCATTGTTGTTTGTTTCGTATCGCTGCGTGTTTATACAAGGAATATTTATGCGTGTGTGTGTGTGTGTGTAAACAAATTTGTTGTTTCGGAATTTAAGCAAGCATCCGCTTGCAGACGACATTGTGTGGGTCGGGTGGGGGGTGCGGTGTGTATGGCGCTTCTGTATTTTGCCGGGACTGGCATTCATTTCACGTAATTCATTTCCTGATTGCACAAAGGCACTGGCGACATCCTTTTTGATTGATGCGTGTAAAGTCGCATTCAGTTGCCATGCAAAACGCAAAAGCTGCCCGCTGTCCCGCTGTCCCGCAACTCCCACGGCGAGTACTCGTATTCAGCAGCCATATGCAAGCGCAGTATCCAGCCGAGTGTCCTGCTGCGGACAGCTCATTTGACAATTTGATAAATGCAGGCCATTTACCATTTACATAAAGCCAAAAGAGCCGCCATGAGCGGACAGCAGACAATGGGACAGCGAATTGTTTATGCGACCACGCATCAAAAGCCGCTTTCAGAAAGCAATTCAAATGCAAATTTACATAAGCCATTAAATTTTTTTATCCATTGTGTTGTTTGTCGTGTTGGCCAACAGATGTTGGCCTGAGACGCTGCCTCCTAGTTCTTGCCATCATGCCATCAGCCAGGACAGCAGGACAGCAGAAGGGATCCACGGGTTACAGGTATAATCAGAAAGGAGTTTGCTCGCTTTTGTTCACCGAGTTATACAGCACTTTTATATGCCTTTCAACACAATATTTGTAAAGATTGTGAGATTTTTTTTTATTGCCGGTTCCCGTGTACCGTTTACTCATTCCCAACTTAAAGAATCCTTATGCGGAATACACATAAAGTCACATATTGAATATATTTAAGTTTTGCTTTATTTTCCACTGAAACCAAGAAATGAACGTTTTCAGTTGAAAATCAAATAGAAATATAAACAGAAGCAATACTTGGATTTCATGGAACATGCATCACCTTACATATATTGAGTACTGCGAATCCGTTTATGCAAGCTTTTAAATACTTTAACAGATTTTTATTTGCATAGCAGCTCTTCGCCCGTATCTGAGCACAGCTACAAAGTGAGAGCTCACATTGTCGGCGCTGGCACGGGCGTGGAAAGCATATAAAATGCCGCGCAAACAGGGAAAAACCATGCATGACAGGCAGCTGGCAGCGAGTCGACTAGCGTAGATGGAGTGAAAAATATTGCAATTTTAAAATGCAAGCGAAGTCCATTAAAAAAGCAATGGGCTCAACGGCGAGCAAAGGCCCACTGACGTGCTGCATGCCAATCAGGCCAATTTGGCTGGCCAAATTGGGCAGCAGTCTAAGCCACGTTTTGTCTGCAACTGATGTCGACAGCCATTAGCTAATTAAGCGCTCAAGGTGTCTCGCACAAAAAGTGTAGAGAGACAAAAGCATAGCGTAAACAGTGGAAGCAACGAAAAAGAAACAAAAAAAAAAAAGTATTATAATATGAAATGAAAAAAGGAAAAACTACTTTAAGAATGCAGAAACTTGAGGCATACACTTAACACCTGGCTGGCGTGCAATATGAAAAGGTGTTAAGAACTATTTGAAATACCGTGAAAGTGTGCATTAAATATGCATTGTGCAGCAATTTAATAAACTCAGCTTCAATTTAACTTTACGCAAAGTTCTGGCTGCTGCTGTTGGCAGCGCTTGACTGAAATAACTCAACATTTGATTCTCTTGCATAAAATTTCAACTTTACTTACAAAATAGTTGCATATCTTATATGAAATAAATGTAGCATATATGAGTTGAAAGCTATAAGAATATATAAATATATTAAACGTTATTAGAGATAAATACATAGAAATTGGAATAAATTAATTAAATTAATTAATAATTGAATAAATCCAATGAATCTAAAAGAACAAGGACTAACTAATAAATAATAATAAATAAATAATATTTTCTGAAATAAACTAATTAATTAATTAAATTTAATGAATCTAATGAACAATAAATTAGTTAATAATTTCTTCAATAAACTAATTAAATTAATTAATAATTAAATAAATGAATCTAAAAAACAATGGATAACTAAATAAATAATTCCATAAATAAACTAATTAAATTAATTAATAATTAATTAAAGTCAATGATTTTAATAATTAATTAAAGTCAATGAATTTAATAATTAATTAAAGTCAATAAATCTAAAGAACAATAAATAACTTGGTAAATAACTTCTACAATAAATGAAATTAATTAAATTAATTGAATCTAAAGAACGATAGCTAAGTAAATAATTTCTGCAATAAACTAATTAAATTAATTAATAATTAATTAAAGTCAATGAATCTAAGGAAAAATAAATAATTAAGTAAATTAATTTCAACAATAAACTAATTAAATTAATTAATAATTTAATAAATCCATTGAATCTAAAAAACAATAAATAACAAAGTAAATAATTTTTTATGCAAATTTAATCTTAAATTTATAGTTATTTTAAAAAGTAATTTCATAATATTCCCCAAGTATTTCTTAATCATGGTCAACTAAATAAATTCATCAAATATATCTTTATCCCAGTCTAAAGTTAATTACGGCACACAATTAACCCTTCAATCTGAGAAACTTATCTTCATGCTGAAATATGAAAAGTAATTAATTTGGGGTTTCATTAAATTTGTGTCGCCTTAAGATCCAACGAGTTAATTAAAAATCTAGCTGACTGTTGACAATGGCCTTAAGTCAGAGCGTTATGTTTATAAATGAGAATATTATAGAAATGATGAATGTGTCAGCAAAATTCACAATTCACACAATTCGCACAATGCAGACAAATGAATAAGACATGAAAAATGCTGAATAAAAAAAAAAAGTAGAAAGAATGTAATGCAGTCAAGGGCGGCGCTCAAGCAGCTGCTGCTAACAACCCTTCAGTAGTCAATCTACAGTAGGCCTTACGGGTTTATCAGGCGATTTTGTTTCATTGACATTGTGAATCTGATTAAAGCCTGTTTTGTTAACCTACTAACTGCGTAACAGTGTCGCCTACAAGCTGTGACCCGTTTCCTTCGTGCTCTGCCTCAAACGTCAACATTGTCATGTAAGCAATTTGTATACCCTGCAATTGGCTGCGTTGAAGGGTATATATATTGCTCCTAACATTGGCAATAGAATAAAATTATGAGAAAGTTTTTTAATTTTAATTTTGACAATTATTTGTACATCATATGTATGTATATCAGAGAAATTTATGTAAATATGTAGGGTATTTTGAGAGCATGCTTTACTCTCGTTATCACACTTCACAAGCCAAATGCAAACGTGCTTCAGAGTTGAGTTGATTCTAAGCCAG
This sequence comes from Drosophila stalkeri, assembly GCA_035047405.1. Lineage (NCBI taxonomy): Eukaryota > Metazoa > Arthropoda > Insecta > Diptera > Drosophilidae > Drosophila > Drosophila stalkeri. The sequence goes on from JAWNPR010000142.1 coordinate 6,512,038, forward strand.
TTGCAGGACAAGTTAACCCCAGCCATTACAGTCGAAAGTCACTCAATGTTCATTGATGAGCACACAGGTAGAGAGACACGCCCACAGAGCTGTGCGTGCCTTAGCCTAGTTGGCAGATAATTGAAAACAAGCTGGCAGAGCAGCTGCAAAATGTATCTCGTGCATGCTGCAAAGATACAAAAAAAAAAGAAGAAGAAGAAGATAAAAAGAAAAGTAATCAGAGATGATAAAGGTGCGAGTGGAGCTATCTTATTGCAACTTTAATTAAACATAATAATTGCTTTTGCTCGTGCCAGTCAACTGTTGCACACGCATTAATATTATTTAATATTTAATTTATTGATTTTGTCGCTTATTATTATAAAGCTTTTCGCTTCACGCCATTAGCTCTCATTTTCTGTCTTGTCATTATTAATTACAAATTATTTGTATGCTGCACTAATTAGTTTGACATTTAAGCGCTGTTTGTGCAGCTGCCACCTGGGGTCAGAAGTAAGCTCAATCACACACACACACACAAACAGAGAGAGAGCGAGAGTCCGAACTGTAAATTGAAAATGCGATTTTTTCAGCTTTCAGCCATGTTGCGTGTGGTTGCTTCTTCATCGCATACACATGCATTAAACATCATGTAATTTCCGGCAGCAAGGGAAACTTTTTAATTAGCACGCACTCATTAAAATTACCACCTGCCCGTAAAATAATAATCATAGTTCTGATGAACTCATAAACATTTACCTTAATTAAAGCAATGAGTTAATGAGAAAAATATGGCACAGATAATCATAATATGTGAGATCAACTTTAATTTGATTTCCTTGATTGCAATTTTTTTTTTAAATATTTATTTAATAAATACATATTCAGTTAAAATTTCTATTTTAATTTAAACATATTTTCAATTTTTTATTCTCCATTTTATTTCAATTTAAAACTTAAAAATATCTTAATATTTTCATAGCTTTAGTTAAGTAATTCAATAAGTTTTTGCTTCCCCATCTTATTTAAATTTCAAAATATATTTTTATTATTTATTTAATTAAGACATATTCAGTCGAAAATTCTATTTGAATTGAAACAAATTTAAAATTTTTGACTCCTCATCTTATTTCAATTTAAATTTAAAAATATTATAAAATTCTCATAGCTTTAGTTAGTTAACTCAATAATTCCCTTAGAATGTATTCAAAAACCATATTAAACCAATCGCTCAACGCCCGCAAAAAGCAATGTAGAAGCGAGTAAAAGTAGTTGAAAGCATATTTCAGCTCACTTTATTTACTTTGCATGCGCATGGCATATTGTTGGTCGACCACAACGCATATTTTGTCATTTTGTGGCATTTACCGCATGATAACAAAAAATTATTGATAAATAATATCAATTTGAGCCATGGCAACGGACACACACGCATACTCTGTTTTATGATGTGGATGCATGAATAAATATGGATGCTTTGACGCTGACTGATGCTGATGGATGACACTTAGATGTTGACTAAGCTGCCAATCACTCACCTCAGGCCCTCAAGCACTTACAGCATGCTTATCGAGTCTTTTATCTATTTAATATTCATGCGATTTTCTAAAATTATAAAAAATTATAACGAATTTCATTTTGCTTCTCTGCTGCTTGAATTTACTTGAAACAGTATCATGATATAACAGTGCCTCATATTTTATAGCACTTGATTATTATTTTTTGTTTTTTTTTTTTTGTTTCTTTTCGGTTTTTTGCACCCTCTTTAAATGTGAAATACGTTCACTCTAGAAATTTTAATTTGGGTGCCTGAAAGTATGCTACACTTTCGTGCATTTATTACTTTGATTATCAAGAGCATTTTGTTGGCTTTATTACATGCAATTACGTAACTTTTCTACACATTTTTCACTCATTATTACATAATGAGCTCCGGCATAGGGTCCGCGCGCACATTAAGTATCATTTGTGCCTCTGCCCAAAATTGAACCAAAATTTAAATTCCCAAAAATTTGCAAGTCCCCTACAAACCTCATAATAGCAGTTGCCATCCCGCGTTTCCCTTTTTCAGTTACAGTCAAATATATTTATATATTTATACATACATCTATATAGCACAGCGGGCGCATATAATAAGCAAATGCAAAATATATTATTTAACGAATTTTTTATACTCTCAAAAAAAAAAAACTTGAATATGCGTGTGAAAAAAAAAATATTTTGCAAATATTTCCATTTAAATGCACAAAAGATGGAAGAAGATATAATAATTAATATTATAAAATATATTTTATAGTTCTCATAATTAATAATTAATAAATAAATATATACATGTATATATATATATATCTATTATATATTCGTGAACTATTTATTTATATCTTACGAGTTTTTCGAGATGATCTTTGGGAACAGCATAGCTCAGCTAAGCCAAATTTTCAATTTGACTGTTACCAAGACGACAACGCTGCTGCTGTGGCTTTTACATTACATTTAACTTTTCTCGCCTTATATTTTATTCAAATGTTTTTGCCGCAGATAAGTTGCTGCTGCTTGAGTGCCTGACATTTCCCACTTGGCTGCCGTGAAAATGCTAAAGAAAAGCAAAGCCAGACAGATTGGGTGGACAAAAGAAAAAGAGAGACAGGAGACAGTGGGAGAGAGAGAGAGAGAGAGAGAGAGGGAGTCAGAGATTGAATTGCAGGCAGTGCGAAAGGCCAAGCAAGACCGGATTGTACTATTATCAAAAGCGTCCCAGCGCGCACTCATTGTCCACGCAGACGACTTGACACGCAGCCTTGTTCGACTCTCTGCTCTGCTCATTTCATTGAAAATTCCATGCCTTGCTATTTGTGGATGAGGATGGACAATGTTCTCGTCCAAGCCAGCTCAATGACCATTAGGCGGATCTTCTAGTCCCAATTTGGAAACGTTTCTTGTTTTTGCTTGCCCAGCTCTAGCATTGCCAGGTGACCTGCCTAAGCTGCTGGTCAGCATAATGAGCGAATTAAATTCGCAGCGAACTTTAAGTGAATTTAAAAAAGTTCTGTGCCAGCACCCTTGGCTGCGACCATTAATTGAGTCACAAAAAAATAAGAAAGAAAGAAACACAAGGTACACAAAATTTCATTACGCATACGACCCGTTGCATGACCAGGTCAAAACTGCTGTTAAAGCTCACTGAAAGCCTTGCTAAAGTTCTCCATAAACATCATTAGTTTTAATAACATTTACACAAAAGCAAACACTTGCACACCAATACACACACACACACAGACATACAATATATACATGGCAACCAACAACCCAGCCATAGGCTCGCTGTCAGGGCATAAATTAATCCAAACAAATCATTTGTTGGCTCGTGCCGCACTTTAATCGAGATTTAGCGCTCTCTAATTACTTGATATAAACAACTTTTAAAGCGATTTTTAAAATGAGCTGTAAATCTTGCAATTTCACAAATGTTGTTTAATTATTGAGAAATCAGCGAACCCTCTGGAAATCGTTTAAATAAATATTCTGCATAAATTATGTGAATAAATATACAAGTGCCCGGAAATGTGTTAATTTGGCTAAGCGCACATTTTCTGACAATTTGCGTAAGGCTTTTAACTTTCTAAATTGTGCGCAAATGTACAAATATATTACATGAACATATTTGTTTATTTATTTATTTAATATATATATTTTTTAGCGTGCAAGCTGTGTCAAAGAGGGTTGCCTAATATATATAGTATTTAGTATTATATTATATACATAAGATTATACATTCTAAGATACATTTTGAGACACAGTGTGTTACATAAATACTCGGCTTTTTCAAAATTCAAATGCATAAAAAATGAATATTAAAATAATTAAAATAAAAAATATTTAAATGGTAAATTACAGTTTGAGCTGGATATAAAAAAAAATAATATTTAAAAAAAAACTAAAAAAGGAAAATATGGAAAGATATTTCAGGAATGGATCACGTTACATTAGCTCTCTATGAATTTAGCTTGCTTTCTTTTATAAAACAAAATCAAATAAATAAATAATTAATAAATAAAAGAAAATTGAATTTGTTTATTTTATTCATTTATTTATTATATTTTTTTTATATTATTATTTTTTATTTTTATTTTATTTGATTTTTATTTATTTATTTTTTGTATATTTAAATAATTTAAAAAATAATTAAAATAAAATTGAATTATTTTATTTTATTTTTTTATTAATATTTTTACTTTTTTATTTTTATTTTTATTTATTTATTTTTTTTTTTTTTTTGTATATTTAAGCATACACCAGAAATTTTTAATTTCTTTAAGAATAATATTCTAGTTCTCAAACTCAATTGAATTACATAAGTGCCCGCCCAGTGTAAGCATGTTAGTTTAATATGCTCTTTCACTGACAATAATATATTTTCTTGTTACAACATTTTCACTTTATATTTTCTTTTCCAATGTAACACTCGTAAAATTAAACAATTCATGAGTTTTGAAAAGTGATCAAAGTTTTTTCTTTAAATTTCAATTACACAAGCTGACGTTGTATACAAATACTATACATATTCTAGGGTATTCAAGCTTTATTACCTTAATTGTTGTTGTGATTTTATTTTACTTTTGCTCTCGGCCATTTTGTGCTATGGCCATTTTGGCCATTGGTGCGGCACGGTTGGGTCTGCTAATTCGCATTTTCATTTGTTTTCTCGCCCTGTTTGCGCTTCAATTAACAACAACTTGTTACATGCGCAAATTGCACTAAGCTCTCAAAAGAAACACAAATAAATAAATAAATAAATAAATAAACGCGACGCTAAATGAGAAAAAAAAAAAAGAAACGAAAATATATTAACATTATGTGCATATATATATATATATATATATATAACTGCCGACTTCGCTAAGGCTGCGTAAGGTTTTCATTTTTGTTGGACTGTGCAAAAGAGAGATGAAATAAATACACAGGTAAATGGCCCATTTGCTGGGCGGGTGTTAATTTCAGTGGAATTTCGAATTTATGAAATTTACAGCTCTACAAACTCACACACACACACATACACACGCAAACTTTGAGTACTTGTGGGAACAATATAATAATATATATAGAGTTAAGTCCTAAGTCTACATTAAAAAATTTTAAATAATTTATTTTAAATTTTTCAAATGATTTATATTTTATTAGAATAACTTTTAAATAGCTTACACACATTTATATACATGTAACAGCAGTTTATAGCTAAATTCAATTAACAATAAATATAGCTAAATTTCTTAAAAAGACAACTAAGGCTCACAGGGCGTATGCGTGATGAATATAACAAAGCTCATATTATATAAGATGCATTTACTTCAGATCAAACATATTTATGTATTTTATTTAGTTTCTTAAACAATTCTATTGTTGGCCAGGCTCTAATATCCTTAGACCATAACTCTTAAGATCAAGCAACTATTATACTAAAACGAATGCACATTTTATGCTCGGAGTGTGTTCATGAATTTACGATTGAATAAATAAAGATTTATGCACGTATGCAGCAACTGAATGTCATTCAAATGAAATCGATTCAATAATAATAAACTTCTCGCTTCCCCTTCACCAATTTGGCTAACGAAAATGCTAGCCAATGCCATTTTCATAACAATTTTCTCCATCTCATTCGCAACTGTCATGGCACAATGGCAATGGATTTGCAAGTGGGGACTGCTCGTAAATAGTGCTATGAATGTCGAGCATCGATTGTGCATTCATTCATCAATGATGGCTATTGGAGGCTGCATCTACAATTTGGCTATAAACGAGAATCGCTGCGATTAGCTTAAATTGCACAACATGCTCGGGCGATTGCACACACAATAAACCAATAAACGAAAGCCATGGACTGCTCCCGTAAAGGTCAGCAGCAAATGAAGTAGCTTAGGGATTCACATAAGTGCCCCAAAGATGATGTTGTTGTTGCTGCTGCTGTTGCGACAGCTGTTGCTGTTGCTCATGTGGTTGCTGCTGCTGCTGTTGCTGTTGCTGCTGCTGCTGTGGGGATTCGGGCACATAGTGTGCATAGCCAATATTATTAGTCTGTGCCTGCGCTGGGTAGCTTATATGGTCGTAGTAAGCGCTCGGGGAGGCCAAACATTCGACGGGCTGAGAGCTGGCACTGGAACAGGCCGAAGACAGCGAGGCGGATGAGTTAAGCGGCGGCGAGTGAGCGGCCACAGTGGCGGGCACGGTTGGCATATGCTGTTGCGTTAGGGGCAGCATTTGATCCATAAGATACTGGTCCATTTCCTTGGGATCAATGTCGACTGCCGCCGGCTTGCCCAAGTAATTTAGCGCTCCATTGGCGTGTGACGCTGATGCCGCAGCGGCAGCTGGAAAGTTGCCACCGTTGTAGCCGTAGCTGGTGTAGCTGCCACGCGTGCCATAGCCATATCCGTTGATATTCTCCAGAAAGTCCATCTCCTGCACACCGCTCACACCCACAGCCATGCCCGCGCCCACACTCACGCCCACTCCGTTCCCATTCTGCGCAGCGTAGTTCAGCTCGCCCAGGGCAATATATTCCCGACCCGCGTCGAGCAATACGCCGTAGTCATTGTTGTTGCCGCTACTCGGCTCGCTTAGCTGGCGCAGCAGCAGACTGTTGGCCGTTGGCTGTTTGGCCACGCCCGTGTAGGGCGTGGCAGGAGGCGTCAGCGATGACATCGAGCTGGCCGTCGAGCACGGCGAGTCGAGTAGGCCGCGCTCCGTTTCGCTGCCCAATGCCAGGCCCTGCTCCAGCAAGCTGGCCGCGCAGGCGCTGTTCAGTGATTTCATGAATGCCTCATTGCTAAAGACGTCGCTGGTGCTGGTGGCATTGCTACCATTGCTGCCATTGCTGGTGGTGCTCAAAGTGGAGCTGGCACAATTGTTGTTGCTGGTTTTGCTCGTGCGACGCTGTGGTGCATGGCCACTGGAGCTGCGGCGGGCAGTTGAAGTGCTTGCTGTTGCTGTTGCTGCCGCAGTTGTTGCTGTTGCTGGCGTGGCAGCAACTGTTTCTGCTGTGCCACTGGCCTCCGACTGGGGCATGAGGCGAGCCTTTTTACGTCTCGGCTGATATTTGTAGTCGGGATGCTCCTGCTTGTGCGTCATGCGCAGCTTCTCGGCAAACTCCATGAACGGCTTCTTATCGCTATCCTTCAGATTTCTGCGAACAAGAGAGAGAGAGAGAGAGAGAGAGAGAAGAAGACGCAGTGCGCAATCAGCGCGTTTAATTTATGGCCACTTCCAGTCAAATGTTTACTTATTTATTGGTCTACAAATTGGCCGCCGAGTGACAAGCCGTGCGGCCTTCTAATTAACTCAACGCGGATGCTTTGCCTTGCTCTGCACCCTTATCAGCGCATTCTCGACATTTCGACGCGCTTATCGCGCGCTCGCTGAACTGTAAGATTTTAATTTCGAAACCGATTTCTTCTTACAAACAATGTGAAGACGGCGCCGACATCTATCACACACATAGTTATATATAGATGGAAATTGTTGTATTTAATTGCAGCTAAAGTGCGAATTGGAAAATAGACTCTGAGCGCTACCTAAGATATGATAATGAATGAAGCTGAGTTCAATAGGTCGATCAGCAAGAAACAGAAAAAGAGGTAAACTTTCTTGATGACAGTTGCCTATATTGTAAATGCAATAAGAAATACAAATGCTGATCAAAGCGAACATGAATAATCATGTTTTAGGGCTTTAAAATATTTAAGAATTTTTTTTAATTGTTAAATGAGATTTTTAAGCAAGTCTTAGTAGAAGCAGAGCTAAATTACTCATATACTACGATTTAATATCTGAAATTACAGCAAAGAAATTGCTAAGCATATTATTATATTGCTAATTAATAACTTTAGTTATAGAAGAAACTAAGCATTGTAAGCAACTAAGCTAAGCATAGTCTTAGGAAATTAATAGACTGTGTGGACTTGGCTAGTCAACTATATTTTTAGTTGATATTCAGCTTGATCTTAACTTAATTATATTAAGCAACTTAACTTAAGTTGATGCTAGATATTTATCATTTTATAAGTCACAGATGCATTATTAATATTATTATTAATTATTAATTAATTATTATTAATTTTTTTTTTCTAAACTTTTCAATTTAATTGTCATTTCATCGAGAAATTTTAACTTGACTTTAAAAAACATTAGACAATTTACAATTTAAAAATGAATATATATATATATATATATTTATTTATTTATTTATTTATTTATTTATTTAGTTATTTATAAGACTGGCGTGAGCGACATGAAGGAAAGGGTATAAATTAATACGGCATTCTCAGATCATTCTCTTAAATAGAGTATTTAGCATGATCTTTACTCTAAGCCGGGCCTAGTTCAAGATATATATATATATATATATATATATATATATATAAGTATTTAAATAGATAGTGTATTAGATCGAATATTTAACATGATCATTAATATACGCTATGCAATGGCTGATTCAAGTTATTCATCATTGACTCAAGTATCGTAGACTAAGAAATGAATGATGTTTATCATATCTGACCATATCTGACCATATCTGACCATATCTGACCATATCTGACTGTCTGCCTATTTGAAGTCTTTGCCAGGCAATAGTTAATGCTATTCACAACTATTTACTCTGCTATGTCTATTATATATTCGATGTCCATCTCTTTGATACTCACTTCCACAGCTTGCCCAATGACTTGCTCAGCTCAGAGTTTTGCAGATGTGGATATTGTTTGGACATGACGCGCCGTGCTGCTTGGGCCCAGACCATGAAAGCATTCATTGGTCGCTTGATGTGTTCCTTTTTGCGATCGGAGGGTGCTCTGTAAAGGTTAAGGAAAGAAGAAAAGTGAAATGAGTTCAAATGGCATATTTTATAAAAAGCTTTTGTTTTGGCAAGTGCAAATGCTTCACAGCATTTACTTGACATTAATTACACAAGAAACAAATAGCAAAAACAACAACAAACATTGCTTTGGCAAAGTGTTTTCCGTTGGTGGCGGTTGCTGCCGTTGGCGATGGGAAATTCGCGAATTATGTCAAACTATAAATTGCAATTAAAACTTTTATTTGTCAGGGGCAAGAAACAGAAGCTGCGCCCAAGGCTAACAAACTTTTGAATTGCAGCAAGAACTTTATATTGACTCAAACAAAAAAAAAAAAAAAGTACAAAGAACAACAAGATTGTAGGGCGTACTAGACTAGATAATACTCAAAAGTAAGTATGTAGAAAGGAAGCTAGAGATAAATACTATAAGATGGATTATATATTAAAAAATGTCAAACTGATGAACAGGAAAAGAAGAATGGCTTTGCCTGTATAACAATTTATATTTATATAAACTGAAATCTAAATTCAAATATTCTTCAAAAACCTATATACCTCTTAGCCTTAGAGCAACTTACGCTCCCACATAAAAAGCAACAACAACAACGACAACCTGCATAGGAACCACAAGAATGCAATGTCTGCAAATGGCTGCTGGAGGAACTACAGCAATGCCAAAAAGCTTAACTAGAAATGAATCACATATACTATATATATATATACTGTATATATACTATATATATATATATAGTAGGAGCTAGCAAAATATAAATGCAATTTATTGCCAAAGCTTTGTTATTATCTACCGTCTATTGAAATCTATTCAAATTGTAAGCCATCTCTACAAAGGCGAATTGAAATCAAATGGATTCAATGGAATGATTCGATATGTGCAGCAATTGGCTGTCATTTCGCTTGATGGCCAACATGACCCATATCGATTCGACAAGAAACTACAATTTGTTGGCCTTTTATGTCACTCGGGCAGCATAACAAGAAAATTAAAAATTATATGGTTTACCACAGAAAGTCTATCTCTCTCTCTCTCTCTCTCACTCTCTCACTCTCTCATTATTTCTTACTCTCTCTGAGTCTCTCTCTCTCTCTCTCTCTCTCTCACTCTGTCTCTCTTTTGCCAAATTCAAATAAATGTGACAATAACTTCATGACCAAGCGAGGTCAATGCAAAAATTGGTGATAAAGCTTGACACACTTTTAGCAAATCAAACTTAAGCATATATATTTACTCAGCTGTATTATAATATATTGTTGGACTTGATAAAACTCAATAAATACTTTGTTCTGCAAAAAGTTTTCAAAAAGTTTCTTTATTAAATTTCTATTCATTTATCAAATGGATCAGATTCTCTCGATAATATATATAAGCGTTTTATATTGACAACATGTATTTTTGGTTAAATTTAAACAAATATTTCAAGTTATTTTTAAGCGTATCAAAATGTACTATAAAAACAAAATGTTGACTCTATAAAAAATGATATACATATGTATATACTTATATTTTTTTTAGATTTCAAAGTCATTTAAACTTATTTGGCAGTATTTTATATTACAGCTAAAGCTACGTCAAAAACGAGTTTAAATGTTTTCGATATTTAATATAAATCTTTAC